>CM062812.1:210168189-210580563 GCA_031772625.1 Pinus tabuliformis | reverse complement strand
GATGAGATAAGAGCTGGGCATTCCTTCTAGAATGCTCTAGAATCAGAGAATATTCCCAAAATCCAATGTGAATTTCCTCATTCTTGCCCAGCGCATCAAAGAGGGCCTAATCACTGCATGCAGGCCTAAATGGGCCTACCTACTCTGCAACACAGTTACCCTTGACCAAGGCTAACTCATGTCCCAAGGAGGCATTTCAGTAAGGTTTCAGGCTAGGAAACTTTCATGGATGAAAGCATTCAATTTGATGACTTGTCTAAGGCATGTAACAACTGAATTAGGGTTTGATGAGCCCTAATTGTACTAATCTGAATGTTAGGAGTGATGTAGCCAATAGACCTGTAACAAACCACACTCATTCAAAGAAGAGTCTAGCAGTGGCTCAACTATGATATTATTCTTGTAGGCCACTAGAATGGCCATCTTCAAGAATCTGTCAACAACCACAAAAGCACAGTCGTTTCCATGTTTAGTAGAAGGAATTCCCAACATGTAATTGATGGAGATGGATTCCCAAGTCGACTATGGGTAGGAAACGGAGTATAGAGGCCTTACTTCTTGATGGTTGGTTTGGCAATGGCACAAGAAATGCGGATCTTATGTACTTCCCTACATCCTGTTGAAGGTTTAGCGAGTAGAAATACTTTTGTAGTATTGCCATTGTTTTTTTGACCCGGAATTGCCCAGTGGCCCAACTATAGTGCGCTTCCCAAATCATCTTGCCTCACTCACTTGAAGGAACACAAAGGTGTCCCAGGTGGCATAGTAGGGCATCCTGGAGCTGAAAATCTAGAACTTGTTGACCCTCCAAAAGCATATGGTATGCGTGGCCGAACTCTGGGTCGCTTTTGTATAGAATTGGCCAATCAGAAGTCTCGTCCCACAAGAGTTGAGCATGGTTGTTAACAGCATGATTGGTGGTTGACTGAGGCAGTCTGCAACATTATTGGTGCTTCCCTTCTCATACTTAATATTCAAATGGAACTGTTGCAGGTATGTGGACCACTTTTGATGGTGATCATTCTGCAACTTCCCTTGTGTCTATATGAACTACAGGTATCAGTGGTTTGTGTGGATGACCTTTTCCTTCACCAAAATGTAATGCTTCCGTTGTCAACAAGTCTGCATAATGGAATACATCTCACATGGAGAACCTACACTACACAGACATACCAAAACTTTATTCTCCCTTCCCATGTGATTAATCTATATGAACAATATCATGTTGCATAAACAGAGACCTATATTTATCATATTATGTGAATTATAATATCATATAGTCGGTTGGTCAATGTTCAATGTTTAGTTTCACCTTATCTCCTTTAGGCCGCTGACCTCATTTAATGGGTTGGTTAATGTTTAGTTTAACCTTATATCCTTTGTGTTGATTTGGTATTCGATAAGGAGGTTTTCACATGTTAAGTTTTTTTATTTTTAATTTTTATAAAATTTTGCTAAAATCGTGAAGTGTTTACTCTAACTTTTTATACTTTTCTTTATCATTAAAAATATGAAATTGTAATTACACCTTTGCCGGCATGGGGTGAGCAAACACTGTTCATGCTGCTCGTGCTCGCTCTCCATTTTCGTGTCCTTCCATCAAGTTAAAATCCAATGCGTGGAAAGGTTTTGCAGAGTCTTTTTAGTCCTCCTTCGATCTCGATGCCTTTTACCAATGCGTATGATATGAAATTGGTGGAACCATTGGATTGTTTACCATTTGAAATTAGTTTAGGCACTGACGAATTTGAAGTGCTAGAAAAATAGGAATTCATTAGGGAAGAACCAGAAGAAAGCACTGAATTATTATTACCATGATATGTAGTGCGATCGCCATCATAATTTTCATTTTTACAGACAACTTCTATTAACCCTCATTGATTTTTCTTCTTGTGGTGTAGCTGGTGTGAATTTTGAGATGATCTCCAGCACCTGCAGTCAATGTCTCACACAACCACAGGCTCTATGGTGGCACGCGATTGCATCTGTTCTTGATTCTTTGATGGGAAAGCAATATTGAAAATTTTGTTATTCAAAGGTGAAACACAGAACTTATCTGTTGTTGCAGACTCTTCATTTGAGTTTTCTTGTGACAGAAACAATGAAGACTTTATGAAAGAGCTTGTTTATCGCATTACATAGCACATATTTTTATACAAAACTCAATTACAAAATTTTTACGAACTATCATTAACTTTTTATCTAATTCCGCCGATTATTGCTGACTCACATTGATTAACTCGCTGTCGACTATCACCGTCATATCATTAGCCGTGATTAATGTTCTAACACCTTCCCTTAATCACGAAGACCTAAACTTTAACTTGCCTGTTGGTCTAAGTCTCAGCTAGCCTTACAACAAAACATTTCATTTTAGCCTTCTTGCTAAAGGGTCCATGCTTGTTCATTTTTTGGTGCAGTTTCAGCTTCACCGTTCTCTCTTTCCTTATGAGCTCTTTCAACTGCTCTTTGCTTATGTACTTAACATTAGCAATCTCTTTAGGATTGAGATGCAAGGCAAGATCTTGAATAAGGTAATCTAATTCATGATCTCCCCACTTTCAACAAGGAGCCACCAAAATGCACTCATCTTCGAACATGAGCAACCTATGAACAACATCCATGGTCATATCCACAATTGTCGCATCCATCTTAGAAGCAGATTCAATCACATTACTAGCAATTGGGTTCAAGGACAAGCAATTTTTGCTCTCATGTGCAATGGACTTCATCTCTTGGTATTTAGGCTCGATAGTGCGCTATCACAATACAACTCCACGTTTCAAGAAACAAATTTACAAACAATAGAATTAAACCATCAAATTTACACAACACGCCGCAATTTTTACTTCAAAATTAAAGGTTCTCTCCACTGAATGGGCCTCTACCTCGACTACAATTAAACACATAGATTACACAGTTGGATAGGCTTACTCTGCTTCCAGTGTCACAACCCTCACAAATCTCGGCCCTCTGGATGCTCACAAGCCTCAATGAGTAGCTCAACGACTCCTACTCACCACTCAATCACATAACGCCACTGGCCCCAGTAGCCACGCACGCACTCGCGACCACGCTACGCGCTCTGTCAGCCTCTTGCCACCAAATTTAGCAAAAAATGCTTAGAACTCTAGCAGAAAGAAACAAATCATGGGAAACTATCACTAGTTCAACACGCCCTCAACAAGAGTCATCCTTCGCACAACAAGGGATCGTTCTACCTTCTTGCCAACGCTATGCCTTGAAGCTTTCAGAACCTGTAACTAATAGTCCTCCAAAAGCAACGGGCTCGCTTTGTTACCCAAATACAAAAACTGAGTATGAACAATGAGTCTTATCGCTCCAAAGCTTAACTAAAAGCTCTCCACACAACTCAGTGCCAAACTGCACAATGCCTCCGAAACTACGGTCTCCAAGACTTCACTGAAAAAGTAGGCAGGCACTCAATCTTTTGATTTAACGCCAGATACTCACCAAGCAATGGTGATTTAATGCACCAGTATCACACACCCAACCACTTCATATGATCGGATCTCCACGTTCTCCACGCACAATAGATATTGCAACACTTCTGTGTGGAAAATACAACATCACACACCAAGGTTAGCACAACTCAAACATCAAGAAATTAGAACCTCCAGTTGCGTGTTTGATCCACACATTCGGTGCATGCTCACACCTGGTTCACAACAGTGCTGCAAGGCAAGGCCAATGCACCTCACACACTCAGGGAGGAAAGCCTCAGCTCACCTGAGCTCTGATACCATGACAAAAACACTGAAGACTCTATGAAAGAGCTTGTTTGTTGCATTACATAGCACATATATTTATACAAAACCCAACTACAAAAGTTTTACGAACTATCTTTAACTTCTTATCTAATTCCGATGATTATTGTCGACTGACATTGATGACACGCCAACTCACTGTCAACTATCGTCCTTATATTATCAGGCCGACTATCATCCTCATACGATCAGGTGTGCTTAATGTTCTAACATCTTGGACCTCAACAACTTCAATTTTTCTTTCGCTTGGACCTCTGCAACTTCAATTTTTCTTTTTCCGGCCCTGTCTGTGGGCAGGTAGAGCTATCAGTGGGAGCAGAGGTTCAACTTAAATTGACCCATTCCCAATTTCTCTGTCTGTGTGTCTCTGTTATGGGTCACATAATTCTTTATTGCACTCTATTACTGGCCTCCTTTAGTCATCTCGATAATAACATGTTGATTGGACCCAAAAACATTTAGATGTTTTTTCCTTTTCTAGGTTAATGTCAATGTAAAGGATTTTGTACATTCCAGCTATTTGAGTCCCCTCTACAACAACTAAACCAATGTTGTCAAGCCTTGATATACTTTCAATATATTCCTCTTAACCTAAGCTTCTTGAATTCTTCTGAAACAAAATTATTTCATAGGTAACCTTAAGTCTAGATTATTTGCTAGGTAACCTTAAGTCTGATCTACCGAGTCATAAAGATTTTTTTGTCTCTTCAGCTAGAAGACAAGGGAGAATACATAGGCTACAACCATGTGTCTCAACCTTGAAAGGGATAATTCTAATTTTCCAACATGCTATTCTATGTGTGTAAAGTGCAGCATAGCTGGGAAATATAGGCCCATAACAGCCATCAATAATAATCCGGAGATGACAACAGTAACAACGCTATAAAAAGCTTTTTCTTTCTTCCGCTGAATAACACCACCCATAAAAAAGGCATCCAAGCACAAACAACATGTTTGACAAGACAAAACCAAGTAAAATATCGTTGCACAATGCGAATCATGTTGGAATGTTAATTTCAAACTGCAGACTTTTTCCTGCGATGCGATCCCATCGCATATCACACTTTCCCTTGTCACCCTTCGCTGCATGCCTGTATTGTCTGCGATGCGATATTTGCGATGCGATCGCAGATCGCATGATTTAAAGGTTATAGAGGCGGTGGAACATCTTTTCTCCTCTTGCAATGCGATGGTGTGATAAGCCATGCATTAAATTCCAGCAAGATATTTTAAGGCGTGTAATTAATGATATTTACTAGGGTTGGTAAATGTAGGTGAAATTTTAAATTTTATTATTTTTTTATTTCACGGAAGTATGAAAAAGCAACACGTATTGTAAAAGATATTTTTGTGTTGTTCAATATAAAAAGAATGCAAGAGCAAAGACGCAGAGACAGTATTAGAAAGAAGAGTTCTTTCTTCTCTGCAACGCACAGCAGTGCTGAAGATATAATTTTCTGAGATAGTGGAATCAGATTCTGGAACTGAAGTTCCTGTTGTAAATCCCTCTGAGTTGAGGAAGACTATTTTGTAATAGTTTTATTTTCTGTTGTTTTCTAATAAAGATCCTGTAGCAAAAACAGAGCGTTGTTCTCTGTGATATTTTTTTTGTGTGTTTGAAATCAACAGAAATTTCCATCATGGTATCAGAGCTAGTCTAGGCACTCAGTGAGTTAAAAAAAAAACAGAGATTGTTTTTTCACTGTAGGAGCTGTAAGAAGTTTCTTGAGCGTTTTTTTTCTCTTCCAGCAGAGAAAGTTTTTGCTTTTTTTTTACAGTCAGTATCTCTTCTTTATTTTTCACAAGTTAAGATGGCAGATGCTGGAACTGGTTTGACAAATCCCCAACTGCCACAGTTTAATGGGAAAAACTACAGTTATTGGTCCATAACAATGAAAGCATTGTTTGCTTCTCAAGGAATATGGGAGCTGGTTGAAACTGGCTATGCTGAACCGGCAGATGCAACAGCGTTGGCTGCTTTGACAGCAGCAGAAAGAGACCAGTTGAAGAGTGACAAGAAGAAGGATGCCAAAGCCCTCTTTTTCCTCTTCCAATCAGTGCATGAAAGTGTTTTTCCGCGGATTGCAGCAGCAACAAAATCCAAAGAGGCATGGGATATTCTCAAAACTGCCTATCAAGGCATGGAGAAGGTGAAGACTGCAAAGTTGCAGATGTTGAGGAAAGACTTTGAAAATCTCAGCATGAAGCAATCTGAAACAATAGATTCATTCTTCACTCAGGTTATTGGCTTGATAACCCAGATAAGATCTCATGGTGAGATTCTTGAAGATAGAAGGATTGTAGAGAAAATCTTGAGATGTTTACCCTCAAGGTTTGAATCTATTGTGGTAGCAATAGAAGAAACAAAAGATCTCTCACAGTTCACGGTAGATGAACTGAGTGCTTCTCTTTTGTCTCATGAACACAGACTGAGTAGAGGAACATATTCCTCATTTGAGCAAGCATTCAAGACTCAGATGTCTTTTGGCCAAAGAAGAGGTCGAGGCAGAGCAAATAACAGAGGTCGTGGAAGAAGCCAAAACAGAGGCAGAAATTATCCTGCTAGCACAAGCGGAAGGAGCTGCAATCAGGACCAAGATGAAGGTTCAAGCAGACAGCAAGCTCATGGACAAAGGTAGGACAAATCCCAAGTCCAATGTCATTATTGTAAGAAATATGGGCACTATGCCAATGAATGTAGGAAAAAGCAAAGTGACATGAATAATAAGCAGAATGCTAATTTTGCAAATGAAGAAGATAAGAACCCAAAGAACGTGTTGTTAACATGTAACATAGCACAAGACAAACAAGAAGATTTTTGGTTCTTAGACTCAGGTTGTAGTAATCACATGACTGGAAATATTGAAATGTTTGCCAATCTGGATGAAAATGTGAAATCTGAGGTAACAACAGGGACTGATGATACGATATCTGTCAAGGGTAAGGGCAGAGTTAGTATTCGAGCAAAAAATGGAGAACAGACGATTGTGACAGAGGTATACTATGTACCTGGCCTGAAATGTAATCTTTTGAGCATTGGACAGCTCATTAACAAAGGATACAACGTGTTCTTCAAAGATGATTTGTGTACAATCAGAGACATACCTCCAAGTAAGAAAATTATTGCACAGGTGCAAATGACCTGCAATAGAATGTTTCCTCTCAAACTCAGGGCAGATTTGAAGGAAGGAAGAACTATTGCAGCTGTGACACAAGAAGTCCTTCAGGAACAAGTGAAAGATGTGAATTGGTTGTGGCATTTGAGATTTGGACATCTCAATTTCGGAGGCCTAAATCTGCTACATAGAAAGGGAATGGTAAAGGGATTACCATTGATTGAGAAACTGGACAGCCTCTGTGAAGGCTGCATCTTGGGCAAGCAACAAAAAGAAAGCTTTCCAACAGGAAAGAGTATAAGGGAAAAAGCACCATTGGAAATTGTTCATTCTGATGTGTGTGGACCGATGCAAACACCATCATTTTCTGGAAATAAATATGTTTTAACTTTCATTGATGATTACACCAGAAAGACATGGGTGTATATGCTGAAACAGAAGAGTGAAGTGTTTGAGAAATTCCGCCACTTCAAAACTCTTGTTGAGAAGCAGTGTGGGCATTATATCAAAGTGCTCATAATAGATAGAGGAGGAGAGTACATCTCCCAAGACTTTCTGCATTTTTGCAGAGAGAATGGCATACGAAAGGAGTTCACCGCAAGGTATACACCTCAGCAAAACGGTGTTGCTGAAAGAAAGAATAGGACCATTCTTGACATGGTCAGAAGTATGCTGAAGGAAAAACACTTGCCGCATGAGTATTGGGCAGAAGCTGTTACTTGCGTAGTTTACATCTTGAATAGATGCCCAACTAAAGCTATCATGAACAGAATACCAGAAGAAGCATGGAGTGGTCAAAAGCAAACTGTCACTCACATGAGAGTATTCGGTTGTGTGGCATATGCACATGTACCAGATCAGCTAAGGAAGAAGCTTGATAGTAAGGGGGAGAAGTGTGTCTTTATTGGCTATTGTGATGAGTCAAAAGCATACAAACTCTATAATCCATCCACCAAGAAATTGATAGTAAGCAGAGATGTGCAGTTCATTGAAGATGAAGCTTGGGATGGAAGCTTAGAGAAGACAGTGAATGTGAAGACAATTGTGTCTCACGAAGAAGAAGAGGAAGGGACAGTAGCAAATAATCCTTCCTTAATGGCTCCTCCTACACCACAGCAAGTACAACAAACCACACCACAAGCTGGAATTCGAACAGCCTTAAGAAGTCAAGGAAGTGCCTCTCCAAGCACACCACAGGGATCAGAAATACCCTCAAGTTCGGATGGAACTCCAAGCACACCAAGAAGACCAAGATTCAGAAATCTGAATGAGATTTATGAACAAGGAGAGGTAAGTAACAATACTGGTCTGAATTCATTATTCGCTTTATATTGTCATGTTGATGACCCAGTCCATTTTGAAGATGTTGTGAATGAAGATAAATGGATTGAAGCAATGAATGAAGAAATTGGTGCAATTGAGAAGAGTAAAACATGGGAGTTAGTGGACCTCCCTGTAGGCAAAGATGCCATTGGAGTTAAGTGGGTCTATAAGACCAAAAGAAATGCTGAAGGCAAGATTGACAGGCACAAAGCAAGACTTGTTGTGAAAGGCTACAAGCAGCAACAAGGCAAAGACTATGATGAAACCTTTGCACCAGTAGCAAGGATGGAAACAGTCAGAACAGTGTTGTCTATTACAGCGCAACACAAATGGAAGATTTATCAGATGGATGTTAAATCTGCATTCCTGAATGGAGTATTAAAAGAAGAGGTTTACGTTGATCAACCTCCGGGCTATGAAGTTGAAGGCCAAGAGCATAAAGTTTGTAAACTTAAGAAGGCTCTTTATGGGCTGAAGCAAGCTCTAAGAGCATGGTACAGCAGAATAGATGCTTACCTGATTGAGAATGGGTTTGACAAGTGTGATGGTGAACCCACACTCTACATAAAGCAGAATGACGGTAAGATTATTATTGTTGTTTTATATGTAGATGATCTGATTTTTACTACCAATGATGCTTCTCTCATTGCTGATTTTAAAGCAGTCATGAAAAGTGAATTTGAAATGACTAACTTGGGCTTCTTAAGATATTTTCTTGGAATTGAAGTAGACCAAAGAGAAAATGGCGTTTTCATTTCTCAAGATAAATATGTAGAAGCAGTGTTGAAGAGATTCAATATGCAAAACAGCAAATAAGCTGTGACTCCAACTGTAATGGGGTTGAAATTGACAAAAGAAGACAGCAGCAAGGATTTTGATCCAAAACTATACAAGAGCATAGTTGGCAGCCTTATGTACTTGACTGCAACTAGGCCGGACATTATGCATGCTCTGAGTTTAATTTCCAGATTTATGGAAAGACCGAAAGAGACTCATTGGCAAGCAGCCAAGAGGATTCTAAGGTATGTGAATGGAACGAAGGGGTTTGGTATTTTATACTCCTCTTCTGAAAGTTTCATGTTGACAGGTTACACTGACAGTGATTGGGCTGGAAGTGTTGATGATAGGAAAGAGCATCAGGATATGTGTTTCATATGGGATCGGGAGCCATTTCATGGGCTTCCAAGAAGCAACCATTCGTAGCTTGTCAACAGTAGATGTTACACAGTAATTTGTCACTATTGGTCACCGTCCCTGTTACCCCTGTTTCAGTACGTTGGAGGACGCATTCCGGACCTGTGAGCAGTGACATGACCTAAAAACACTTGCATATGTTCCCCTGAGTATGTACTTCCTGTTCCCTGAAGACACTTTCTGCAAAATATCCCTGAAAAGTGCCCTTTTTCCATTAGCGCGGGTCCACAATGTCATACTTGCGCCAATGAAGAGATCCTCAAAGGAGGGTGCGACCATTGGCGCTCTGTCTTAGAACAACACTCGCGCTATCAAATTTGGAAAGATTTTTGACAAACGCGCGCCTGGATGCTTTTTCCTTCACTGTCATCAGTCCTTTTGGAATAAAGCTGGCTTTAAAGGTGTCGAGACTTTTTGGGATAATGTTAATCCACAATGAGTGTCCGGATACATGTATCTTATTCCTTCTCCATCTATAAAAGCCATACACATGCACTTGACAAGGCTAGTTCTAGAGTGCTGGATTCTTGATTCTGATGTATGGTGCTAGTATTGATTATAATGAGGTTATGCTGCCGAAGTCTGAACTATGTATCTACAAGTAAAGAGGAGAGAGAGAGAGATCTATTGCAAGGCATGTGTAGCTGTTCGCCTAGCCAGAGGAGAGATTCAACGTCAGAACATTGGTTGTACTTTCTCTGTTGATCATTAATAAACGACTATTATTATGGTTCCAATCTACTATTCATGATGATGATGTTTGATTTATGTCCTTTCTGACTGACATATAGTTGTATATCGTGGATTTTATGCTTGTATTCGCTTCGTTCTTTGCATGTGCAGGTGTCCATACGCGGGGATCGCTAGGATTGTGACCTGCCTGAGCTGGAGAAGGAGATATCAACTCGTCTACATCGATAGCGTTGGATCCCAGGTGGTTCTTCTTATCTACTTTCGATTTACAACTAGGAACTTGCATGATAGCGTGATTATTGTTGCTAGACCCATTTTGGGCTAGTGGGATCGCCTCTGTCCGCAGAGGGATTTACCTCTCCAACAATTTGGCGACTCCGCTGGGGAATGCTATATTTATTGTTGATTTATAAACCTTGGAGTTTGACTTGCATGATAGCGTGATTGATTGTTGCTAGACCATTTTGGGCTAGTGGGATCGCCTCTGTCCGTAGAGGGGATTTGGTGGTTGCTGAAGCTGTTTTGGTTATTCGAGAAATTTAGTTATTTTTGCTTGATTTCCATATGGTTTCGTTTTGAGCCTAGATCACATGCTTATTGAGCGTTTGGAGTTCACTTGACTTTGTGTTGGACTTAGATCACATAGTTCATTCAAGTCTTTGTGAGCTTGGGACAGTTTGTCTTGGTGTTTCGGATTTGGTTCTACTTGCATTGAGTGAATTCGTTTGTTTACTTGTGTGATCATCTCTCAAACTTGTTTATATGCATCATGCCATTTTAGAAAGAAAGAAAAAACAAATGATCTTTTTTGCATTACATTAGTTAGCATTTTGCATTGTTATTAGCAATTAGTTACTTTAAAAAGAAAAGAAAAAATTTTCATTTCTTGTTATTAGTTGCATTAGGATCTTTGTTGATTATTTATTAATGGAAAAACCTGTGAGCAATTTTGAAACAACGTTTCTAGCTAGTGAGCATCATCAGGGTAATGCAATTGCATTTTAGAATGAAGAGTCAAAAAATCTATTAATAGAAGGATGATATTGTTGATTGCTTAGTCATCATTTTCTTTGTGTGAAAAGATCTCAAATCTCCTGTAGATAGCATTCATTGAACGAAATGATTTATTTTGGCATATAGTTTGCATGCAGGAAATTCTTGAGAAATCACATACGGTAGAACCTAAAAACTGAAACATAATTGAAGATAAACTGTAAAATGAACTCAATGAACATAACAACGCATTGGAACATAACGCAAACATTCTAGAGGTCTAGGCTAGAGACGTGTTCCGGCGTCGTAAAGCCTGGTAGCTTACCGTCGAGTAGTTGGGTGATTCCTCCACGGTGAAACGATAAGTGCCAGTACGGATTGTGCTCCCACGTACCGTCGAGTATATATTGGGAGGCCCCTATAGGCTTACAACCTTTTATCCATAGGAAGCCGAGTCTACCGCCTTACAAATCATAATGCACTGAACACAGCATTCGGGAAGATTGACTGCAGTACGGGAAGTCCTTGGTTTTCATCTGATTGCCAAGGTGTATAAGCAGTTTTACGGATTGTTTGGTAAACCTCTTACCTAGTTCTCTAGAGTAGTCACTTTTGACCCTTTTCGGACTCCCTAAAAGAAAAGGTTCACCTGAGCATTTGTCACTTCGAGCTCACTAAATATTCGAAGGAGACTAGAGTCATCTTTTTGTCCTTTTCTCGACTCTTAAAACATGAAAAGGTCAAGTTCAAGTTCAGTGTCTTAAAATTTATTCGGCCACGATACACATTTGCCCGGTTAGATCTTTTTTGTGTTAGCTTGAGTAGGGTTCTTTTTCGTTTTCAATGGCAACCTTCCCCGCGTCTACCGGCCAAGGTGTTCCCCCGGATGGAAACCCTAGTTCATTTCCTTCTTTTGGAAATGCCGGTGCTCCGTATATGGCAACTTTGTCTTTGCCTGGATTAACCATCGGTTTGCCCGTATGGTTGTTTTCAACCTCGGTGGTCCCGAGTGAGATGACTCATGTTCCACCGTCTCCTCCACCCGAACAACATCATGTTGATTCCAGGGTGGACCTCTCCCCTTCTTCGCCTATTTCTACGTCCTCATCTTCTACTTCGCCTGGCGAAAGTCTGGATTCAAGTAACCAGGTGGCTAAGAAGAAGAAGAAGAAGACGAAGAAGAAGAAGACTCCTAAGCGAGAGGTTAAAAGTACAACTCAAGTCAGGCCACCTTCTGCTCCTCCGCGGAAGGTCAAATTTCCTTGTAGGTTGTGCAAGGAGGACCATCTTCTTCGCGATTGTCCTGGCATTCCCAAGGTCTTAGAAGTATGGTCTCGCGATCCGGCCCGCCCCTCATCATCCTCTGAAGATCACGGCGATGCTACACTATCAGCTGGAAATGTTAAGGGAAAAGGGAAGATTCGAATCCCCTGTAGACTTTGTGAAGGCAATCATCCCCTTCACCTTTGTCCGCTCATGGATAAAGCCTCTGTTGTCTTGGAAAGTCTTACAGCTCCCTCACCCCAACTTCCCGTTGGTTATCAACGTCTCTCTGCAGCCGCAGATCGTTGCCCTGCTGACAAAGAGATCGACCAAGATTCCTCTCTTGTCCAGCCTCCTCTTCCTGAACTTGGCTCTGCCAAGCCTGTTCCAGACCAACCATTGGTCGGAAAGAGTGTCGACTTGAGTTCACCACCCGATCACTCTGTTTCGGAAGAGCGTGATTCCCATGTTCTTCTCATCTCCTCAGATTCTCCTAAGTCCGGAAATGACTCTCCTATCCCAGCTGCTCCCGAGAGTCCTGCTTCGGTCCCTTTACAGCGGGGGGGCAATCATACGAGTCCCCCACCAAGTAGTTCAGTCGTTTCCTTCAACTGGAGTTGTTTGACCACCTCCCGCCTTCCATCCCATGTGCCTTTCTGGGTTACGGTACACGCCTATATTAAGGCGATACCTGGCACTATTTTGGATGAGGGTGCATCTGTCAGTCTTATGCCTGCCACTACTTGGCAAGCTTTGGGTTCCCCACAGCTTGTGCCAGTCGCACCGAATCTGACGGCTTTTGACGGAGGAACCAGTCAACCATTAGGGATCCTTCCAAAGTTCCCTATTACTTTGGGAGGCAAAACCGTCTATATAGACATATCGGTTACCCAAGGTGCTTTAGATTTCAGTCTTCTCCTTGGTCGTGACTATGTTTATGCCATGGGGGCCCTTGTCTCTTCACTTTTCCGTGTGGTTTGCTTTCCACATGATGGAAGAATCGTGACTATCGATCAATTATCGTTCGTTCGTCCCCGGGTGCCTCCTGCGCAGTCGTCATCCCCTCCTGGTTTTCATCCACCAGTTGCGTCTACCCCACCACAGATCAACTACGTGGCCACTTATCCCGTGCCTGGATCCAGTGATGCCGCCATCGTGCATAGTGTCCTGGGGGCATTGGGTCCTGACTTCCGAGATGTTTCCCTTCCATCGGGAGTGACACTCTCGGAAGCCCCGACTTCCTGTTCATTATGATGAAGTTCGGTTGGAGCATAGTTCATTTCCTGTGTCAAGCTCCTTAAAAAATGAAAGTAGGTGGCAGATCATAGTTCGTTTTCCTATGTCAAGCTCCTTAAAAAATGAAACTAGCCTTGGTCCGAGCATAGTTCCTGGTCTTGTGTCAAGCTCATTAGAAAATGAAATAAGGGTTACTGAGGATAGCTCTTTTACTGTGTCAACCTCATTAAAAAATGAAACATCTCCTCTTTTCCCAATTGAGTCTTTGATTAAGATTTCGTAAAATCCAAGTCGAGTCTTTCATAGATCTCGAGAGTGAACCTTCATTCCATCCACTTTGTTGAATGCAATGAAGCTTGGGGGGCATGTACCTCGATTTGTGGGGGCATGTGAATTGATAACAAGCATAGTTTTTCGTTTCAAGCTTGTGTAAACATGAAACCGAATCCAAGTAGAGTTCTTCATGGTTCAAGCTTGTGTAAAAATGAACCCATACCCGATTCACATCTTGTGATTGCCGCCTATCCGCTAAATTCTGTTAGATGAGCCTTGGTTGTTTCATTCCATCGCCACCATCTCTTTGGCCGAACATATGCTTTCACTTGGTTGTTTATCCTTTCCTGAGGAACCACAGCGATGAGTGGTTTTATTAGCCAGCCTCTTGACCATTACATGTTTTGAGCAGTTCCACCATCACCGGAACCAGTTGCTACCCTTTATACCACTCGTTCCTCTAGGACGAGTCTCCTTTAAGATCTTTTCTAACTCGTAAAATATGAAAAGATTGCCGAGTATTTTTCCCTTTTTTACTCGTTAAAGAGAATAAAAATGGAGGTCTACTTTCAGCTCTTTTCCGACCGTTTAAAGACGAAAAGATTGCCGAGTTTTTCCTCTTGACTTGTTAAACGTAAATAAGAGGCGGTCATCTTTAAACTCTTTTCCGACCGTGTAAAAATGAAAAGATCGTCGGACCCTTGTCGTTTCAGGTTCGTTAACGGTCATGAAGCGACGTGGTTTCGATCGCTTTTTTACTTTTTCAGGTCGAAATCACTACTCATGAAAAGTACTCCTCGATCGTAATGATCGGGCGGTTCTTTCGAGCATTGTTTTATACTTTTTCGGGCTCGAGAGACACAACTGTACGAAAAAGGACACCCTGGAGTTTCCTTTTCCGCTGTCTTTTCAAACTCTCTAAACATGAAAAGACGTCGAGTTCTTCCTTTGTCAGACTCGTTAAAACCTGATGATATCGGATTTTGTCGAAATGACGCACTGCAAGCACATGTTATCCCCATCAAGCTTGTTAAAAATAATTGGGGTACTCGCCAGAAATGGTGGGGGAAAAGGAAAATTTTTGGAACCATAACTATTGTCGTGTCGGCAGTATGTCGCTCTTGAACATGGCACTTCTCTGCTTTCGTGTCTGGGTGGGGATATCTCATCTCATTTTTCACTTGCCTCCGTGGGTTTGGGTAATACTGTTTGACCTCTCATCTGCTCATTGCCTCGTCACCATGACATCTGATCCATTGATGTCAAATACTGCCAACTCCACTGTCGTGCCACCGATATGTTCAAGAGAAGTTGACCTTTGCAGAAAAACAACCTTTGATAGCTCATATAATCCTGATTCACAACATTATCTCTCAGTCTCGTGTCGATGATGTGGGAAACATTATGGCCCACCTTCGATCAAGGTCACTTCCTGTCGACTTCAGCTCATTATCCAGGAAGTTGATCTAAAGACTCCCTTCCGGTGCCTTGGAGCCTGCATGCCTCAATGGCAGGTTCTTCATGTTCGACGTGAGGTTTTCATTATTGGCCTTTGATCGAATGATTCTACGGGTGTTTGACATCAGATCACTAATTCGCACGCCGTAGATTGTACCTGTAGTACCTTGAGGGCCATTGTCATTATTGGTGGTACCTCTCGCGTCTGTTAACAGTTTCCAATATTGACTGGTAATCAGACGATGTTCATGCATGTTCGACTTCAGTTCATATATTCGCATGCTTGAACTTGTACTTTTGTTCGGGTCGAGATGGAGCGCAAGACCCTGGATTTTGTCTGTTATAATCCAGGCGTGATTCTTGATACATGACTCATTCACTGGATGGCTGCGACCATACCTGAGTCGATTCATTGATCCTAACCAGATGGCTGCATCCATGTTATGGATCTACATTATTATGTACTCTCTTATGGATGGTTGCGACCATACCACATACATCATGTACTTGAGCTATCAGTTGTATCTCTCAATGCAGATTCTCGGCGGCAGCTACATGTGTTCTTGTAAAGCATTTCACCCCTCTCTCTCTCTCTCGGGCCTCATGCTTTAGGGGGCATCTGTTACACAGTAATTTGTCACCATTGGTCACCGTCCCTGTTACCCCTGTTTCAGTACATTGGAGGACGCATTCCGGGACCTGTGAGCAGTGACATGACCTAAAAACACTTGCACTATGTTCCCCTGAGTATGTACTTCATGTTCCCTGAAGACACTTTCTGCAAAATATCCCTGAAAAGTGCCCTTTTTCCATTAGCGCGGGTCCACAAGGTTTTACCCGCGCCAATCAATGAGATCCTCAAAAGAGGGTGCGACCATTGGTGCTCTGTCTTAGAACAACACTCGCGCCAATCAAATTTGGGAAATATTTTTGACAAACGCGCGCCCGGATGTTTTTTTCCTTTCACTGTCATCAGTCTTTTTGGAATAAAGCTGGCTTTAAAGGTGTCGAGACTTTTTGGGGATAATGTCAATCCACAATGAGTGTCTGGATACATTGTATCTTCTTCCCTTCTCCATCTATAAAAGCCCATCCTCGTGCACTTGACAAGGCTAGTTCCGAAGTGCTGGAGTTCTTGAGTTCTGATGTATTGGTGCTAGTATTGATTATAGTGAGGTTATGCTACCGGAAGTGTGAACTGTGTATCCACAAGTAAAGAGAGAGAGAAGGATCTATTGGAAGGCATATGTAGCTACTTGCCCAGCCAGAGGAGAGAGTCAACGTCAGAACATTGGTTGTAATTTTCTCTGTTTGTTTATTAATAAAACGACTATTATTATGGTTCCAATCTTATTGTTCATGATGATGATGTTTGATTTATGTCCTTTCTGACTGATATATAGTTGTATATCTAGCTCCTCGTCCCAGTCTTCCCCCGCAGGCAGTGGGAGATGGGGATCTCCAGCGAAATCCGTGCCCGCATAGGGCCAGTCCTCTATGACGATCATCTGGTGACTGAGCCCGATAAAGAACTCGGGCCTCCAGGCCATCTGCTGGCCCCCACCTCCTCTGGGCATAAGTGGTGCCCATCGAGCCAACCTCGGCTCCCGTGGCACTGGATCCGCCACTATACCTCCCGGGATCCGGAATATCGGTAGCCGCTCCAGGAAAAACGATACTATGATGGATCCATATCCAAACTATTTATTGCCATCACGCTTACATTTGGTAAGCTGCCTCTTGATGTTTGTTGTCACTGCCGTTGCCCAATCAAACAGTGTAGGGTGCAGACACTTAGTCGCCAGCAGCAAGTGATTCTTGCTGGCCTCGTGGGGTGCCTATACCCTAGCAGTCCGGGTAATAGTAAATAGTACTACTCGTAGCACCAGATCCGGAATAGTGACAATATCCACCTTGGCACTGTTGGATCCAAACTGTGCCCCAGGACAAACTCTTTCCATTACCTCTCCCATCTTCTCACCAGAAGGCCTGCTACCAGTTAAGATAGGCCGTGCACCTCGCCGCGATAATCCTGTAATAAAGTAGGCATCAGAGACATTCAACTCCAATGTCTGGTCCTTCAGGCGAAATACCTGATCCTCTGTGTCCCAAGCATCCACAATAAATCTCAGTAACTCAGGTTGTGCACGTAAGTATGAGGTAAGGAAGAATTTCTTCAAGCCGCAATCTCGCAAAGCATCCATGCATGCGTCATCTTCCAATGCCATAGCATCTATGGCCTCATGTTCCCTTTCTCTCCATTGTATAACCATTCTGACCAATCCCTGCAACCAAAAAGCCGAAGATGTCATCAATAGATCAATAGTGAAACCAAAAATCAAAGAAAATTGCAAGTTCAACGGTCAAAATTGTGTGAAAAATTAGTTCGCGCAATTGGCTCGACTGTTTTCAAAACAGTCGCAAAAATGGCGTGACTCCTTTTAGGAAAATGGCCCATTGGCGCGAACCCGCGCGGGAAACTCGCGCCAATGGGCGCAACCCTAGTTTTTGCAATCCCCCTTGCAGAGGATCATTATGTGGATGGAAAACTGAAGAAATGGAATAAAAATGGAGCTAAGGATGAGGCCTCTTACCGGCTTCAGACGGCGGCTCGAATGGTCTCCTGGATTGATCGCAATCAGCACTTGAAATTTGCACCCCAAAACCCTCCAATGGTAAACTCACAAGGTAAAAAGTGAAAAGTAAATTTATTTTTTACCATTTCACTATTTATAGCATTTTTTGACCTAAAAATACATTAGAAATGATATTTTTCGAGTATTTTTGGAATATTTTTATGTCGAAGTGGGTTTTACGCTGTTTTTGTGTGATGACAGGGGTTGGTGCAACTCAAAACAATGAAACAAGCTCCTTTTTAGAGTTATCTTTCAGCTCTTTTCTGACTCGTTAAACATGAAAAGATTGTCGAGTTATTCCTCTTGACTCATTAAAACGTTAAAAAGGGGCGGTCGTTTTCAATTCTTTTTGTCGACCGCTAAACCATCAAAAGATTACCGGGTTTTTGTCGTTTCAAACTCGTAAATGGTTATGAAACGACGTGGTTTTGATCACTTTTTTACTTTTTCAGATTGAAATCACTACTTATGAAAAGTACTCCTCGATCGTAATGGTCGGGCGGTTCTTTTGAGCATTGTTTTATACTTTTTCGGGCTCGAGAGACACAACTTTACAAAAAAGGACACCCTGGAGTTTCCTTTTCCGTTGTCTTTTCAAACTCTCTAAACATGAAAAGACGCCGAGTTCTTCCTTTGTCAGACTCGTTAAACCCTGATGACATCGGATTTTGTCAAAATGACGAACCAAAAGCATATGCTATCCCCATCAAGCTTGTTAAAAATAATTGGTGTACTCGCCAGAAACGGCGGGGGAAAAAGAAAATTTTTTGGAACCATAACTATTGTCGTGTCGGCAGTATGTCGCTCTTGAACATGGCACTTCTCTGCTTTCGTGTCTGGGTGGGGATATCTCATCTCATTTTTTCACTTGCCTCCGCTGGTTTGGGTAATCCTGTTTTACCTCTCATCTGCTCATTACCTCGTCACCATGACCTCTAATCTATTGATGTCAAATACTGCCAACTCCACTGTCATGCCGCCGATATGTTCAAGAGAAGTTGACCTTTGCAGAAAAACAACCTCGGATAGCTCATATAATCCTGATTCACAACATTATCTCTCTGTCTCGTGTCGATGATGTGGGAAACATTATGGCTCACCTTCGATCAAGGTCACTTCCTGTCGACTTCAGCTCATTATCCAGGAAGTTGATCTAGAGACTCCCTTCCGGTGCCTTGGAGCCTGCATGCCTTAATGGCAGGTTCTTCGTGTTCGACGTGAGGTTTTCATCATTGGCCTCCGATCGAATGATTCTACGGGTGTTCGACATCAGATCACTAATTTGCACGCCGTAGATTGTACCTATAGTACCTTGAGGGCCATTGTCGTTATTGGTGGTACCTCTCGTGTCTGTTAACAGTTTCCATTATTGACTGGTAATCAGACGATGTTCATGCATGTTCGACTTCAGCTCATATATTCGCATGCTTGAACTTGTACTCTCGTTCGGGTCGAGATGGAGCGCAAGACCCTGGATTCTGCTATTGTAATCCAGGCGTGATTCATGACTCAATCATTGGATGGCTGCGACCATATCTGAGTCTATTTATTGATCCTAACCAGATGGCTGCGCCCATACTATGGATCTAGATTATTATGTACTCTCTTATGGATGGCTGCGTCCATGCCACATACATCATGTACTTGAGCTATCAGTTATATCTCTCAATGCAGATTCTCGGCGGCAGCTACATGTGTTCTTGTAAAGCATTTCACCCCTCTCTCTCTATCGGGCCTCATGCTTTAGGGGGCATCTGTTACACAGTAATTTGTCACCATTGGTCACCGTCCCTGTTACCCCTGTTTCAGTACGTTGGAGGACGCATTCCGGGACCTGTGAGTAGTGACATGACCTAAAAACACTTGCATTATGTTCCCCTGAGTATGTACTTCCTGTTCCCTGAAGACACTTTCTACAAAATATCCCTGAAAAGTGCCCTTTTTCCATTAGCGCGGGTCCACAATGTCATACCCGCGCCAATGAAGGAGATCCTCAAAGCAGGGTGTGACCATTGGCGCTCTGTCTTAGAACAACACTCACGCCTATCAAATTTGGGAAAGATTTTTGACAAACGCGCGCCCGGATGTTTTTTTCCTTTCACTGTCATCAGTCTTTTTGGAATAAAGTTGGCTTTAAAGGTGTCGAGACTTTTTGGGGATAATGTTAATCCACAATGAGTGTCTGGATACATCGTATCTTCTTCCCTTCTCCATCTATAAAAACCCATACACATGCACTTGACAAGGCTAGTTCTAGAGTGCTGGAGTTCTTGAGTTCTGATGTATTGGTGCTAGTATTAATTATAATGAGGTTATGCTGCCAGAAGTCTGAACTATGTATCTACAAGCAAAGAGAGAGAGAGAGAGATCTATTGCAAGGCATGTGTAGCTGTTCGCCCAGCCAAAGGAGAGATTCAACGTCAGAACATTGGTTGTAACTTTCTCTGTTTGATCATTAATAAACGACTATTATTATGGTTCCAATCTTACTGTTCATGATGATGATGTTTGATTTATGTCCTTTCTGACTGACATATAGTTGTATATCGTGGATTTTATGCTTGTATTCGCTTCGTTCTTTGCATGTGCAGGTGTCCATACGCGGGGATCGCTAGGATTGTGACCTGCCTGAGCTGGAGAACGGAGATATCAACTCGTCTACATCAATAGCGTTGGATCCCAGGTTGGTTCTTCTTATCTACTTTCGATTTATAACTAGGAACTTGCATGATAGCGTGATTGATTGTTGCTAGACCCATTTTGGGCTAGTGGGATCGCCTCTATCCACAGAGGGTATTTACCTCTCCAACAGCAGAGGCAGAATATGTGGCAGCAACAGCAGCAGCATGCCAAGCAATGTGGCTGAGAAGATTTCTCGGAGATTTGTGTCCTGAACAGGAAAAGGGCACAACCATTTACTGTGACCATAGCTCAGCAATAGCATTGTCTAAAAATTATGTTTTTCATAAAAGGACAAAGCACATAGACACCAAATTTCACTTCATACGTGAATTGGTTAACAATGGTGAGATTGTTTTGCAGCACTGCAGAACAGAGGAACAGTTAGCTGACATCTTGACAAAACCATTGGCAAAGAAAAGCTTTGATCATTTCAGGAAATGCCTGGGTATGCAGAAAAAACCCAGCGGTTAAAATTAAAGGGGAGTGTTGGAATGTTAATTTCAAACTGCAGACTTTTTTCTGCGATGCGATCGCATATCGCACTTTCCCTTGTCACCCTTCGCTGCATGCTTGTATTGTCTGCGATGCGATATTTGCGATGCGATCGCAGATCGCAGATCGCATGATTTAAAGGTTATAGAGGCGGTGGAACATATTTTCTCCTCTTGCGATGCGATGGTGTGATAAGCCATGCATTAAATTCCAGCAAGATATTTTAAGGCGTGTAATTAATGATATTTACTAGGGTTGGTAAATGTAGGTGAAATTTTAAATTTTATTATTTTTTTATTTCACGGAAGTATGCAAAAGCAACACGTATTGTAAAAGATATTTTTTTGTTGTTCAATATAAAAAGAATGCAAGAGCAGAGATGCGGAGACAGTATTAGAAAGAAGAGTTCTTTCTTCTCTGCAACGCACAGCAGTGCTAAAGATATAATTTTCTGAGATAGTGGAATCACATTCTGGAACTGAAGTTCCTGTTGTAAATCCCTCTGAGTTGAGGAAGACTATTTTGTAATAGTTTTATTTTCTATTGTTTTCTAATAAAGATCCTGTAGCAAAAATAGAGCGTTGTTCTCTGTGCTATTTTTTTTGTGTGTTTGAAATAAACAGAAATTTCCATCAAATCATTCTATTATCAAAAGCATATGATGAGATGATCATCTCAGACGTGTTTCCAATTGTATCATTTAGAAGGCTTCCAACTGTGGGACTAATGAAAAATGCTTGCTGCTCTGCTACAAAACCTAGTCGCTCAGGGAAAGGTGTGATGTCCCACCAATTGAACAAGAAAACCCATCAATGTTCTTCGTTTTAAAAATGAGCTAAATTCACAAATTCGCTTGATTTTTTTTTAGTGTAATTTGAGACAGCAGGGGACGGCCATAAAAGCAAGCTTGTTTGTTCAACCAGCTATTGTGCAAATTCTCAGCTTTTAACTACCTTCTTCATGACCCGAAGCAGCAATAACTTAGTTTGAAAGTCTGAAATAGATGAACCATAAAAACTCAACAATAAATTTCCTGCTATATATCCGAGAATCCTCAGAGGAATTCAATCGAGCTGCCAGAAGACGAAGTATCCATATTCAATTACTTTGAAAATGGAGTGGATCACTCCCAAACATTTAATGAAAAGAGAGGTATACTCTCGAGCTATTTGTTCCAAACACTGTGAATGTGTTTCCCAAAGTGACTATTTGACATAATACCAGAAACATCACCACTGAATCCATGTCTGGCCTCCCGTATTTTGTCAAAACCTTCCAATCTTCTTCTAAAATCCCACATTTTGCCTTTATCGACAAGGGCACTTTCTACGAAGACATTTATAGCCCATCCAATTTAGATGATTTGAGAATGGATCTGCTTCCCCTGTTCAAAAATAACTAGGGCACCGCAAGCACTGAGAATGCTAGAGTAGGTGAACTGAAAGGGTTTTATACCAATTCGCTGCATTTGCTGAAAGAGCTTTTAGAGCATCCTCACTTTGCAGATTATGGGCATATATTGTTCAATTCAAAGGAGGACAGATGCATCCATTGTGAACTCATTATGGCTGAAGTTCTCAACATGTGTTTTAGTTGACAGTTGATTTAGCTAAAATAAATTTTTTTATCATAGTGGTTGTTTCTTGCATACAATTAGCGAGTTTTATTCATAACAGACCTGAACGCACTTTCTGGGATTTCTGAACGAGTTTATAATTCTGTTGTTGTACTACAAAGCTATGGAATTTTTTACATGAAGACATTATAAACATATTTATTAAACACTATACTTCTGCAAATATTTTTTAGAATATTTTTTTGGAGAAAAATCTTCTGCAAATTAATATATTGCTTTCCAAATGAGTTTACATTTACAATTCATTCTAGTTTTAAGATTTTAATTTAAATTTTACCCATTTTGTTAAATTATTGAGAAAAAAAAGTAAAACTCAATATTTTTACTTTGAAAGCGTCATAATAAATCAATCATTGGGCTTCATGATATTATAGTTAAATTTGTAAATTATTTAGTTAAGAACATGTGTTTCCTCTTTGAAAATCACAAGTTCAAAACTAGCAAGGGTAGAGTTTGTACATGTTGAATGATTAATATTGGACCATTGTTATGAGGCTTGAAGAGTAGCTACCCCCTATAGTGGGAACCCCATATGGAAGTGTCTCTAGATGTCTTGACCATTTCCAAGTCACAAGTCCCTAGTAGTATTGGATTGCAAGATGTCAGTGATAGCTACATGCCCCAATGTCCTCCAAATTTATATATTGTCCAAGGTTCATAGCTAGGGTGGTTGGCTAGAGCGGTAGACAACCCTAGGATAGAGGTCCACTTTGATGTTTCTTCGGATGCCTCAGTTGATCTGAAAATTGTTGTGGATATTCCACTGGAAAATTCATCACAACAAATATGTTAAAAATAGACCAAAATCTAAAATATATACTACCAGGGTGATTTTTTCTTATATGTTTTGCTTATTAATACATAAAATGTGAAAAATGGAGAATAAAGAAACACAAACACACCAATTAGAATGAATAGTAAGATATGAACAAGGAAACCCTTTTGAGACTCCCAACTGCTTTACTCTACTATGGAATAAAATGCACTGAAAGAGAATGGAAACCTTTTTTCCTCATGCTGGCATGTCATAAACTCTACTATGGAATAAAATGCACTCAAATAGAATGGACACCTTTTTTTCTCATAGTGGCATGTTTATGACTTATGATAGCCAACTTGGGGTCAAGCTTTACTTATTTAACTCTGAACTAGAGTTACAAATTTGACCCTTGTAGAGTTTTCCTCATAATCTCCATGCGACTATCCCCTTTTCCATGACTAGTGGGGGTTTATGCGGCATCCTCTCGATTTATGGTGGTCAATCACCGTAGAACAACTTATGGGAGACATAAATTCTGAATCCATACTTCAATTGACATATTTCTTGAATTGTTGGAAAGGTATTTATTTATAGAATAAAATCACAAAGTGCTACATTTAAGTGGAAAAGTTTTAGCCCCCACAAAAATGCCATTTAAGGCCTCAAACTTGACCCAAAATGTTACATACCCTCATTATCCAAACTGGTCCTACCACCAAAACTAGTCCTATAAGTTGATTCCTTCAAATTTGAGGGGTATTCTTTCTTTTGCCTTTGGCCTCTGGTCTTTGAGGGTATCTTTTAATTTTCCTTTGAAGACTATTAAAACATAAAGGTTACCTATTCTTCTTAACTTCAAGATGATCTTACCAAAAAAAAATTATTCCTTTGGTGTATCTTTGTACCTTTAGGGACAACTGCTAATTTCAACTCATTTTAATGATTGGATTTTATCTCTTATATATATATATATATATATATATATGTATGAATCAAAATTATTTGAAACATAAATATTATAATTTTAGAAGTTTTAAAATTATATAAAAAAATAATCATAATAGGTTTTTTATATTTGAATTTTTTTATTTATATTTTTATTTTTAATAAGGTGTAGTCTAACTTAGAGACTAATTTCAAAACAGAATGTGATTTTTTGTTGTTTAAAATGCATTTTTGAATGCATAAATGGATTCAACGCTCTAAAAAACCTCTTTTTTTTTCTTTTTTTTTTCTAAGTTATGCTAATTCTATTAAGGTAAAAAAAGCTATCATATATAGAGGCTGAAGCCTATACTTAGCTATGCCAGAGGAAAGGCATCAACCAGCAAAAAGCTAGATTTGAACTGCCCAGAAGGGAAACTAGTTCTTAACCGAAGTTTCTCAAAAATATGATCTTGCTGTCCACGCAGGGGAAACTAGAAAATTAACAAGTTTTGCATCATTGTATCTGAGAAGACTAAAAAAGTAAACTCAACTGAAGAGCCTAAAATTTTTTGTTCCCCAAAAAAAACCATTAAAAAACAGAAACTGAAGAACAAAGTCTTAATGAACCTGAGACACGTGGCATTCTACTAGGTAGGCACGTGGCACGTTGAATGGCAGCAAGGTGGTAGACCAAGTGGCAAACACATGGCATCGAGGTGGCGGCTAGGGATGTGGCAGCGACGGAGGATGCTCCTCCACAATGAAGCATCTGTACTCGTCCATGGCGCCACTTGCCAGTGGCGTAGTCTCTGTGTCGCCCATCTGTAGCTCCGGTTGCTCTTCCTCGATGATGCAACAGTATTCATCGATGACCCAATTCATCTGCGGAGCCGTTTCCACTTCCTTCCCTGCGCGTCTGGTTGGTAGCTCTGTGCTTCGCTCCCCTGCACCCTGAAGACTCGACTGTGCCAGTTCTGTTTTGGCCTTGGGTTGGCTGCTCCCCGCAGTGGTGCGTCCTCCCGCAACAATGCCTGAGAGCCTCATTGCTTCAGTGCGGCCATCACCCATTGCTCTGTGTTCCTCAGCTGCTGTGATTCGATCGCCAACCTCAGAGTCTTGTGCCTCTGAATTTTGCTTCTCCTCATGAAAACTAATGGTAATGGTTGCAGTGATGAGGGGCTGGTTCAGGGCAGAGCGAAAGGTAAATTGAGCGTTCTGGGAGTGTGGCTGAGGAGCTGGCGGAGTGCTTCTGGGAGAAGGGCCGGAAGTGGAGGGAGGCGTAGCAGAGGCCCCCGAGTGGAAACAACCTCTGCCACTACATGTATTGGGGTAGCGGCCAGTGTTCTACTCAGCCAGAGAGGAGATGGTCTTCGAAGTAGAAAAGTGCCTGGAGCGACTCAGGATCCCTCGGTTCCCACCTCTGCGGCTGCGCATCCTATGGCGCACCATGCTTTCTGCAATTGGAGGCGAGTTTTGGTCCGAATTAGGTGCAGTGGGCTGTAGCATTGTAGCAGATCTAACATGCAATTCTACGGAGGGATGAGCTACCAGTGCCGAGGGGATGAGAATTTGCAAATTCAAGCTGTGGGTGAAATGGATGCTTGAGCCAAAATTGATGCAGCAATAAAGATTACATTGTCTCCCAGTGGTTGTGTGGGAACTGGGTGCCACCACTGCATGAGGGCAGAGGCATTGCAGGGGCTGAGGTTGCAGAGGAGGAATGGCAGGAGCAGAAGTGGTATTTTCCCAAGAGCCCGTCATTGCTTTGAGCTGAGGTTGAAATCAGTTATCAGAATGGTGGCAATATTAATTCAAGGCACATTTATGGCGATGGTTAATGCCATATTTGGATCTCTGTGCCGCCCTGTGGGAGGCCATGTGCTCTCTCCACATGCCAACCCAGTTGGCAGCCACCTCAACGTCCACCATTTCCACCCACATCCGGGATCTAAAAAACCTCTTGGGCACTTGAATTCTACAAATTAAACAACTTAAAGTCAAGTTTTTAAAATTTTCTGATAGGTTTTGGTTAAAATTAACCAAAACAAATGTGATCTATAAGTGAGACTACACCTTTTTTTCAAAGTGAGACTACACTTTTTTTTCGTCTATAAGTGAGACTACACATTTTTAATAATATGTGTTTCTCTCTCAATTCTAGTCAATTATTCATTGGTTAGATTTTATTTGTTGATATTTATATAATAAAAGATATATTTTAATTTTCTCATATTATTTGAAAGCTAAATATCTTATTTGATATAACTTATTATTTTACTTTATTTAATACTAGTATCGTCATATAAATTAAATGGTTGTTAAATGGATCAATCCATAATAAATATCCAAATAATAACCTTTTTCATCAGAATTCACCAAAATCGAACAATACAATTTAAGGGACACTCTAATTATGTACATTAAACAATTTAAACTCAAGTTTTTAAAAACCTTTGTGAGATTTTGATTAAAATTAACCAAAAAAATGGTGGTGAAAAAGGTCATTTCGTTAGACTATGCCCTTATTTTATTATACATCTTAAATTGTTAAAATAATAATAAAAATAAAAATTAAGTAAATTATAATTTTATTTATTATTATTTTTAATGATAAAGAAAATGATTAATATACAAATTAAACATATATACAACATGCAACAAGATTTTCATCCCCATTTTATTATGGAGGTTCTTAATCTCTAAATAAGCCTTGTTACAATATTATGGGTCAATACCTTAGCTCATCAATACCACATGTCCAAAAAACCATAACTAATTTCATATGACAATTTTTTAATTAATGAATTTAATAAAGGACATTTTTTTAATAAATGAATTTAATGAAAAAGAGGAAAAATACATACCTACTTTGAAAATAAATCTCAACCTTTGATTTGTGTATACTACCAAGAATATTTTAGAGTATTCATCTCTACCATCCACTTAATAATTATTGATAATTAAATTAAACTTATTAAATCCCAATTCCAAAATAAACATGCTTATCAGTATAATAACTTTCAAATTCTAAAACTTATGAAATGTATTATTATAATATATCTTTATATAATTTAACTTATTTTTTTTGTTTGCTAGGTTATGTGAGTCTTAATATGACTCATGAGAGTTTAGCATGACTAGATTTTTGCCCACATTTTTTAATAGTGACAAAGGGTCTTAACAAAATACCTGAACACCGAAACATCATTTAATTCATATTATTATAAATTAGTTAATTTGATTAAAACTTATATTATATATAGTATTTTTTGGCTTAATCTAATTTTTTTAAACCATTAATTGAATGATGATAAATTATAAACTATGTTAGGTTGAAATTCGTTATTATTTATAATTCTTAAATTTTTTAAAATATAAAAAAAAAAAAAATTATAATAATATATCTTTTGAATAGTAATTATAATAACATAATTTTATTTTATTTTTACTTACCAAGTATTAAAAAAAAAAATCATTTTAAAATAGATTTGTTTTTCAAAAAATTTGATCTCTCAACACTTAATAGATTCATAAAATATTCTAATAATTTGTTACATTTATACATATTCTAATAATTAGTTACATTTATACATATTAATTTTTTATTTTATTTTATGTAATTTAATCCAATTAAAATTTCTTATAAATATTAAATTTTTATTTTATTTTTTTATGTAATTTAATTAAATTAAAATATTTTATTAGTTATAAATATTGCATTGATAATTATAATTTTTTTTTCTATCTCTTCAAAAAAACATATTAGTATTAGATTAGGTTACAACATCTCTCCAATATTAACTTTCTAGTAAATGAAATAAATCTTGGAGTTGGTAATATGCTCATAGCTTTGAGGTTTTGGGCTTTGAAATGAAAAAACATCATACTTATATGTGGATCAGATTTTCTTCAATCAATATGTTATTTTCCAGCTTTTCTGGAACCATCACCATGTTGTTTTTGTTGTCGTGTCCCCCCCCTTGATGAAGTGAGGGTCAAGAGAGGAGTCCGATCAGATTTTCACAAGAGTTCTTTTGTGGTATCTGCTCCATGGTGGAGTGGTATCTGCTCCATACTGGAGCCAGAATCAAGAATGTCGACTTATCCAATCAACTCTTTTGGATGCGCCAAAGTCGTTGCTAGACTCTTACCCATATGGAAGCTCCATAATATGCACAAGTTTATACAATGCATCTAGACTCTTACTTTCTAACATTCATGGAATGCATGTTAGTTTTAGGTTTCATCTCACTTTTTAAGTTATTGCCTAAATCATATATTATAAATTATATTTTTGTCAAAATACATTATTAACCATAGGAATAGCATTAAGAAAAATGTGAGCCACAAAGAGAGAAATTACGCCACACGTGTGAGTTGCTAGAGAGACAAAGAAGAGAGAAAAATTGGCCTCCTTTTTCGTTCTTCTTCATCCTTCTTGTCCTTTGCTCACTTGCACAAAAATTATCTTGCGTGAGAGAATGTGAATGTGTCAATGGAGGAGATCAAGCTACTTTTATATAGTAGTCTATTTTAGGTGAATGGATGTGTCTCTTGGCCAAGGACGACTTGACTTGGAAGGAAGCTAATTTGTCACTTTTGGAGCCAAATTTACATTTCAAAAAATTCAACTTTTCATCTTTTAAAATTCACAATGGGACTTTGGCTCAAAATACATTTTTCTTTTGACTCAAGCATTTCAAATATGCTTTACAATGATAAATACAATTAGATCAAGTGACCAAAGGTACATTATGAAGACCGACGATAGTTACAAAGTCAACGATTCCTAGAATCAAATATGACTATTTAAATGAAGATATATTTAATACTCATTTTATGATTAGTAAAAAACCAAAATTTTGCATCATGTCAATTGAAAAATATACTATTATAAAATAAGAAACATCTATAGTAATTACTTCATTATATTTTCTTAAGCTTCCAAAATATTTTCTATTTGAAACTTCCACAAAAGAAACTATAGAAAAATGCTAAAATGAGTGATTTTAAAGAGTGAAACCAAAGGATCATACATTCTAAAACCAAATGTCATGAACTAAACTTTATGCTTTGAGAATGATAAATATGCATTGAATAAGAATTAATTTCAAGGAGACAACATCCATTTATAATATATCTAATGCACAAGACAAGACACCTATAAAATGAGTCTCCTTTAGTATAAATAGGAGATCAAGTGAGCATGATGTAAACTACCACTAAGCCAACCAAACCATAACTAATATACTAATAGTAAATGAGATTAGAGCCTTAACAATTATTGTGGGAACAACATGCAGCGCATCATATATTTTTATAATCAATTGTAAACAAGACAAAAAGGCAATGTCATTTTGTGAAATACACACCCAACATTTTTAAGTGGGTGCTAAAATCCATCAAAACTATTATATAGAAGAAAAATCGTCAACAACCTAATATCAATATATTATTGGTCGTTAATGGTAAAATACCTCATTCTAATAAGAAAATTGTAGTTAAGGGAGTAATCTAGAATTTTTGGCATGAAAATACTAGGCCTTCATCCAATTAGAAGGATGTGTAAATGTTTAGAAGATGTTCTAGTGACTATGAACTCCACATTAACACTTTCTTGATACGATAGACAAAACTCTGAGAGATTCAATAATGAAAACAAAGAATTGACCTAGGTCAGATATCCTTCAAAAAATTGAAACTTTGGTATGTAAAATATACAAAGATTGAAACACATATTATTGTAGATACCACATAGAATTTGGTTATTATTTTTTTTCCCTTAAGGAAAAAATCGTAATTTTATTCATGTTGATAAAATTACATTTTGTAGATGCTAATAGCATATGCAAATGGCTAAACCTATAATAAGGTAGCAGATAGAAATAAAAGCACAAAATAGCAAAAGACTGTTCCTGTAATGACAGGAAGACAAACAGATAATAGTAAAATTTGTGGCAGCAGGCCTATATTTTCCTGCCCTTTTTCTTTTCTACTTTGCGCCAAATTCCAGTGTTGTTGGTGGGAACAATTATAGCAAGTTGGTTTTCCTCTGTGTACACTGGTTGTTCTTTATCTGAGTCCGATCCTTCAGGGCTATGTGCTCTTTTGGCACCGCTTATTTCCAATTGTAATTCTTGCTGCTGTACCAAGCTGTGTGGCTCCAAATTGGGCCTCTCAGTGCTTTCTTTATGCTCTTTTTCCTGACTCCTTTGTTCATCTGTGGATTCTGTGTTCAGTGCCTCCTCCTCCAGTGGTTCCGTATGCTGCCAACCTTTTGGTTTTTTCTGTTGTTTCTTGTTCCCTTTTGGCTCCTTACTAGACAATGGACATGCGTATTGAAGGTGCCCTGTCTGCAGGCAGCTGCGACATCTGAAAGCCGTGTTCTCGTAGTCAAGTTTTTGCGTCCACAGTGAATTATTAAAATTCAATGTGATGTGTTCTGGGAGTCCTTGACTTAGGTCCACCTCTACACATATTCTGGCATATGTGAAAATTCCTCGCATGGCTCTGTCTTCATCTATTTTAAGATGTTTTCCTAAGGAGTTCCCAATGGCCGTTAAGGCTTTTCGGTGCCAAAAATGCAGTGGGAGGTTATGCAACCTTACCCAAACTGGTAACGTTGAAACGACCATGGTGTTGGCATCAAAGTCCGAGAACCAGGGGGTGATAAAGAGACCAGCATTGCCCCAAAACCAAGGCCCCTTCTCTATGATATTGTCTCGTTCCAGTTCTGTGCTAAATATGACTATAAAGAAGCCCTTAGGGCATAGATATATTTCACATTTAGTTGACCATGATGTAAAAACCCATTGATGCAGTGCATCAGCTTTGGGCCAATAACCATTAAATCTGCATATAACCGCATTATGGATTAGATCTGAGTATAGATCTGTTACCTCCGGCAGTGTTACAGTGAGTATAGGCGATTCTAGCTTCTGTTCCACAATGTAAGGACCTGGAAGCTCTGATGTGGGTGTTGATCTGTGATTCAGTGGTTCCTTCCCTTTGACTACATCGCGAAAGGATCCTGTAGTTTTTGAGCTGGTTCCCTTGCATCCTCCTTTTAGTCTCAGATTGAGTATGATGGTTGAATCATTTGCAACTCCATAGTGCTGGAGTGTGTGGTGGTCCTGCATGCAGATTCCGGAGAATAAGAGATTTTGATATGTTGCCGGAATTCCCAATTTTATCTGGATCTCCTTTTTTAACCCTAAGACATCCATCCCTTCCCTGATCTGTACACAAAGGTGTCTTCCTTCTACAGATCTGATAAATAATTGTTTTAGATCTGACGGATCAACCTTGTCCAAACCCCGATCTATATGATTGATCTCCAGATCTGGCGGATCGATGGTGATTCTAGGGTTTTCATGTCTTTCCGCTGTATAAAAGGGCTTGATACCCCCTGTCTGCAGTGATCTGACTATCTCTGCCACCGCGGTTCCAATCCTGCCGCCAACATCCATCAAGGGATTAAGACCATGGAAACCCTGATACCTGGAAAGAAGAGCCTTCATCACGATCCTCGCATTGCAGATCATGTCGCTGTTGATAAGATCGTTGAATTCGGGATGAGCGAAGGCGTAATCCCAGATCTCCGCATCGTTGGCCCTCACAAAGGCCACGCCACCGTCCAGCTCGCATTGGTTGAGGCTGTGCCACAGCACTATGCTTCTCTCATCGTTCTGTATCAGCCGCCTCAGATCTATCGATAGCTGCCTGGATTCTTTGATCAGCCATTTGGACGCGGGCGTCAGGCTTCCATCGAAATCTGCAGAGGCTCGAAGCAGGCCCTTCGAGCCCAGGAAGCGTAAGTTTCTGAAGTGGCCTGAAGCGTCCATTCGTAACCCTAAGTCCGCCATTTTCCGCAGAGCCGATGTCCTTCAGATCAGCCAAAATATTTTACCGTCAGAATTTGGTTATTAATATGACACATATATACATATTTATTTTATTTTTATTCCAATTGCCTTGCTTCATTAACTTATTGGATTGTTGAAATATCCATATATATTTTGCAACATTCAATTAGTCCATGGCAGTTCTCTATAAAGTCCATGATCAGGAAACATTCTAATTTATATGTTTGTCCACTATGATGAGTAGTTTCAGGATTTATCCTTTAGATGCATTTGGAACTATGTTACATTTGAGGATATGTGGATCACTTCATTTGAAAATGTATAATTCATTATGGCTAAATACTCCACTTCAATGGGCATTGGAAGACATTGTAAATTTCAATGTTAGGCTTTACCTGCATATTGAAGTGCATTACAAAATTCTAATATTAGTTTTTACATGCACAACACAAAGTTTGTCACTTGTATATCCAGCCCTAAGCTCATTTGCCTCATGTGCTATTATCACATTATCACGAGGAAGAAGTGAAGAGACCTTGAATCCATTCTGGGTTTGAATCCATTATGGGTTTCCCACTTCCATGAAACAAGTGGCACGGAAGATTTGTGAGTTTCCATCCTTACACCTAGAAAAAAGACGAGATTGTAAAAACTAAGCACAAGACAAGATGACCATAGACTAAATAAAACACAACAGAAACCATGTAGAATGAGAAAAGGAAATAAAATGTGAACATAAAGGTGGCAAAGACAAAACAATGGTTTGGTAAAAATACAACCAGATGGTTTCCACTTAGTATTTTTAGACAAAAGTCCAAATTAGTAACTTTGCCCATCCTCAACTAAGAAGTGGAGAGATGTTAAATAAATTTGGAGTTTTCCACTTCCATATCATGAGTGTCATCGAATATTTGTGGACTTTCATTATTATACCTACCAAAAATATTACACTATTGAGCAAAAGCAAGAAGACCAAACAATAAACAAAAAACAAGGAAACACTATATAGAATTGGATGAAAAGACAAATTAATAACTATTTAACTTTTTCATAAACTAACAATTTTAAGAAAATTAAAAAATATTTAAAATTTTACACATAACTTTCAAATCAAAATTAACAAACTTCCCATGTACAGCAATACATAATTTTTTTCCAAATAACCAACCAACCAAAAAAAAAAAAACAATAAAAACAAATTTGTAAAGTAATAAATTTAAGTATTTATTTTTCCATACTTTTAATATATTCCTTAACCAATAAAGATTTCACTAATCAAAATGTCATTAATAAAATAATTTGATTACAATATTTTATAATTTTTATTAATATATTTTTTAACAAAATTAAATCATTCAAATTGCTTACATTCCCTATCTTCCCTTTAAAAATACATTCATCATTATATTCCATAATTGAACTTTTTATAATAAATTGATGCTCTATGTGCCACTTTTGAACATACTGTCGCAAATCTTTTTCTTAAATCACTGCAGATTTACCACTACCTTGGTACCAATTCAGTAATGGTAGCATTGGCATTATATGGAGCCACATATGTGGGAGTGAACCCATGACTTGTAGACTCGGTACTTGGGGAAACACAAGAACTCACAAATGCAGGTTTTTTGGGGAAACACGAGAACTCCGTAATGGAATCAATTGAAAGCATTGAAGTGATGGTTGACATTGGTGGACGAAGTGATGATTTGGCTTGTGTACACAAAAGACCAAACTGAATGCATTGATAAAAAATCAATATATTAACTAAATGAATTTCCAGGCTAAGATACCTGGAGAGTGTACAAACATTCATACAAGCTCAATATTCCATCAAGAGAGCAACCTATTACATATAGGCTTTCACACTATTGGGTGGTTTGAACCACTCCTTAACAAATAGGGTCTCAATTCTATTCTAAAGCAACAAACACTTAAACATAGAAAAAATAACTTTCTCCATTAATGCTAACACTCCCCCTTAATGGAGAAAGGGTTCATTCAAAAACTCAAATGACATACGACGCCTGTTGGTCTTAGTCTCAGCTAGGCTTACAATGGTAAAAGACAGAGCTTTCATTTTTATCTTCTTGCAATAGAGCCCATACTTGTTCATTTGTGGATGAGGCTTCATCTTCACTATCTTTGCCATGAGGTAGTGTTGTATGTTCACCTCATTTCTTCCCTTCTAAAGGAAATCTTGAATTCTTATTCTCGCCCTTCTCAGAATTATGGCAGGCTGGATAGGAGAATTTCCTTCTCACTATTTCAAGTGTCAATCATCTGAACGTCAGCGATGATGTCTTCATCATTAATTAATGCAACTTCTGTGTTGACTTCATAAAGACATGGTGTTTCAAGCCATGCTTTAAGAAACCTCAATTCTTCTTCAAACTTAGTTTCTTTTTCTTGCCTCCCAATATATGCACAAAAAAAAATGTTAGATTTATATAGAGGACCACATTTTCTTTTGTCTTCCTACTCCTTCAGGAGAGCTTTCATTTCTCCATCTCTCCTTACACCATCCCTCTCTGCTGTCATAGTTATGCCTTCAGCCTCTTCACTCAGTTTTTTTGCTGCAGGCATGTTATGCATTTGATCTGAATGTGAAGATAGACCTTCTTTCTCACCAAACAGTAATTCATCAATAAGATGTTTTTCAATCATCAAATTGATCCACTCATCATGAGGTATACAAGTCTCATCAAACTTCATTTTTGCATCAAGAAAACTTTCAAGCTCTACAAAAATGGATGTGTTTCCATCATCACAAGTTCCAGTTACAGACACACATTCATCACGCATCATTGCATCTTCAATTTCACAATCAAATATGGGATCATTTTCAAGAGCAATATCTTTAGCATCATTGCCCTCATTCAAATAGTATTTCATCCCTAAAACATCCCATGAAAATTTTGTACTAAGAATCTCTCAATATTCATATACTATGGTGAGTATGATGTTGTCATATACTGCAGATGTTATAAGACTTAACGCTGATGCATCTCCACTATCAATAATAACATCTTCCACATAATCCAGTAAATTTACCTTCCATAATACTTTTTTCATTTTATTTTCCCATATTTCATAATTCATACCTAAAAAAGATGGTAAATATGGCATCAACCATTTAATAATCTCACCAAGTTCCAAATCTGCATCTTGATCAACTATAGGTCCATCAGCGTCAACCTGAAACACATCACTAAATTTAGCAAAACAATATTTTTTAATTCTCCTTTGATGATTTCTCCTTAGTTTTCTATGAGACTCTTTCATTTTACTTTGAAGACCCATTTTCTCCTTCTATTTTCTCCCTTGCATCAAGCACGTAAGAACACTTCAACCAGGAATACTCCACTTTACTTGGGGCATTCAAGTTGAAGCCTCGGCATATACATTCATCGAAATCGAAGGGTTTCTCAGCAAAATTCAAACTCTCCAAAAAGTTGAAGCGCTTAAACTGTACACATACCAACGATATTGAACTGAAATACCTCTTGCGAGATTTACAAGGGTTTAAGTCACCAGGTTGATGCTACAAATTTCCACAAAATTTCACCAAAACGAAAGTTATTGCGAATAATACAGGTTTCTTCGTTAACAGATCTCGATCTGGATCCTTTCCCTCTCAAATTTGGCTTGCGGCATACCAAAAAACCTCCACAATTTGCTTCTAGGGACCATATTTTAAAAAATACAACCTAATCCTACCTGGAAAACATTAAACCCTATTTGCATCTGAACGATTTACCACAACAAAATCATCGATCCACAGCTCATTCCATAGTCAATTAGTTACTGATTATCTGTGGAGATAATCGAAGTTGTTAGATGAAGAGCATGGATGAGGATCAAAGCCCCTTACCAGTCCTGGAACACCAACCAAACTCGTCCACCAATTCATGCAATTCACACATCCACACTCCAAAAAAAAGAGTCATTGCCACTGCGCAGATCCAAAGGCACACCTAGCTGCTCTCACGCAACTCCAAACTAATCCACAATCTTCCTTCGAATTCTCATGCAGCCATTAACAGGCAACATGGTAAAGCTGTCGACAGGCAGCACACAACACTTCCTCTGTCTCTGTTTGGTGATCCGCCCTCTTGGTGATCTGGCCTCCACACCTCACCTCAGCATCCAATAGCCACTGCCAAGGCGTAGCCTTCTCTTGACCTCCACAGAGCTTCTCCAATAGAAAATTCGTGGAGACAGAACTCTACGTAGCTCTAGTGCCTAACCTCTACGCAGCCAACATGATCTCGAACTCCGCTACTCCACTTCGACCTTTACACATCTGACTCAATTTCAATCTCTGTTGCAACTGAGCAATGGATCTGAGCCCCCTGCAAACTCTTCACGCATGTGGCTAGGTGAGAACGCAATTCCTCTGCACAATTCCACCTGTAGCTGTTGTCACGCTCACGCTAGTCAAGGGTTATTCAGAAACTTGGATTCAACCACGCCCAAGCCAGTATGCATCTCTCTCTCCAAATGAAAGAAGCCACTACCTAGAGCCAAACAAAAGAAGCCACTGCCTCCCACAATGGGCTATGGATCCTCGTTTCCTCTTGCACTCCTATGCCGTCAAATTCTGTTCAGGGTTATGGTCCCAGGTCATTGATTCAAACACAATGCAGATTTGACACATTGACTGTCGAGCGAATCTCCTTCACTGGCTCTCCTCTAGTAGCCCCGTATTTGTGGCTAAATGTGCGTCTAACAGCACACACCTGCGTCCTCCCAGCATCCACACCAGGCTGATTTCAAGGAACAAGATAGCGCTTTCTAAGCAGAGGTCAGCTTTTTTCCTCCTCGATCAATGACATGACAAATGTCACCGATCCTGATTTGATACAGAGACAGAGGGCTCCTCCTTTGTTTTCTCACGTACTCCCTTCGAGATCTCTCACTTAGCTCATTCTGTTTGTGAGAATGGAATACTCCAAATCGACGGAATGTTCAAGCAAACAAGCCGCTCACCATACACAGCTCAGGATATGAACAATAAATATCTCTCTTCACCATAGCGCTCAACCACACATAACTCTCCTGTGCTCTAACCAACCACTCAGATTCACAATTATAATGTTGCGCTCCAACACACCAGCTTCAGACGGCGGCCCACCACACAAATGACAACCCACCATGCAGTAAGGTCCCAATTTCCTACACGCTCCTCCCAGCTCAAGGTCGACGCGACTTGGCACCACAGTCTCATGAAGATCTGCATGACTGTACACCAGATAGCTGTGATAGGCGACAAAATGAAAAAACGCGGAAGGGTAACAGTGGGATCAGTGCATTTGTGCACCCAACACTTGCGACAATTTCAGCTCAGTCGCTATCTCCACTTAGCTTAGAGGATCGACAATCTTGAAGCTCTGATACCATGATAAAAGCTCAATATATTAACTAAATGACTCTCTAGGTTGAGATAGCTGGAGAGTGTACAAACACTCATACAAGCTCAATACCATCAGGAGAGCAACCTAGTACATATAGGCTTTCACACTATCGGGTGGTTTGAACCACTCCCTAACAAATAGGATCTCAATCCTATTCTAAAGCAACAAACACTTAAACATAGAAAAGCTATCTTTCTCCATTAATGCTAACATGCATCTCACCACTTCATTTTCATCACATATTCCATTAATTTCTCGATCAATTATCTCCACAATGTTTCCTGCTTCGTATGACCTCCATACTTGCATAATCATAGAGGCTTCATCATTATTATCAGATATATATACACAGTGGACACATCCACATGAACTAAATAGCATGGTATTAAATTAAAGGCAGATATGTATCTCACCCATCCTAAAAGAATCTGTGTTTTAGCTGACAAATTGTAGTCCGTGTTCTTTCTTCCTGTGATAATTTCAAGGACAAGAATGCCAAAGCTATAAACATTAGTTTTTATAGATTCTTGCCCCAACATAGCGTACTCTAGTGGCATATAACCACTGCATATACAGAGTACAATTTCAAATATCATAAAATAAGGCAAAAGTTTTGAAATAGGAGATGATAAGTTATTTGAAAAGGTAGCATAGTTGCAACCAAGATTGTAAATCCCATGACCATAAAAAAGTTTAATCAAGAATATAAATGTACCCCATTTTCCAACCAAAAAAGGGTATAAATGTTTGACGTCTTGGGTAATTTCAGGCAACGTCATATGGTTAGTTATATGAAGGTAAAATATATGCATGGAAAATGTTTGACGTTACTAGATGGGAGATTGGAGATGGGTTTAAGGTTATGATCAAACTGGACTCTATGGTTGGTATGAAGGAATGATTCATTTTGTGGGCTCCTTTACTGAAACACATCCATAATAAGGATATTCTTTATATGAAGTAGATACATAACATATAGTCAGGGCTTTTGTTTGGCTATAGATGGATTTTGGCATATGTACTAGACATCCGGGAAGGTCTCACACAAGAATGGGTACATTACACTAAAATTTTAATTGAAACGGGTATCACTTTAGGAACAACACGATAAACTGATATGGAATGGCAAGAAAGAAGCTCCAATGGTAGAAAAAGATATATAAGAACTTATATCGGAAACCACTAATACACCATATAGATAAGTGGATTTAGGTCGTGTGGAAGTGGGATATCTCGCTCAAGATGAAAACTTTTTTCTGGCTGGCGATGAACGAAAAAATATTAACCTAGAATATCCTACAACAAAGAAGTATGATTTGACCTGGTATATGTGCTCTATGTATGAATGATTTGGAAACATCAGAGTACTTGTAATTATATAAGTGCTATTATGCATAAGAGGTATGGTTCGAAACTCTTCTTTCTTTAGGTATAAGGCAAATTTAGTGCAATGGTAACTTGTTTAATTTATTAAGAGATGGTTTCTTACCAAGAAAAGACATAAGGTTCTCCCTTTCTTTGTTATTTGGACCATTTAGGGCATCAAGAATGCGGAAATATTTGAACAAAAGATAGGGAAGCCTCAGACATATACAAGATAGTATCAACTTGATCCAAAATGGATCCAAAACACCCTCTAAGTATTTAAAATAAAAAACTATCACATAAGGAAAAGCCTTGCAAAAGGCGGAAAACACTATCGGGAATGAAAAACATGAAGAAACAGTGGAAAACTGGCCTATCGGAGGTCAAAGGAACAATGCACGGGAGCTGTCAGATTTGGACAATCAACGGTCCAGATCCAATCGGCATATCGCAATTGACGAAGGTAGGCAGAGGCTATCAGAGGCTACCATACAAAAGTTGCCATAGCGATCAGTGCGGGTTAATGAGGACTGTCAATCAATCGCACAGATTGACAACCCAGGTTAACTCGCGATATCACATCATCGACAAATAAAGGAGCGCTTACAACGGCCTAGGGGACTATGCGATATGCGATTGTGATCAATCACATCGCAATATTGCGTCACAGTAATACAACGGAGCGGGACCGATATAAATATGACTTACGATAGTTGGACCTAATGGGGTTATAGATGATATTTAACATATTTTGAGATCCAGAAAATGACATTTTTCTGTGTATTTTGCATTTTCACCAAATAAATGAAATACAAAGGAAATGTGCCCGATGCGATAAAACCGAACCTGATGGAACTTATAGATGCAAATATATAATATTTCAAGTCCGCCATAAAGCCATTTTGTGGGATTTTCAGTGTTTTAATGTATTTTTACAAATACAAAGGAAACCATGGCACAAGGGCACTTGCGACTTGCGATAGTGATTAAAGTCGGACCCGATAGGAGTATAGGGCAGATTTAAGGATATTTGAAGTCCAATAAATGACAATTTGGCAAATTTTCCCGTGTTTTTAGTGTATTTCTCTGTGTAAAAAGAGAAGGCTATTTTTTGGGATTTCAAAGGCCCGATGGTCCCTTCCATTGCAGAACAGGTAGCCACCTTCCCTGAAGACGTTATGCCATGATTGGCTAACGCTCAGAGGGGATTTGAGCGGATAGAGGCCGGGAGCCAGAGAGCTCGAGAAGGGGAAATGAAAAAACAACACCGATTGGCTTAAAAGCCATAGAAGATAGAAGATAGAGGCAAGCAGTACTGAGACAGAGAGAAAACAAAGACAAAGAGTGGAAGAAAGAGTCTGTATACTCAGAGAAGCTTGAGGGATTCAAGAAAACTCCTACTATTTTGTATCTGTGTGTTGAGACTCAATTCGAGCTCACATTTTGTAAAACTCTTTTCTTGAAAGACATAATAGAGAGGTCACCACTGAAGGCTGGACCAGGAGATGTAGCCCAAGAGTTTTGGGTGAAATCCATATTAAACTTGTTGTGTTATGTGTGTTTGTCTATTATGTTTCTCTAACTGCTCATTGCCTGTATTATTCTCAATATTCTCAATCTGTTGCACTAAGTAATATAGGGAAATCCATGCACATGAATCTATAATACCTTGAAAGTAATCTCAGATCTTCAAGTGGTATCAGAGCTTTTGGTTTTTGGTTTGTTAAGGTTAGACAAGCTTGTGCTGGAATTTTTTTGAATGCTAACTAGGTCAAAGCTCAAATTGGGAAAAGGAGAACTTGTTGAGGCCAACCCAGAAATTGGAAGAGTCTATCCGAGGAGGAGAATCTCAGAAGAAACTCATTTGGACTCAGAATCTCAATTCATGGATAGTTTTATGGCCATGAGGGCAATGGTGGAAGAGATGTATCGGGAATTTAAGAAGGGTCGAGGTGAAAGCACCTCAACACCCAAGGAAGACAAAGGAGCTGAGAAATCTTCTCTAGATGCCCCTCCAGAGGGAAAAGGGAAAGGGGAAAACCCTCCTCCATCATCTCCTCCACCATCTTCTTCATTATCCTCATCCCCTAGCCCTAAGAAGAAAAAGAAGAAGACTTTTGTGATTAAATTAGATGTAAAATTTGATTTGCCAATTTATGATGGGGAATTAAATGCAAGAAAGCTAGATAACTGGATTAGAAAGATTGATGTATATTACAGGGTGTAGAACATTGATTCAGAAAGGAGAAAGATTCAGCTGGCTAGCCTTCGCCTTGGAGGAATTGCCCTAGTGTGGTGGGAAGGCAAGACACACGCTGATTTAAAGAAGCATGGTAAAATTCTTTCTATCTAGAGTGAATTTGTTTCTGCCATTAAAAACAATTCTATCCACTAGCTTATATGCAGCAAGCAATGATGAGTTGGCAAACTCTTCTGCAATTAAAGTGGCAAAGTGTACAAAGTTATAACCAAGAATTTAGAAAAAGAGCTTTAATTCTAGGCATTTCGCTAGACTCACATGAAACTTTGTTGAAGTATATAGGTTGTCTGCATAGCTATTTGAGGCACACCATTCTCATGTTTAACCCCACTAGCCTATATGATGTATTAGTTTAGGCTACACATCTAGAGGCTAGAGGCAAGAATGTGAACCCAGAGATTGGGGGATCATCAAAACCATTTGCAAGAAAAACAAGGAAAAGAAGAAGCTGAGATGGAAAGAGAGGAAGGAAAACACTGTACAGAAATACAAACCTTCATGCACTCACTACAAGAAGGATGGACACGATGATGAACACTGCTAGTCTTTGCATCTGGAGCTGAAACCCAAGAAGTTCAGTGGTAAGAAGAAGAAGACTGTTGCTGCTATTCAAAAAGACTTGGGGTCAGACTCAAGTGATGAAACAATAGTCCCAGCTACAGGTATAAAAGGTAAAAATTCTAAAGCATCTACAAGTAATTCTGCAAAATCTATTGATAATGAAGATAATGAGAGGAAAATAGATGGGCTTTTTCATATTAATTTTATTTCCAAGCATCAAAAGATTGATACTTTATTTGATAGTGGATCACAAGTAAACTTGATTTCTGAAGCAATTGTAAATAATTTGGGATTTCTAACCACACCTCACAAGAAGCCATATCCATTAGGTTAGGTATGTGATAAAGCAAAGCTACAAGTGACTAGAAAATGTAAACTTAGGTTTGCTATTGGGTCAACATTTGTAGATGAGGTTGAGTTAGATATAATTCCCTTTGATATATGTGGTATTGTTTTAGGAAGTCCTTACTTGTATGATAGAAAAGCCATTTTCTATAGAGCTGAAAATAAGTATCAACTCACTAAAGATGGAATAGAGTATATTGTAAGAGCTCATAAACTCAGGGTAGATGAAACGAATTGTAAATTCATGCAAGCAATTTTTACCAATGGTTGTAAAGGAAAAGAACCCTGATAAAACCAATATATTTAAGGGTTGTGCTGCTAAACAGAAAGCTGATTTAGAAAAAGTTGTTTAAAAATATGATATCCTATTTCAAGAACCTAAAGGTTTGCCACCCAAAAGGGAAATAGTACATGATATTCATTTGCAGCAAGATGCTCCATTGCCTAACGTCGGAATGTACAGGTTATTCACTTTAAAGAATGCAGAGATCATGAAGTAGGTACAGGAGCTGCTCGAGAAAGGTTTCATAAGACCAAGCACATCACCATGCGGATCTGCAATTGTGTTGGTGAGAAAGAAAGATGGTTCATGGAGGATGTGCATTGATTACAGAGCACTGAATAAAATAACGATCAAGAATCATTATCCTCTTCCTCATATTGATGATCTATTAGATCAGCTAAAAGAAGCAGTTTACCTTTCCAAGTTGGACTTGCATAGTGGCTATCATCAGGTCAGAGTAGCAGAACAATATGCATGGAAGATTGCTTTCAAAACAAAGCAAGGACTGTATGAATGGCTGGTTATGACTTTCGGCTTAACTAATGCTCCTGCCACTTTCATGAGAGTTATGAATGATGTACTTAGACCTTTATTGATGATTTTGTAATTGTATATTTAGATGACATTCTTATTTTTAGTAAAACATGGGAAGAACATTTGAAGCATGTAAAGCAGACTCTAGATGTTTTGAAAAAAGAAAATCTCTATGTTAATTTATCGAAATGTGAATTTGGCAAAACATCTTTATATTATTTGGGTCATATTGTAGGGGCCGGTAAATTGAAGATAGATTCCTCTAAAGTTGAAGTCATTGTGAACTGGCCTAAACCCAAATCGGCTACAGAAGTTAGGAGCTTCCTAGGAGCAACACAATATTGGAGAAAGCTTATTGCTAACTTTTCCTTGATTGCAGTTCCCTTACATGATTTAACAGGATTAAACAATGTGTTTCAGTGGGGAAGCAAACAGCAGAAAGCCTTCGACACCTTAAAAGAAAAAATTAGTACAACACCAGTACTAGCACTGCCAGATCTTTAACGTCCATTTGAGATTGAAACAAATGCTAGTGACTATGCCATGGGTGCAGGGTTGATGCAACATGGTAAACCCATATGCTATCATTCTAAGAAATTTAATTCTACAGCAGTTAATTATCCCACATACGATAAAGAATTGTATGCATTATTATAGAGTGTGAAAAAGTGGAAACATTACTTAATGGGCAAGGAAACAATCATCCATACAAATCATCAACCACTTCAATATTTGCACTCATAAACTAAATTGAAGCAATCAAGACACTATAGGTGGATGGGTTTTCTACAACAGTTTCATCTAGTCATCAGATATAAGAAGGGCATACACAATAAAGTTGCAGATATGTTGTCCAGACCAATCATAACTGCATCTACTATACTTAAGCATAACTCAGTAATGCATGAAAGCTACATTGAACAATATGCTCAAGATATAGAGTTTAAAGATGTATATGCAACTTTAAGTCATGGAAAACAAGTAGAAGAATTGGATTATTACGTTAAGGACCAACTTTTCTATCATGTGGGAAAGTTATGCATTCGACAAACTGAAAGAGTTAACATAATTCAGGAAGCACGTGCTTCTCTTATATCAGGTCACTTTGGTGTAAGTAAAACAGTTGCACAGCTGCAAAGGTTTTATTATTGGCCTAGAACGCATGAAACAATTTCTAGATATATTGAAGGATGTACCATGTGTGCTAAAAGCAAGCACAACAATAGAAAATTAGGTTTGTACACTCCACTCCTATTTCCTTCTCATCCTTGGGAAAATGTTTCCATGGACTTTGTTGGGGGGTTGCCAAAATCTAGAAAAGGTCATGATTATTTATATGTTATTATGGATAGGTTCAGCAAAATGTGTATTTCAATACCTTGTAACAAGTAGATTATAGCTGAAAAAACATCGAAGTTGTTCTTTCAGCATGTTTGGGTTCATTTTGGGTTACCACTTCCATTGTATCTGATCGAGATTCCTGATTTGTTGGGAATTTTTGGTCAAGTCAGTGGGAGTTGATGGACACCAGATTGAAGAAGAGCACAACCTTTCATCCACAAACATATGGCCAAATAGAGGTAGTCAACAGGACAGTTATCTAGTTGCTTATGGGCTATTGTAGCAAGCATCCCAAGCTTTGGGATGAACATTTGTGTTATGTGAAACATTCTTACAACCGTGCTAAGCACTATTCTACACAAAGATCTCCTTTTGAGACTTGTTTTGGTTTTACACCAAAGTCTCCCTTGGATTTTGTCTTTGGAAAAGACATAGTGGTTGATAGACACAGTGATGTGGAAAAAGAAACCAAGTTCATTGAACAGATCCAAGAAATTCACCAAGCAGTACAGAAACAGCTGGAAAAGAGCCAGGCCAAGTACAAGGTGAGGCATGATAAGCATCAAATTGAACATAGCTTCCAAGTTGGTGATCAAGTCTAGCTGTATATCAGCAAAGATAGAATGCAAGGTGAAGGTAAGAAGCTTAAGCCAATAACGTATGGGCCTTTCAAGATACTTGAGAAAATTGGTAAACACTTTTTGCCTTGATTTGCCAACTTACATGCATATCTATTCAGTAGTTAATGCAAATAACTTGAGACTGTTTGAACCTTCATTGATTGGAGATCCCGAAGAGCAAAGTCAGTTGCCTTCTATTGATGATCTGTTTCCTAAATATCTCAGTGAGTTGCAGGAAGATACAGTTCTGGACAGGAAGGTGAGAACTACGCGTAGAGGGGATATTGAGTACCTCAGAATTAGACTCAAAGGTTCAAAACCAAGTAGTGCATGATGGATGGAAATTGGACAAGTGAGGAAGCTGTATCCTCACTTGATCGATGCTTAAAAACCAACTTTTGGTGGTCCAAAAGCCTTTTTCATTGGGAAGGTGTGATCCAAAATGGATCCAAAACACCCTCCAAGTCTTTAAAATAAAAAACTATCGCATAAGAAAAAACCTTACAAAAGGCGGAAAACACTATCAGGAATGAAAAACATGAAGAAACAATGGAAAACAGGCCTATCGAAGGTCAAAGGAATGATGCACAGGAGCTGTCGAATCTGGCCAATCAACGGTGCAGATCCGCTTGACATATCGCAATCAGTGAAGGCAGGCAGAGGCTATCGGAGGCTACCATATAAGAGTTGCGATAGCGATCAACGTGGGTCAACGAGGATCATCGATCAAGCATGCAGATCAACGGCCCAGGTTAACTCGTGATATCGCATCGACAACATATGAAGGAGCGCTTACAACGACCTAGGGGACTATGCGATATGCGATTGCGATAAATTGCATCGCAATATTGCATCGGAGTAATACAACAGAGCGGAGCCGATATAAATATGACTTGCGATAGCCAGACCTAATGGGGTTATAGATGATATTTAACATATTTTGAGATCCAGAAAACGACATTTTTCTGTGTATTTCGCATTTTCGCCAAATAAATGAAATACAAAGGAAATGTGCTCCATGTGATAAAACCATACCGAATGGAACTTATAGATGCAAATATATAATATTTCAAGTCCACCATAAAGCCATTTTGCAAGATTTTTAGTGTTTTAATGTATTTTTACAAATACAAAGGAAACCATGGCACATGGGGCACTTGCGACTTGCGATAGTGATTAAAGGTGGACTCGATAGGAGTATAGGGTTTATTTAAGGATATTTGAAGTTCGATAAACAACAGTTTGGGGAATTTTCCCATCTTTTTAGTGTATTTCTCTATGTAAATAGAGAATGCTATTTTTGGGGATTTCAAAGGCCCAATGGTCCCTTCCGTTGTAAAACATGTGGCCACCTTCCCCAAATATATTATTCCATGATTGGCTAACGCTCATAGGGGATTTGAGTGGACAGTGGCCGGGAGACAGAGAGCCCGAGAAGGGGAAATGAATAGACAACACCGATTGGCTTAAAAGTCACAAAATACAGAAGACAGAGGCAAGCAGTACTGAGACAGCGAGAAATCAAAGACAAAGAGTGGAAGAAAGAGTTTTTGTACACAGAGAGGCTTGAGGGATTCAAGCAAACTCCTTCTATTTTGTATCTGTGTGTTGAGACTCAATTCGAGCTCACATTTTGTAAAACTCTATTCTTGAAAGACATAATAGAGAGGTCACCACTGAAGGCTGGACCAGGAGACGTAGCCCGAGAGTTTTGGGTGAACTCTATATTAAACTTGTTGTTTTATGTGTATTTGTTTATTATGTTTCTCTAACTGATCATTGCCTGTATTATTCGCAATCTTCTCGATCTGTTGCACTAAGTAATATAGGAAAATCTATGCACGAGTCTACAATACCTTAAAAGTAATATAAGATCTTCATTTTTAGATCACACCTTATGTGAAAATGAGGCTGAAACATAGATACAAAGGTTTAAGGTATACAAATAACAAGACATATGGGGTAGTTATCATGTAGGTGTTTTTTACGGTGCATGTAAAGAGAGACTTTGTGGTTGTGGGGTGGTCATTGTCATTAATCCTGATCATTTTTGGTGGGAGAGTGGTAAGGGATCAAATAGCAGGGCGAAACTTTTAGCACTTTGGAGAGTTCTAATTATAGCGAAATGGCTCAGGATAGACAATATCTAGATCTTCATGGATGCAAAGGGAATTATAGAATGAGTGATGCACAATACAAATTTCAATCCACTCATTCTAAAAAATTGGATGAATAAGATTCAAGTGATGACGATAATGTTCTGAGAAATACATTTTGAACACATATATAGCGAACAAAATTGAATAGCAGACATGCTATCAAAGAGAGGGATGAAGAAGCCATTAGGGAAATTTTTTTTCTCAACATTTGAATAGGAATAGATGATCAACTCAAAAAGCATCAATTATGCATAGTGTTAAAGGGAGGATGTGACTTCTGCCCAAGAAGGACAAGCATAAAGAGAAAAATTGAACTTTTTGTTTTTTTTTTTAAGTGATGATGGTAGTCAATTTTGTTTAGAGTTAATACTAGTATGTAGAATATGTGATTTTAGATTTACAAGTAACATAGATGATTAAAGATCAAAAAGTGAATTAACGGTCCTTTACTGAATAGTTAATAACTTAGACAAATCAAGTCAGTTTTTTTTATAAGTAAATGAAAAAGAAAAAACCTAGACAATGTACTACTCTTTTCTAAATACAAAACGGTACAAAAAGGTAGCATTTTTTTTTCTCTGCTAAAAAATATGATTACAATATTGTCAATCCTATTAAAATAAAATCAGCATAGAGTAAAACATCTGCATTAACAGTGTGTGAGAGTAATGATTGTATTGAAATCTCACTAAGTTCCAACAACTCTTGCAGTACTGATGTGAGTTTGGTTATTAGGGAAAATCCTAGCTAAACCAGAATCTGCTATCTTAGGGTTCAGTTCCTTGTCCAAAAACACATTTCTTGCTTTAACATCTCGATGAATAATGTGCGGTCTCGAGTCCCGATGAAGATAGAAAGGCCCACGAGCTACTCCCATTATTATATTGTAACACTTCCCCAATCAAGCTGGCTATGTTTGATTGGGTATTATCCATGCATGACATTAATTGATTTGGCATAATCTGGATATACTTGTTCAAACAGTAATAATTTTAATTTTTCGTCTACTTTCATAATAAAATGGAAGCCACTCACTGAACAAAATTTGATCAAGGCTCTTATTGGGTAAGTATTCATAGACCAACAATCTTTTTGATCTCTCTACACAACAACCCAGTAGGCATACAAGATTTCTATGTTGAATTTCGGCCCCACGTTTAACTTCATTTAAAAACTCTTTCTTTCTTTTTTTGCCAAGTTCCATTCTAAATATGTTGAATAATAATAAGTGAGTCCCCAAGGATAAAAATCTTTGTGACTTGAACAACTTTTGCTATAAGAAGAACTTGCAGCAGGCCATGCATTTCAACCTGGTCATTGGTCATATTTCCCAACTTGCATGTATGACTTGTAACCAATTTTACTTCGAAGCTATACAAAAAAATCCCATGAGGTGTAGCTCAATTGGCGATCACCTTGTTATGAATTAATATGTAAAAGCATGAGATTTAAAGTGAAAATCCCCGTGGGTTCAACCGACAAAAAAATAAATATGAATCCCACAAATGTTATACAACAAACATTAAACATTGCTTTTAGATAAATATTAATTATTCTTCCAAGAACAAGATTTCATTCATGAATCATTTCCACCTAATGTAATGGTATCCTCAGATGCATGATCTACCCATCTATAACACATTTATTTATCTTGATCATGCAATTTTCTTTATTTTTTTTTATGCCTGAACTATGGCATCAACTACAATATACACAAGTTCTATGTTCTAGGGATTTGGTACCCAATCTTGTTTTAATAGTTTTTCGATGTAGTTCCATGATCTAGGCTTCACCAATCAACCTTAACACAAATAATCGACTTATGTATACTACCAAAGAAGGTATCTGAGGTGGTCATTTCCATCCAAATAATCTCCCATCTATCCTCATTTCATGATTTAATGGGAATTGTATATGCATTTCCACAACATATCCAATAATATTTCCATGTTGCACTTGGGCCTATCATATATTGGTTTGCCAATTACATTTAAAAATCCTTCATAATACTTGAGATACATGACATTTTTTATGCTAATAATAGGGGTTCTTTCCTTGTCTTAAGTCAATATTCGTTGGAATATGAATGAATTATTTCCGTGCTATCATATGATCATTGCAAATTTTATTCAAAACTATTAAGTGTGAAAATTTCTGCATCTAACACATCAGAAAGCCCTATTGCAATTTCTGGTTTACTATCTCCTACTTGTTCTTTACATTAACAAGCTATGTAATTGCATAAATATAGAAGTAAACTCAAATGCAATCTTCACAGATACACCAGTTCAAGCACTGAAGTAAACAGAAACAATAACACAAGGGACACCGTTATTTTTGGACAATTGTCCCCAGAAAAACCCAATGAGGGAAAATTGATGCAGCGTATATGAGGGTTTTATTATTAAGAAGATTTTGTGAATACAACTAGGGTGCCAAAAATGGCTCACCTAATAGAGAATGTACTTGATAGTATTACCTCTATCCAGAGAAAAATATTCTGGCAAATCAGCAACCAGATGATCAACCCCACAGTGACTCTAATTGTGCCTTGTGCTGGACAACAAAAGCTACTCCAAGCACTACTCTAGAACTGCGTCATCCTCTCTGGAACTGTGTCACCCTCTCCTGGCTCAGGATCTGTTGATCAACTCCCAATTTGCCCCACAGAACCTCACAGTGTTGCCTCTTAAGCCCTCTACGTCCTCTAAGTCAGTCTCTATGGATTCTATGTTAGCCTTTGTAGCCCTCTGCATCCTTTGCACTGGATCCTACGACCTCTGTGTCAGCCCTCCTTGGCCTGTGTTGTCTCTCCCGACACTTTACTACCTCTCTTCTATGTATTCTTCAGCCTTGGATCGAAATCCCTTGCTTAACTTCCCCTCACTACAACTGATCTCTAACTCGATTTCCTCAGCAAACCCAACCCCATAAAACTGAATTCTTGATTTCTCTTGGTGTATCTCCAACTGACCCTCAAGCCTCCTCTTATACATTTCCTATTGACGATTCAACGGCCGAGATTAAGTCCCTAATCAATGACTAATATTAGATCTCGCTTGATCCTCATTACTTAGAACTTTCTCACCCATTTTATATTAAGACACATTAATATTTTTATTTTCCTAAGTTTAGGCTTAGGAACCCATTAAAAATATTAATTATTTTAATATCTCTTCATCTGGGTGGAATTTGTCCAAAGGATTCTGGGTATTGGAGATCTCATGTGTCTTAGCCTCTCCACCAAATTTCATGGCTAGAGCATATCCGATCCCACCAAAAATAAACACTCCCTGTTAGCGAGGAATGTGCTCTAGTAATGCTTCACCATAGCAGCATCACATTGATCCTCCACATCGGTCCTCCTGTGCTGATGCTAGACCTGCTACCCCACATCCATTGCGTTGCTGCTTCCTGTACTACTTCCCATGACACTGCCACTGCCACTGCCACTGCTACATCTATACTGCAGCTCCCTCTCAACATGTTGCCCATAGCACTACCACTGCTAACTCTTGCACTGCAACTCAGTTACCGAGAAGTAAGTAACTAACTTCCTCCAAATACTGACATCTTGATCAGTCTGGAAGCCTCATGATGTTGAAGCCACCTCTGTTGCTATCATGTGCTCCCTCTACTGCCACTGTGTTTCTGCAACTTCTTCTGCCCCTCTCGCACTGTTGCAACCTCCACTGCGTTGCTACAGACTTCTACACTCAAACACTGCAGTGTCGCTCCATCACACCTTGCTCCACCCGACACCTGTCATCATGCTACTGTCATTAAGGGCTCCAATAGCCGGATGTGATCCAATAGTTTGGGTACCTCAAGGATCCTCCCCCTCTTCTGTAGTCCTCTCAACTACAACTCAATGTATCCCAACCTCTTCTCTAGAGGTGCATGAGCACTCATGGCACAATCATCATTAGTCTCGACATCCTTCTCCGCCTTTTCCAGAGCAACCTTTGAGTCGGAAGCTTCCCTCTTGCCTTTCTTCCTAGGGCACTGAGATGCATAATATCCCAACTTCCCACAATTGAAGCACTTGACCTTGGAGATATCTTTATTCTCCCTCTTCTGAACCCCCTACTGTCCCACAAATCCTAGATCTGCATCCTCCTCCTCCTCTTTCTTGATTTGAACTCCCTTACTACTACTTCATGCCTTAGTCAACCTCCTGATCTCTTCCTGCCGAAGAGCTGCCTGCATCTCCTCCCAACTATGGAGGGTCGCTATGCCCAATATGCTTTGGACAAATGCCTCCCAGTCCTCAGAGACTGCATTCAGAGCAGTCCTGAATATAAACTCTGGATTCGGTGTAGACCCCACGAAAGTAAGTTGGTCACGAATTCCTTGCAACTTGAGAAGGAACAAATCTATCTCTTCTCCTTTCTGCATCTGATATGACCTCAGCTGATTCTCTAATAACATCTTCTGCTACATGAAAGAGCCCTGGTGTAAGGTGGTTAGCGTCTGACACATCTCCCTTGTTGTGTTCTTCTCAACAATATGCAGTATGACATGATCCTTGACCCCGTCTAGAATCATGCATTTATATTTTGCTTCGGCCTCCTCATACCTCTCATTTTCATTTGAGTCAACTGGGACAACTATGGTTTTCAAGGCATAGTCCTTGATGCGATGTTTATCCAAGATTGTCAGGATCCTCGCCTTCCAGATGATAAAATTGGAAGCCCCATCCAAGCTGTCTTGATCCCTCAATCCGTTTACTGCCATCTCTACTCCTCTTCTCTAAACTCCCTCTGAGTCTCGACCTCCCTCCTAGAAATCCTTCGGCCAACTGTCGAATCACTCCTCTGCATTCCTCCTTTTCCCCTACAACTTGGATCTAGATTTCTTGGCTATAAATCTATCGAGGTAGTGCTTTCCTCTAACTTGGTTCAACCCCCTAGACACTATTCTGCATAGACAGAAACAGCATCCCACCAGCTCCTCAAATCACAATCTGCACAACTCCCTTAGCCCTGAAAACTAAAGAATCTGAGCCCTTCAGGCTCTGTGCAATCACGGCTTGGGCTAAATCTTCTCCTCCCGTCTAACTGTGTCAATCCTTCCTGGCTCAGAAATATGAAGTGGCTCTGCATAAGCCTGTTCTGCCACACTCTGCCTCTGCACTGGCCCTTCTCCTCGCTCAGAATGCTGACACAAGCTCTACGTGATCCTCAACGTCACCCTCTCAGCACTGTGTCACTTCCCTCTTACCTCTTTAGCACTGAACAACTTCTTGGGACAACTGCTTCTTTGCTGCAAATTCCCAGATTTATTTGGCTGGTGTCTTCAGTCCTCCTTAATCTGTAATCCCTCTGATACCATGTGAAAATTTCTGAATCTAACACATCAGAAACCCTTACTGCAATTTTTGTTTTACTATCTCCTACTTGTTCTTTACATTAACAAGCTATTTAATTGCATAAATATCGAAGTAAACACATGCAAACTTCACAGATACACAGATCATGCACTGAAGTAAACAGAAACAATAACACGAGGGACACCATTATTTTTGGACAATTGTCCCTGGAAAAACCCAATGCGGGAAAACTGATGTAGCATATATAGGGTTTTATTATTAAGCAAATTTTGTGAATACAACTAAGGTGCCAAACAATTTATGAGTCTTGGAGATTTCATGTGCATTAGCCTCTCCACCAAATTTCATGGCTAGAGCACATCCGATGCCACCAAAAATAAACACTCCCTGTTAGCGAGGAATGTGCTCTAGTAATGCTTCACCATAGAAGCATCACACTGATCCTCTGCATCGGTCCTCCTATGCTAATGCTAAACCTACTACCCCACATCCACTACATTGTTGCTTCCTGTACTACTTCCCATGACACTACCACTGCCATTGCTACATCTATACTATAGCTCCCTCTCAACACGTTGCATCATGCTATCCATAGCACTACCACTACTAATTGCTGCACTGCAGCTTAGTTACCAAGATGTAAGTAACTGAATTCCCCCAAATATTGACATCACGGTCAGTCTGGAAGCCTCATGATGTTGAAGCCACCTCTCTTGCTATCTTGTGCTGCCTCTGCTACCACTGTGCTGCTCCAACTTCTTCTGCCCCTCTCGCACTGCTGCAACCTCCACTGCACTGCTACAGACTTCTACACTCAAACACTGCAGTGTTGCTTCATCACACCTTGCTCCACCCGACACCTGTCATCATGCTACTGTCATTAAGGGCTCCCGTAGCCAGATGTGATCCAAGAGTTTAGGTACCTCAAGGATCCTCCCCCTCTTCTGTAGTCCTCTCAACTACAACTCAATGTCTCCCCACCTCTTCTCTAGAGGTGCATGAGCACTCATGGCACAATCGACATCAGTCTTGACATCCTTCTCCGCCTTTGCTGGAGCATCCTTTGAGTCGAAAGCTTCTCTCTTGCCTTTCTTCTTAGGGCACTGAGATGCATAATATCCCAGCTCCCCATAGTTTAAGCACTTGACCTTGGAGATATCTTTATTCATCCTCTTCTGAACCCCCTACTGTCCCGCAGATCCTAGATCCACATCCTTCTCCTCCTATTTCTTGATTCAAACTCCCTTACTGCTACTTCATGCCTTAGTCGACCTCTGATCTCTTCCTGTCAAAGAGCTGCCCACATCTCCTCCCAATTCCTCCCAATTGTGGAGGGCCTCTATGCCCACAATGCTTTGGACAAACATCTCCCAGTCCTCAGAGACTGCATTCAGAGCAATCCTGACCATAAACTCTGGATTCGGTGTAGACCCCACGAAAGTAAGTTGGTCACGAATTCCTTGCAACTTGAGAAGGAATAGATCTATCTCTTCTCCTTTTTGCATCTGATATGACCTCAATTGATTCTATAATAACATCTTCCATTACACGGAAGAGCCTTGGTATAAGTTGGTCAGTGTTTGCCACATCTCCCTTGTTGTGTTCTTCTCAGCAATATGTAGTATGACATGATCCTTGACCCCATCTAGAATCATGCATTTTGATTTCGCCTCGGCCTCCTCATACTTCTCATTTTCATTTGGGTCAAGTGGGACAACTATGGTTTTCAAGGCATAGTCCTTGATGTGATGTTTATCCAAGATTCCCAGGATCCTGGCCTTCCAGATGACAAAATTAGAAGCCCCATCCAATCTGTCTTGTTCCCTTAATCTGTTTACTGCCATCTTTACTCCTCTTCTCTAGACTTCCTCTAAGTCTCGACTTCCCTCCTGGAAATCCTCCGGCCAATTGTCGAATCACTCCTCTCCAATCCTCCTTTTCCCCTGCAACTCAGATCTAGATTTCTTGGCTATAAATCTATCGAGGTAGTGCTTCCCTCTACTTAGGTTCAATCCCGTTAGACACTATTCAACATAGACAGAAACAACTTCCCACTAGCTCCTTAAATCACAATCTGCACAACTCCCTTAGCCTCGAAAACTAAAGAATCTAAGCCCTTCAAGCTCTGTGCAATAACGGCTTGGGCTAAATCTTCCCCTCCTAGCCAACTGCGTCAATCCTTCCTAGCTGAGAAAGATGAAGTGGCTCTGCATAAGCTTGTTCTGCCCCACTCTGCCTCTACGCTAGCCCTTCTCCTGGATTAGAATGCTGACGCAAGGTCTGCGTGAGCCTAAACGTCATCCTCTTAGCACTACGTCACTCCTCTTGCCTCTTCAGCTCTGGAACAACGTTGTCTCTCGGGACAACTGCTTCTTTGCAACAAATTCTCAGATTTATTTGGCTGGTGTCTTCAGCCCTCCTTGATCTGCAATCCCTCTGTTACCATGTGAAAATTTCTGAATCTAACACATCAGAAACCCCTACTGCAATTTTTGGTTTACTATCTCCTACTTGTTCTTCACATTAACAAGCTATTTAATTGCATAAATATCGAAGTAAACATAAATGCAGCCTTCACAGATACACAGATCATGCACTTAAGTAAACAGAAACATTAACACAAGGGACACCATTATTTTTGGAAAATTGTCCCTAGAGAAACCCAATGCGGGAAAACTGGTGTAGCATATATAGGGTTTTATTATTAAGCAGATTTCGTGAATACAGCTAGGGTGCCAGAAATGGCTCACCCAATAGAGAATGTCCTTGGTGGTATTACCTCTATCCCGAGATAGATATTTCAGAAAATTAGCAACCGAATGATCAACCCCACAGTGACCCTGACTATTCCTTGTGATCGACAGTGAAAGCTACTCTAAGCATTGATCTGTAACTCGTCACCCTCTTTGGAACTGTGTCACCCTCTCCTGGCTCAAGATTTGCTGATCAACTCAGAGTTCTCCCCATAGAATCTCCTAGCGCTGCCTATGAAGCCCTCTATGTCCTCTTTGTTAGCCTCTACAGCTCTTGTGTCAGCCCCTATGGCCCTCTTCATCCTCTTAGCTATCTCCTATGGCCTCTGCATTAGCCCTCCTTGGACTGTGCTTTCTCTCCTGACACTTTTCTGCCTCTCTGCTATGTATTCTTCAGCCTTGGATCAAAATCCCTTACTGAACTGCCCCTCACTGCAACTAATCTCTAACTCGATTTGCTCAGCAAACTATTGGGTCCCTATAATACTAGTGATTACCCCATTACTATTGTATTTATACCCCTTATTTATATTTTTGTGCCCCTATTACCCCCATATTGTTATTTCTGTGCCCCATAGAATCCCTCTATTGTTATTTTTGTGGCTTTATATTATTATTGTTAGGTCGCTGGATTATATTGTGACTCCCTAGACTCCTATATATAGAAAGGAGGTTTTGTCATTTGTATCATCCAAGAATTGTTCATTTATGTAATGTAAAGGAGGTTGCCCCCTCGAAGAGGCTGAATTCTAAGGCATTGATCTATCTTTTCTATCTTTTCTTGAGCTGGTTTCATAACATTTGGTATCAGAGATTTGGATTCTAGGTTTTCGCTGCTCCAAATAGGTCATCGTGGAATTTTCGCTATAACTTTTTTTCTGTGACATTTAAGAAGTCACAAAAAAAACCCATTTGAGAAGAAATCGCGCTGAACCTTGGGTCAGAATTTCAAAGCTTTTCGCGCGATATTTACGGAGATATGATCTGAGGAAGTTGGTCTTTTTGCAGACTCCTGAATTACATTCAAAACAGGTGACCTGGGGAAAAGCGTCATAACTTTCTCTCTGGGGATCGGATTGAAATTTCGTAAGAAGGTACAGAAAGAGGACAGACTGTAGTTGCTTGTATGTGTGTTTCAGATTCAAAGGTTGAAACAGTGACTCGTGGCACGTCGTACAAGTTCGCTCTACTGAACCAGTCTAAAAAAAGGTCACTGTGGGAGATTTCACATAACTCTTCCTTGGAGAATCCAATTTGGCTCAGACTTGTGGCATTGGAAAGAGGACGCAGAAGGCTACTACAGGTAGCAATTTCAGAATTGGATAATCCGAAATTACAGAGATACATCAGATTCAATATCAAGCTTCTATAAAGTGAAAAAAAGGTGTGTAGTTTTTTTTTTTAATTTTTGTGTAAGCTTGGTTTAACAGAATTCAAAGGGCATAGTAAAGCATTATTATCGGTAACTGATGCCCCGAGGAAAGAAAATGCAAACACCTAGTAAGGAACCTGAAAGCTCTAGCATGACCCATGAAGAAGAGGAAGAAATGCTACATGATATATCAAAATTACAAGAACAAGTGCAACAAATGTCACGCTCACAAAACCTAACAGAAGCTAAGATAAGTGGCGTGGAATCTAAGATAAATGGCGTGGAATCTAAGATAAATGGTGTGGAATCTAAGATAAAGGGCATGGAAGCTAAGATGGATTATTCGAAGACAGATTTGAAGAGGGACATGGCAGATTTGAAGATAGATATGAAGACAGACATGGAAGAATTGAAGAAGTTGCTACAAGAAAGAGTCACTAATGGTGAAAAGGTAGTAAAGGAAACTCATGATGAGAACAAAAGAAATGTTAATCATGATTCCATAGATGCTAATGTTGGATCGAAGAATCACCATATTCCAAAAATCGATATGAGGAAGTTTGATGGCAAGGATCCCGCCACATGGATATTACAGATGGAGCAATTCTTCGATCTCAATAATGTGAAAAACGCACAAAAGGTACGTATGGCAACTGTATATTTGGAACCAAATCAGTTTGTATGGTATCAATGGCTTTGCTCTCGTAAACAATTTATCACTTGGGCAATTTTTACGGAAGAATTGATAGCACATTATGAAGATACAAAAAGCAACACTTTTTTTAGCCAATTGATAAGTCTCAAACAAAAGGGTTCAGTAATGGAGCACATTGAGGAGTTCCAAAAATTGAACATAAGGGTAAAAGATATTCCAGAGGAGCATAGGATTGATGTGTTCATAGGGTCTTTAAAGGATAATATCCAACATGATGTTCGCCTTTGGGAACCTGATTCATTAGAGAAGGCATTCAGGTTAGCAAGAAAAATGGAAAGCAAAATTATGGCAACCAGGAAGCATACCACTCACAACTATAAAGATGGAAGTGTTGTTGCCCCTAGTCTTCCACAACCTATAAGGTTGACACCACAACAATTGGAAGAAAAAAGAGCAAAAGGGCTTTGTTACAGTTGTGATAGCAAATACACTAAAGGTCATAAGTGTGCTGAGAAGAAATTATTCTACATAGATTGTGAAGAGGAAGAAGAAAAGGAGCAAGAAAGGTCAAAAGAAGAAGATATACTTCAGGAACAAAGCCTAGATGAAGAACAAATAAATCCAACCATATCTTGTAATGCATTGGCGGGAATTACCACTCCTCAAACCATCAAGATAGAAGGACAAATCAAGAAGAAAAAGGTAATAGTGTTGATTGATTCAGGAAGCACCCACAATTTTATTCATTGTAGGGTAGCAAAAGAATTGAATTGCTTCCTATATCCAGCACCAGAGTGTCAAGTGATGATTGCAAATGGAGGAACAATAAATTGCTCTGGAAAGTGCCATAATATCAAGCTATCCATGGGAGAATATGTATTGACTAGCCCAATGCTTTCCATTCCAATGGGAGGTGCTGATGTTGTACTAGGAGTCCAATGGCTACAATCCTTGGGTACAATAGCTTTTAATTTTCAAGAACTTTTCATCAAATTTTCTACGGAAGGAAAGGAAGTTGAATTAAGGGGTATTGCAGGGAAACCAGGAAAGATAATCAGCTCTCATGGTATGACAAAGCTTCTAAAAAAGGAGCAAAGAGGTGTAATTGCACAATTATGCTCGCTAGATGTTTCCACATTGGAATCATCTATTTCTCCAGATCTCCAAAAAGTCTTGGACAATCATTCCAAGGTATTTGAGACTCCCAAGGGTCTCCCACCTATGCGTGATCATGATCATGCTATTCATCTGATTCCAGGAAGTGTTCCTCCAAACATCAGGCCGTACAGATATCCCTATGTCCAAAAAAGTGAAATTGAACGTATGGTTGCAGAAATGCTAGAGGCTGGTATAATTCAACCGAGTCAAAGTTCTTTCTCAGCTCCAGTAGTATTGGTGCACAAGAAGGATGGATCATGGCGCATGTGTCCAGATTATAGGGAGCTCAACAAGCTCACTATTAAAGATAAGTTCCCCATTCCTGTTATTGATGAATTACTGGATGAATTGCATGGATCAATTTACTTCACCAAGTTGGATCTTCGTTCGGGATATCATCAAATCAGAATGAAGATTGAAGACATTTCGAAAACAGCATTTAGAACTCATGAGGGTCATTATGAATTTTTGGTCATGCCTTTTGGCCTTACCAATGCACCTTCAACATTTCAAGGTTTGATGAATTCAATTTTCAAACCATTCCTTAGAAAATTTGTGTTAGTATTTTTTGATGATATACTAATCTACAGCAAGTCTTGGAAGGATCATGTTGAACATGTTGACAGGGTGCTACAACTATTGGAGGAGAAACAATTATATGCAAAAAGATCCAAATGTTTCTTTGGAGTCCAGGAGGTGGAATATTTGGGTCATATTGTATCTCATGAAGGAGTTAAGGTAGACCCTAGCAAAATTAAAGCCATTAAGGAATGGAAAATCCCCACATCCATAAAGCATCTGCGAGGATTTCTTGGGTTGACAGGGTATTATCGCAAGTTTGTTAAGAATTATGGGAGAATAGCAGCACCTCTAACAACATTATTGAAGAAAGATTCATTTTCATGGACTCCGGAAGCAACAAAGGCCTTTGAACATCTTAAAGAGGCAATGTGCCAAGCACCGGTCTTAGCTACACCGGACTTCACAAAAACCTTTATTGTGGAATGTGATGCTTCAGGAAATGGAATTGGTGCTGTTCTAATGCAAGATGAAAGACCCATTGCTTTTGAAAGTCGTCCAATCAAGGGAAAGTTTTTAAGCAAAGCTATTTATGAGAAGGAAATGTTGGCAATACTCCATGCACTTAAGAAATGGCGACCCTACCTAATGGGAAGACACTTCAAGGTAAAAACGGATCATGATAGCCTTAAATACTTTTTAGAACAAAGATTATCCTCTGAAGAGCAACAAAAGTGGGTCACAAAGATGTTGGGTTATGACTTTGAAATCATCTACAAAAAAGGGAAGCAAAATGTGGTGGCAGATGCACTCTCAAGAAAGGATGAGGATGTGGAAGCATTGTTGTGTGCCATTTCTATTATCCAACCAGATTGGATAAATGAAGCAAGGGAGGAATGGAAGAATGATGAAGAAGTGTGGGCACTTATTCGAAAGCTACAACAAGATTCCAGTACTTCTGATACATTTAGCTGGCAAAATGATTCGTTATGGTACAAAGATCGCTTATACCTCTGTAAGAATTCCCAGCTAAAAAAAAAGATTCTTATGGAATTGCACACTTCTCCCTTAGGAGGGCACTCAGGATTTTTAAAAACTTACCACAGGGTTAAGAAGGAATTTTTTTGGGATGGCCTTAAATCAGATATTCAAAAGTTTGTGGCAGAATGTTTGGTTTGCCAGCAAAATAAAGTTGAAACAATTAAGACACCGGGTCTATTACAACCTTTATCCATTCCAAGCCAACGTTGGGAGGAGGTTTCAATGGATTTTATCACAGGTTTACCCAAGTCTGAGGGAAAGAGTGTCATCATGGTGGTAGTTGACAGACTTACCAAGTATGCACACTTTTGTGCATTATCACATCCATTTAAAGCCAGTACAGTTTCTACTGCATTTATGGAAACAGTTCAAAAGCTACATGGAAACCCAAAGATTATTGTAAGTGACAGAGATCCCATTTTCACTGGAAATTTTTGGACAGAATTATTTTCTTGTCTTGGTACTCAGTTAGCTCATAGCTCATCTTATCATCCTCAATCTGATGGGCAAACTGAGATAGTAAACAAATGTTTGGAAGGATATCTTCGTTGCTTTGTATCTGATAAACAGACACAATGGGTCAAATGGTTGCCTCTGGCTGAATGGTGGTATAACACTTCCTTCCATACAGCAACAAAAATGACCCCATTTATGGCACTTTATGGGTATCAACCACCATCCATCACATCATATTTAAGAGAAAATTCTAAGGTTCAGGCAGTGGAACATCACATCGAACATCAACAACAAGTCCTCCAACTCTTAAAGGATAACCTCGTGTTGGCACAAAATAGAATGAAACAACAGGCAGATCAACATCGCAGTGAAAGAAGTTTTGATGTAGGTGATTGGGTATTCCTACGGCTACAACCATATAAGCAAATGTCCCTAAAGCAAGCTAAGAAGGATAATAAATTATCACCAAAGTATTATGGTCCGTACAAGGTGTTGCAAAAGATTGGTACTATGGCATACAAATTGGAGCTTCCTGCAGCTTCTCGATTGCACCCAGTTTTCCATGTTTCATGTTTAAAGAAGGTTATAGGTGACAAGCTCCCAATTCAAACAATATTGCCAGAACTTGACGAGGAAGGAAAAATTATATTGGAACCGAAAGCAGTCACAGAAACAAGAACTCGACAGCTACGAAATCGATCAATTTCGGAGTATCTTATCAAGTGGAAGAACTTATCCGCTGAAGATTCCACATGGGAGGATGAGAATTTTATGCAGAAGTATCCAGAACTACTCAAGCGTTGAGGACAACACTTTTTTGAAGGAGAGGGGCATGTTGGGTCCCTATAATACTAGTGATTACCCCATTACTATTGTAGTTATACCCCTTATTTATATTGTTGTGCCCCTATTACCCCCATATTGTTATTTCTGTGCCCCATAGAATCCCTCTATTGTTATTTTTGTGGCTTTATATTATTATTGTTAGGTCGGCTGGATTATATTGTGACTCCCTAGACTCCTATATATAGAAAGGAGGTTTTGTCATTTGTATCATCCAAGAATTGTTCATTTATGTAATGTAAAGGAGGTTGCCCCCTCGAAGAGGCTGAATTCTAAGGCGTTGATCTATCTTTTCTATCTTTTCTTGAGCTGGTTTCATAACACAAACCCAACTTGAGAAAATCAAATTCTTGATCTATCTTGGTGTATCTCCAACTGATCCTCAAGCCTCCTCTTATGATTTTCCTGTTGACGATTCAACGACCGAGATTATGTCCCTAATCAAGGGCTAATATTAGATCTGGTTTGATCCTCATCACTTGGAACTTTCTCACCCATTTTATATTAATACACATTAATATTTTTATTTTCCTAAGTTTAGACTTAGGAACCCATTAAAAATATTAATTATTTTAATATCTCTTCATTCGGGTGGAATTTGTCCAAACGATTTCCAGGTCTTGGAGATCTCATGTGCCTTTGACTCTCCACCAAATTTCATGGCTAGAGCACATCTGATGCTACCAAAAAGCAACGTTAAGAACACTTTTTCAATACTCTACCTTATTATTCCATTGCTCTATGACAATTAGGTAAGCCTCATTATTGATGGTGTCTTCCACATTATTATGCATGATCCAATTCCTTCATTTAGTTCTTTTATAATGTCCTCATTCTCTTTTCGATGTAATAAATATATTTTACTCGTGGGAATATTAGTTTGACCTTCATTATCTATATACCACAAGTTAGTTGGCTCTAACCACTCAATATATCTAATGGATTCCTCATACCCTAATACTAATACATCATTGAGTATTATAATTAGACGTATTGGATAGTAATGAGATGTCCAACCAGTGAATTTTTTTACTTACTTCATGTATATCTTAAATAAAATGTTCAATTCACACACCTTGCCACCTAGAATAACCATTTTTTTCCATTTTGTAGTATGTATCCATCATTCCGCTCAAGGAAATTTACGATCAGTTATTGACCCCTTTAAAACATGGATACAGTGTCAGTGGACTAGCAATATAGAGCCACAACCTCCAGGAAACAAACACATTGCAATCTATGAGATTCATGCTTGCCATCAAGCCTCTAGGATCTTGGCTCTCAATCATCATTTAAGTCACTCCCCACCTCGGCCACCCCCCCCCCCAACACCAAGCTGTACTGCCACTCAGGTTTGGATTTTAATTCAAACCCCTGCAAATCATTCTAGGATTGACTTCTTTTCATGGTATCTCTAATCTCTCCAATATGGAATTTTGGTTCTCGCTTCTCTGTTCCCTTCTTTGGTTCAGTTTTTGTATCAAGATTCCTCACTTCATCCTCCTTGTAATTCTAATTCTCTCCCCCTGCTATTAGCCCGATAAGCTTAATCCCCTGTGAATCCCCCTTGGTATTACTTTATCAGCTCTATGTTCTTCCCTCCTGCACAGATGACCATTTTTTTTAGTGGGACCTAGTTTGGCGAACTGGGGTGTAGAAACCTTGTAGAAGCAGTTTGATGGGCCAATAAAACTTTACTACTTTAGCATGGAACCTTACACACATATACCTTTCCAATGAGATAAGAATCATCTCAATTGGAGTCTGTATGCAAAAATTATGTCAATTGGAAGATGACCTTCCTGTTTTGACCACCATAATTTGAGAGGATGACATTTCATCCCCTATTATTCATGGAAAAGGGGCTAACCATCTCATCACGATGATTAATACTTTAGAAGACTCCATATTGTAACTCTAGTTAAGAGTTGAAGGATTGAAACTTAACCACTAGTAGGCTATCAAGTTGTGTTATAATCAAGCCACTAGGAGGAAAAGGGGTTCCATTTTATGGGAGTGCATTTTTTTCCATAGATGAGTAGAGTAGACGAGAGTTGAGTAGAGAGAGGAGAGAGAAAATAGATATGGTTTCTGCATTGTAGCATCCCATGCACCACAAGTCTCTCTCTTTGTACTTGCATCTATTTTCCATGTAGAGAAAAAGAGCAGAGAAACCTCACCTTCTAGTTGGGTTTCCTCCTGAAAGGGTTTTTGAGGTTATATCTTGTGTTAATTTGTGGTTCATGAGTTTTATTTCATTGTTCTCTATTTACTGCATAATTATCATTTACATACATACACAAAAAACAATAATTAACAGATCCAAGAATCTAAGGAGAAATAAATCCTCATAGTTTAGATTTTGATTTTTCTAATATATTTTAGAAGATTTATTGTGATGAATTGTCCAATGAGATATCCATGACAGTTTATAGATCAATGATGAAAATATAAAATATTGAAAATAAATTAAATATAAATATAAAAGTATATTGAATTGTTAAACTTGGCCACTGAACCTCAAAAGACCCAGTATGTGATTCAACTAATAAACTTGGCAATTGAACCTCAATTAACTCAAATCTACAATCAAAAGGATACATGTGGGTCACTTCATTTGAAAATGACATCCCATTATGTCTAAATACTTCACTTTAATGGAGATTAAAGGACGTTGTAAACTTTGATACTAGGCTTTACATGAATATCACAAACCTTAGCATCACATTATCAAATCTTATGCTCATTTGGCTCATGTTATTGTCACATTATCCAAGCCCAGTCTCGTATTAGATCGAAAAGCTTGACTTCAATGGGCATTGAAGTGCATGCTATTTTTTCATGCACAACAAAACACCTATCATCACATTATCAAGCATTAGGCTCATTTGTCTCATGTGCTATTATCACATTATCATGAGAAGTGAAGAGACCTTGAATGAATTTGGTGTTTCCTACTTCCACCTTGAATGAATTTGTTGTTTCCTACTTCCATGATATGAGTGACATGGAATGTTTGTGAATTTGCATCCCTACACTAGAGGAAGACAAGGTGAATATAAAGGTGAAGGAAGCAAAACTACAAGTATCACTTTGTAAAAGGACAACCAGATTGAGAATAAAGAAGACAAAGGTGAACACTTAAGGTGGAAGAAACATAACCACAAGGGTCACTTGGTAAAATGTTAACCAAATTTAGAAATACGGAAAGACCTTGGTTGCTACTTAACATTTTTAGATATCCTGCAAGTGAAAATTGGCAAGCTTTCCCATGCTCAATGAGAATGTATTGGGACATTAAATGAATTTGAAAGATGTTAAATGAATTTGGAATTTCTCACTTCAGCGTGTTGAGTGTCATGGAATATTTGTGAACATTCGTTATTGCACTTATAAAAAATATGAAATTATTGAGCAAAAACAAAAAGACCAAACACAACAATAAAACAACACTGTGAAATGAGAAGAAAATGACAAGAAAGTGTTTGATAAAAAAACCAACAAAAATAACAACTAAAAACGCAAATTAATAATGTTTTTTTTTTTTATAAATTAACAATTATACACAAAAATATATAAACATTTAAAATGACTTTCAAATCCAAATTAACAAAATTCCCATATAAAAAAATAAAAAATAAACAAACATTAAAATCTTAATTTTTTCCACTTTCATAAAAAATAATAAAAGATAATATATCTATAACATATATCATTAAACAATTTTTTTTTTTCAATACTTCCTTTTCCTTTCCCTTTTTCAAATGCAACTAACTAAAAAATTACTATAAAAAATATCAGACAAAATAATAAAACAATTATATAATAAAATAATTCTCATTAAAGATATTTTATAATTTAAAATTTCATTTTTCTACACTTTCATAAAAGATAATAAAATATAAAATATCTGTAACATATAGCATTAAACAAATATTTTTTTCCAATACTTCTTTTTCTTTTCTTTTCCCCTCTTCAAATGTAACTAACTGAAAAGTTATTATAAAAAACAAAATAACAAAATAACTATATAATAAAATAATTTTCGTTAACCGTAAACAACACAAAATGAATTTTGTTTGGAATATCCAAATTCTGAACCTCAAAAACTACACCACACCACACCAACGGGCAAACCATCAATTTTACCAAAATTAAATCCATCAAATTGCTCACATTCCCTATCGTCCATTTAAAAATAAATTCATCAGTATATTCCATAGTTGAACATAGTATAATAAAGTAGTGCTATCTCTGCCATGGGTGAATATACTGTCACAACATTACTGAAATCTGTCTCTTAAATCACTGCATATTTACCATTACCTGGGCACCAATTCAGTAATGGAATCAGTGGCGTTAGAAGCAGACGCGGGAGTGAACCCATAACTGGTAGACTCGGTATTTGGGGAAACATGAGAACTCACAAATGCAGGCTTTGTGGGATCTGGGATGTCCGTAATGGAATCAAGTGACAGCATCGAAGTAACTGTCGACATGGGTGGACGAAGTGACGATTCGGCTTGTAAACACAAAAGACCAACCTGAATGCATCTCACCGCTTGCTTTTCATCGCACGTTTCAATAATTGCTCCATCAATTATCCCCACAATGTTTCCAGCTTCATATGACTTCCATACCTGCACAATCACAGAGGATTCGTCATTCTGATCAGATATATACACAGTGGACAACACATCCTCAATATCGTCATGGGTATCCCTGATAGGTTTGCACATGAACTGAATAGCATGGTCTTAACTTAATTAAGGTAGATATGCTCAGTTGGTAATAAAAGGGAAATTGTATCTTACCCATCCCAAAAGAATCTGCATTTCAGGTGGCAAATTGTAATCAGTGTTCTTTCTTCCTGTGATAATTTCGAGGACAAGAACGCCAAAACTATAAACATCAGTTTTTACAGATACTTGCCCCAACATAGCATACTCTGGTGGCATATAACCGCTGCATATACAGAGTAAAATGTCAAATATCATAAATTAATGCAAAAAATTAGAAATAGGAAATGATAAGTTATTTGAAAAGGAAGAATAGTTGCAACCAAGATTGTCAATCCATCCCCAGATCATAAAAAAGCTTAATCAAGAACGCAAAACCCCACCTTTTCTTGAATATATAAATTAAGGAAAAAATTTAGAAATGGGAGATGATAAGTTATTTGAAAAGGAAGCATATTTGCAACCAAGTTTGTAAATCCCCAAATCATAAAAAGGCTTAACCAAGAATGCAAAACCCCTTCTTCCAACCTAAAAAGGTATAAATACAATTACAATATTGTCAATCCTATTGAAGTAATATCAGCAGAGTAAAACATCTGCATTAACAGAGAAATAATTGTATTGAAATCTCACTACGTTCCCACAACTCTTGTGCTGATGTGAGTTTCGCCATCAGGAAAAAGTCTTGCTAAGCCGAAATCTGCTATCTTAGGGTTCAGTTCCTCGTCCAACAACACATTGCTTGCTTTAACATCCCGATGAATAATGCGCGGTCTCGAGTCCTGATGAAGGTAGAGAAGCCCACGAGCTACTCCCATTATTATATTGTAACGCTTTCCCCAATCAAGCTGGTTGCGTTTGTTTGGGTCTGTATCGGCGCATGAGATTAATTAATTTGACATAATCTCAATATCCTGGTTGAAACAGTGATAATTTTAATTTTCCGTCTACTTTCATAATAACATGGAAGCCACTTACCGAATAAGAATCGATCAAGGCTCTTATTGGGTAAGTATTCATAGACAAGCAATCTTTCTGATCCCTCTACGCAGCAGCCCAGTAGGCATACAAGATTTCGATGTTGAATTTCGGCTCCAAGTTTAACCTCATTTAAAAACTCTTTTCTTCCTTGCATAGATTTGAAGGACAGTTTTTTCACGGCTATTTCTTTTCCATCTGGTGTAGTTCCCTACAGTATAAAAGTTTTGTAAATTATTAAGCTTAATTGTAAATCCCCAATATATTGTTTTCAAACTGCTAATCTACAGTCAATTGTGCGAAGAGAAGAGCCTGAATATCACTCTATTTTAATATAGTAAATATCATTACTGGAAGCTTACTTAACCCAGCTTACCTTGTACACAGGGCCGAATCCTCCTTCTCCAAGCTTGTTCTGATTATCAAAATTTTTAGTGGAAGCGAGTAATGTTTCCATAGTAAATATTATGTGTCTATTATTACTGAGGAGTACGAGTTCTTCACCTTCATCATCATCTGTATTAGGAAAATATAAAATATAAATATAAAAGTATATTGAGCATAGTATATTTATCATATCTAAAGACCCAGTCTGCAATTCAACTATTAAAAGCTCAAATAACTCAAATCTTCCATCAAGACACTTGCACATCCACATCTAAAACCTCAAATAACTCACATCTTCAATCAAGCCACTCGCACATACACATCTAACGCCCGATGTAATCATATATAAAGTGCCAGAGGACACTAGGCACGTTTTACCATTTTCGGTGGGAAGGAAGAAGGGGCTGCTGAAGTTATTGTATTATGGGACATTATTATGTGCAAAATGGTTGGGTATTGAGACTTTAAAGATTAATTTGGACTTAAATATTGTTATAGAATGGGTACATAGATTTTTTCAATTTAATCTATACATTCTTACTATATGGATGAGGAGCATTTGGATTTTAGATTCTGGAGCAGAGCTTTCATTAAATCACATACAGGCATGTGTACAGTGAACAGAATGGGGTTGCAGACATGTTGTCAAAAAAAGGAATTACAGTAGAAAAAGCTATCATTCACTTTTATGCATATCAACAGGGTTCAGTAGTAAATGAAAGAACTATAAAGATCCTGTAGCATAACATTACATAATATGCATTTTGTATAAGTTGTAATGATTTTTATTGAAACTATGACAGAAATACTACAGAAACAATCAGAAAAATTAGTGGAATCATAAATAAATTTAGAAAAATTAGTGGAATCATAAATAAATTTTAGAAAATATGATATGTAAATAAAATTTTGTATTAAGCTAAAATATAATGATAAATATGTGACAAAAATGTTTATTCGAGTAAAAAACAAATCAGAAACAAGCCATTGTAAGCACTTTTATTTATGAAAGATGATGTATTTTAAAAATACAAAGTGCGAGAAGGCGAAGCTACCTACGAGCTCAGAGAATCGTGTGGCACCATTACCTTCGTTACCGCTTCTCAATTTGGCAAACTTCATTCTTCTCCAAGTTGCGAATAGGCATAGGGTTAACATGAGAACCAAGCCACCCACAACCCCTAAAATTATGGGTGTTTTCTTTGAAGCTTTCATCCCTCTACCATTATGTTGTGTTGACTCCAATACTGGTATGTTGACACATTCAATAAGGAAACAATATACTTGATAACGAACTATGCAGCTTTGACTCCAATAACGAACTCCATATGCAGAGGATTTGAATATGGAATTGATTGCGTATGACAGACATGTTGTGCAGTCTTTACTGGATATATCTCTAGTGCACTCGACCAGGCCGTAAATTTGTTGGGACGACGAGTTTGTAGTACCCAAAGCAGATCGTTTCGTTTCAAGTGCTGCTTTATCTGATAATTTGTTTAAGAAAACTTTAACATCCGCCTGAAAGTTTTGAATATAGACACTCGTGTCCCCCATGAAGTCGTCAGAGTGAATAGACCCTAAACTTGTGTTCATTTTCCCGATGAAATTGTAGTTTTCATAGCGTAAGAAGCATATAAGGGGCCAGATACTACCTCCAGTCGTCGAACAAAATTGTTTAAGGATAGACGTTACAGATTGTGAACAATCGTAGCATTGGTCGACTGTCACGTCTTCTCTGCATTGGAGGAGGGCATATACTTTGTCAGGACTTTGGCCATACACAGAGATGTTAAACCCTGTTCGGTTCGCACCTTCAACAAGCCTATCAAACACTTTATTCAGATTGCTCTCAAACGTACTCCCTTTCGTATATTCAGAGCTGCCAGTGCAGTTACATGCAGCATCTGTGTGTGCGTTGCAAATCTGTGTCTGTGTCTGTGTCTGAGTCTGAGCTGCCAGTGCAGTTACAACAACAATAATTAAACCGATCAGGAGAGAGGATGCAGAATCTCTTCCTTGGTTGCTGAATGCCATCGCACTGCACAGACATACCAAAACTTTACTCTCTCTTCCCCATGTCATTCAGCTATATGAACGATATCATGTCGCATAAACAGAGACTTATATTTATCATATTATGTGAATTATAATATAACGTACTCGGTTAGTCAATGGTCAATGTTTAGTTTAACCGTATTTCTTTTGTGTTGATTTGGTAGGGAGGTTTTTACTTTTTCACATTGTGAATTAAGCTATTTTAAGTGGAAAGTTGTATTTATTATTATTATTAATGATAAAGAAAAGTATTTATATATAAATTAAACATATATAACACTTAATAGAATTTTTAACTATAGAGATTCACCTCATTTTATTTTGGAGATTCTTACTCTGTAAATAAACCTTATTACAATATTATGGGCCAATACTTTAGCTCATCAATACTACATGTCCAAAAAACCATAATTGATTTCATATGACAATTTTTTCATTGATGAATTTGAGAGGAGGCATTTTTTTAATAAATGAATTTAATGAAAAAAAGAAAAAGACATACCTATTTTGAAAATAAATCTCAACCTTTGATTTGTGTATACTATCAAAAATATTTTAGAATATTCATATCTACCATCCACATAATAATTATTAATAATTAAATTAAAATTATTAAATCCCAATTCCAAAATAAAGATGCCTATCCATCTTTCAAATTCTGAAAACTTATGAAATATATTATTATAATATATCTTTATATAATTTGACTTATTTTTTTTATTTGCTAGGTTATGTGAGTTTTAAGATGACTCATCAGAGTTTAACATCACTAGATTTTTGCCCACATTTTTAAATAGTGACAAAGTGTCTTAACAAAATACCCTTTCACCCGGACATCATTTAATTCATATTATTATAAATTAGTTAATTTTATTAAAACTTATAGTATATATAGTATTTTTTGGCTTAGTCTATTTTTTTAAAACCATTAATTGAATGATCATAAATTATAAACTATGTTAGGTCGAAATATGTTATTATTTATAATTTTTAACATTTCAAGATATAAAAAAATAATTATAATAACATATTTTTTGAATTTTTATATTCAAGCTTCTGTGATGCATAATGCATTAAGCAAAATCTTTCGGTAAAAATCACTTAACAAAATTTTTTGGCAGACGCATTTCGAACCAACAAGTGTGGTTTATCATCAAAACCACAAATCTTTTGGATACTAATTATAACAACATAATTTGATTTTATCTTTATTAATTTTTTTTTTTTAAAGAGCTTTGTATTTCAAAAAATTTGATCTCTGAATACTTAATAAATTCAGACTTGAATATTCTAATAATTAGTTACAATTATACATATAATTATTAATTTTTTATTTTATTTTATGTAATTTAATAAACTTAAATATTTTATTAATTATAAATGTTGTATGGATAATTATAATTATTAATCTTTTTTCTATCTCTTATAATTATTTTATTTTATTTTATGTAATTTAATCGAATTAAAATATTTTATTAATTATAAATGTTATATTGATAACTGTAATTATAATTTTTTTTTCTCTTAAATTTTTTTATTAGTAGTATTAGATTAGGTTACAACATCTCTCCGGTATTAACTTGATAGTAAATCAAATAAATCTTGGAGTTGGTAATACGCTCATAGCTTTGAGCTTTTGGGCTTTGAAACGAAAAAACATCATACTTATATGTGGATCAGATTTTCTTTAATCAACGTGTTATTTCCCAGCGTTGAACATAGGTCAGATTTTCTTGGTTGCCGTGTCTGCCCCCTTGATGAAGTCAGGGTCACCGGTAAACAAGATTCTTCTGTGGCGTCTGCTCCATGGTGGAGTCAACTCTTCAATCAACGTGTTATTTTCCAGCGTTGATCAGATTTTCATGGTTGCCGTGTCTGCCCCCTTGATGAAGTCAGGGTCAAGAGAAGAGTCCGATCACATCTTTACGGGGTGAAGAGAAGAGTCGCATCAGATTTTCTTTTCTTTAGAGTTATTCTGTGGTATTTGTTCCACGGAAAGCTTTATTTCCAACCCCATAACAAAGTAAATGCGTCTTGACATGTGTCAGATATAACATAATATAACATGTTGTTATTTTTTTTTTCTCTAATCACAGTGCGACCTGTTATATAGTGTTATATTGAACCTATGTCAAGACCCATTTACTTTGTTATGGGTTGGAAATAAAGCTTTCCTCTGCTCCATGGTGGAGTCAGAATCAAGAATTAAGAGGTTTTCGACTTATGCAGTCAACTCTTTTGGATAACTATAATTATTAATTTTTTTCTATCTCTTAAATGGATCAGATTTTCTTCAATCGACATGTTATTTTCCAGCGTTGAACATAGGTCAGATTTTTGGGTGCCGTGTCTGCCCCCTTGATGAAGTCAGGGTCACCGGTAAACAAGATTCTTCTGTGGCGTCTGCTCCATGGTGGAGTCAACTCTTCAATCAACGTGTCATTTTCCAGCGTTGATCAGATTTTCATGGTTGCCGTGTCTGCCCCCTTGATGAAGTCAGGGTCAAGAGAAGAGTCCCATCAGATTTTCTTTAGAGTTATTCTGTGGTATCTGCTGCATGGTGGAGTCAGAATCAAGAATTAAGAGGTTTTCGACTTATCCAGTCAACTCTTTTGGATGCGCCAAAGTCGTTGCAAGCTAGACTCTTACCCATGTGGAAGCTCCATAATATGCGCAAGTTTATACAATGCATTTAGATTCTTACTTTCTAACATTCATAGAATGCATCGTATTTTTAGGTTTCATCTCACTTTTTAAGTTATTAACTAAATCATATATTATAAATTATGTTTTTGTCAAAACACTATATTAACCATAGGCATAGCATTATAGTAGTTTTAATTTTTAATTAAAAAAAATTATAATATATTTTTTTCTTTTTTTTTGTAAGCTTAGGTGGGACTTTCTCATTTTCGAGTTTTTACATGCCCGTTATTCACCCCATTTCCAGGAGGGTAGCACAAGAATCGAACCCAGGATCTCCGGTTCGGTGAGACTTCATTTGATTTAATTTTTTATTTTTATTTTTAATAATATGAGTTTTTATCTTTATGACGGTTATTGGAAGTATGGTTAAGACATTCTATAATGTGAAAATTATTGGTTTGAAATTTTATAGATTAAGTTATGTTAAGAGCGGGTGTGACCAAGTGAGCTGCAGTCTTCAAGTGATTTTGATGACTTAAATGCCCTTGAATCATAGTTTCTCAAACGAAAGATTAAATGTGTAATCATCTCATAACTCACAACTTAAGAAACAAAAAAATATAAATTTTTACTTTCATTTCCAATCAATTTAATGATACAATTTTATCTTTTATATTCATATAATAAGAAATATACTTAAAATTTATCATACCTTCCCAACTATTCAAAAAATAAAATATCTCAAATTCCAAAAATTATATAAAAATGATAGTGATATATTCCAAAAATAAAATATCTCAAATTCCAAAAATTATATAAAAATGATAGTGATATATTTTTTTAAAAGTTAATCTATATTGTAAATTAATTTTAACAAATTGTATTTTAACCAAAAGTAACCAAACCATCTATAGTCAAATTTAATTACAAACACGCTAATATAATTATTAATTTAATTACAAACACACTAATGTAATTATTATTAATTAATTGTTATTTTAAATATTAATTATTGTACAAATCAATTACAAACACACTAATTTGATTGTTATTAATTAATTAAGATTTTAAATATTGACGGAAACCATTTAAACATATCATAAATTTAACTCATTCTAAATTACCAAACTCAACTTATTTTAATAAATTGATAAAAAAATATTATAATTAAAAAAAATTAATTTACAAATGTTATTTTAATAAATTGATAAAAAATATTATAAAAAAAATTAATTTACAAATTTCATATGTTTGAGACTAATTTTAATTATTGAATTCAATAAAATTTTAAAAAATATATTTATTACTATATTTTAATAATATTTATTAACTAATTAATTATTATCACTTTTATTATATTTATTGTATTATAAAGTAATATGTAATTCAGTCATGAGATATCGTTAAAATTATTAGAAACTCACAAACACATTTTATTAAACAAAAAATTGTGATTGATAGCAAAGAGCTATTTCTCTAAACATTATGAATCACAGAAGATTAAGTTTAGAAATAATTGTGGAATTTTATTAATCGAAATATGTTGCCAAAGCTCACAATAAATTGACATCTAAAAAAACTGTAACTTTGGTATGTTCTATAGTAATTTGGACAAAAGCTAGAGCCTCTAGTGAAAAATAAATTAAGATCTATGTATTCCAAAAGCTTCTAATAATATAAATTCTATAATAGACACCAAAAAAATTACATAGTATATATAACATTTATTTTATCATGGATAAGGAACATCACTAAACCTTTAGAAATAATCTTAGCCTACTCCTCATATCGAGGCATTCAAGTAAGGAAGGACTTGGTCCATCTGTGAATGCTCTCGAGTGACAAAATGAATGGAGGAGGGTGAGGAGCAAAAATTCAAGAATTATGTAGCTTTACCACTTCTAGTTGATTCTTAATCCAATCCAATTCATCTTTGAATTGATGTTGATGTTGAATCAATATATCCATTGTTATTGTGAGCTCAGTCGCTAGCTACTCAATTTAAATTTGTAGATGCCAAATGGAGTCATGGAAATCATCAAAGATCATATTAGAGACCAAGAGGGAGATTCCTCCCATACTTTGAGGCATGGTATGCCATGGATTTATTGGAGAAAAACTGAAATAGAGTGAAAGACCAGAGGAAGAAAAAGATTTCCAAACAGAGTTGTTTCGAGAGGCAATAGACATCCCGAACTATCATAGGTGATAAAAAATGTGAAAAAGCCCCCATCATCATAAAAAATGTTGTCCTTGTCATGGAGCTAATATGAATTTGCTAACTTAGGAACTTGTCCTTCATAGCTAATGAGATCTACCAACCAAATCCATTTATTATAGCATTCATGTGTGCTAATATTACAACCCATGGAAACCATCGAGAGTAGGTATTATGCTAATTCTCCACTTGTTTCATCCATCATATGACATCTCATGAAATTAATTTTATCATGGGATGGGATGTGTATATATCTGAGAGTTAATATGTACGGAGCTCTATGAACATGAGACTGCTATATTGGCTAGAGAATTAGTGTTATACTTGAGGTACCTGTGCACATGAAGGAAGTCCACAGTTAAGAGGAGGAAACCCCAATCGAACATGCCTAAAGATTAATATTAGCTTAAGATCTTAAGGGGTAGGGCATGTTATTAAGTTTCGAATCAGGTTCTTTTAATCGCCAATGACTCGTAGAATGTCATGTTTTCTGGTGGCTTCTAGGTTCAATCCTTGAAGCAGTGAATGTGATTTCACTTGGTTTCTAGTGACTAGACCCAAAATCCAAGAAAGTAAAGTATGCATTTTCCTCTCAGGCATAGAACTACCCACATCCCATCCCCCATCGCTGAAATTACCCCATGGTTCCACTTTGAGGCTCCATTTTAATGGAGGACATACGCTTCTTACTTCTTTAACCATATTTGAGAGTATTTATCAAAAAGTGAAAACTCCAAGGAGGATTATGACCATAGGAAAAGGGTTAAGAAATCATTGAATCAAGCTTTTTTTGGAGGATCTAACAATTGCTTGTTAGAAAGTAAAATTTGTGATGTTGTGAGATGTTTTTCTAATAATGACCTCGCTCTCATTGCTACTTCTATTAAATGACTTCGAAGGTCATAAAAATCACTCTATTTCATTCCATCTAGACTTTCCAATGAAAGTATTTTTGAAGGGTAACCCATACCCACCTGGGAATTGAATTTTAAAAGAAAGAACTCAAGTAGAGCTTGGGCCAAGAATCAAAGAATTGGTTCACAAAGTAGGTCATTGAACTCAATAAGAAAGACCATGGATGGAATTTTTCCATACTGATTTTGAAAAATCACATTTCAAAAAAGGTTCGTTGATGTTTCAGAGCAGAGGTGGCACAATGCACAAATTCAAGGCCCTTGGACGCTCCTTCTGCTTATATTTTCTATGGTAAGAACCCTTTTCTAGGCTAAGGTCCAGTAAAAATTTTAACCTTTATAAAACCATCCAAGTTCTGTATCTTTGAAAATATGATTAATTATGGAGAGATTCCATTTGGATAGCATTGGAATTTGTATTCTTTGTTAACTCAATAAATAATATTCCCCCACCTTGTGTAGTGTTGATCTAAAATGTGGCTAGGATCAAATCCTTTCAAATTTGAATGAAGAATTTCAATATTGGGTTTGAGGTGGTTAGGTGTGTTTCCTAGGTTCCAATCGAGCCATTCTCTAGTTCTTGACCAATTTGAAATGTCAAAGAGATTATTTCTACCATTGTATGATAACCATACTCTTAGTGGAAGGAAGTTTGGATTGTTAGTTTAGGGGGTAGGGGTTCTGATTATATTATCATCCCAAAGGTTGATTTTATTACCATATTTAGTGGCGCAAGTGATGCCAAGAATATATTAGGAGGAGTACTACCTATAAGAGTTTATATATTTGAGTGTCTCCCTTCATTGATGGGACTAGATCCAAGCAGCAAAAGCACTCTTCTTCAAAATAGTTTTTTATGAATGACCTTTTCCACTTATCATAATTTCTCGAAAGAAGCCTTGAAAGTAACTTAGCACCAAATTCCATATTCATGAGGGAAGGATCTTTGACGCAATAGTCCTCCATGGATTTTTGGGGAATGAAATACAACCCAATTTACAAGATGATACCACTAGGTGTTAGATTTTCCTCCTCACCAAAAAGACATGTATATCTCTTTTGTTGTTACTTTTCAAAATAAAATATGAGCTAAGAAGTCCGAGAATTGATAAAGGAGGAGAGTTGAGAGAACAAATTGAAGAAATACTAGGTGACCAGTGAGATTTAGCCACTAAGCACCCAATTGACTAAATTTTTATTTCATCTTCTATAAGACATGAAGCATGATTGGATGGAGGGAAGCTATAATAGAAGATTCCCACCCAATAAATCATTCCATTGGTAAAATGAGAGTGTAACATACCTATCTATACACACCAAACCCACCTTAAAAAAAAATATATAATTAATTTAGATATTGTACTCACACGATATCCCCTTGTTTATATTTTAATATTTGACATAGTCTTGATCTCTATCCAATATTCTTTTACAATACTTGGGTACAAGTTTAAACCTTAATTTTTAACACAACATTTTCCTACTCTATTTCTGTTACATTTATAATTTCCCATATACTTTCTAATTATGCTTTTCATTCAATGATTTTACTGTTGATATGCTAAACTATCTTTTCCCTCAAAATCCCTATAAATCCTTCTAATCCACCATAATTCATAACTTCATTATAACTATAAGTGTATTTGATTAGGCTTATATAGTCCTTACATTCCTCATTAAAATTAATAAGAAGACTCATTCCAAGATATTTTCATTTTGAAGATTGTTCCCACAATTTTATATATAGATATATATATATATATATATATATATATATATATATATATATATATATATATATATATATATATATATATTATTGATTTGTGTTTTAAAGCTATCTATATAATAAGCCTTACACTATGTTTGAGGGGAAATAAAGACTTATTATGTGGTTTTCCTTGTAAACATGGAATAATTTCGTTAAGCCTCGAGGATGGATCCACCTACATTCACATGGCCCAACATTGAAATATGTGAAACTTCAATTAATGACTAAGATCATTTTTGGGTTTAATCGATTGTATTCAATGTTTAAGGTTTTGTTTTGGTTGTAATGACCTTCTTATTCGCCAAATTGTTTGGTCATTTGTTTTTCATTTTCTTTCAGAGAAAGCCTTCTAAGCTCCATGACTAGATTCCATTCTTTCACCATTAATGTTTACAGACAATTGATATTATTTTCTTTTGCCAGTCTATATTCGTTTCACTGTGGTGAAATTTTTTTTCGGCTTCGTTTGTTCGAACCAGTGAGAGACAGAGCCATTTGAGGGTTTGTAATTTTATTTTTTTATGTATCTATTCTTCTTTGTTGATATATCTCCCACAATGTTAACCTAACCGCTCATTTATCCTTCTTGGGTTTTTAGGTTAAATATTTCTCCATTTTGATATTAAAACTCTTCGGGGTCTTGGTCTTTGGAAAAATTAATTAGATGGCTAGCATAATGCATTTGTGATTGTTCCATGTTTCTAGGTAATTTTCACCCTTCACTATTCTCAATTACTATTCCTTTTATTTTGTTCATATTCAACAATTTTAACCCTCTTTTCCTTATACGCAATTTTTTTATAGAGCTACAAAACACTTCTCACCTTCTTTTGATAAGTTTTCACTCCTCGGGAAGGGTTTTTGTTGTCGACAAGGTGCCATGTCTCAAGAAGGTTTTTACTTTTGGTAGGTAAAAATTTTTAATTGCTAGAAGGGAAAATCCCTTAACATTTTTCTTGCAATTGTTTTCTTATACTTTGGTTGATTTTCTTTGAATTAGGGATTCTCAGGTTGAAACCCTAACATGCAAGGGTTTTATATAACCATTGGTCGATCTTAGCATTATTCTTTTCCCACATCTATGTTTATAAATACTCTGTAAAATCCACTTTCCCTTATGTGATAATTTTCTTATCTTATACTTCATAGTTTTCATCCTATTCAAGGTTGCTATTTTGGGTGACCCATTACCATATTTTTAATGGGTTTAACATTTGTTACAAGTAGAAATTAAGGGTCTTTCGAACAAGGTTTTTTCTTAGGTTAACCCCTTCTATATTTAAAAATAAAATAGCCGCATAATATTTCCTTTAACAATAATTTCATTTGACAAACCTTTGGCTTACATTTTATTTTCTTGATAATTCACATGTATACTAAACGTAGACAAATCATTTACAAATTCTTTCATTTACTCTCGAGATTGTTCAATTTATTTAATGAGTTTGGAATCCTCCCTACAGGTTGAATGCTCTTTGAACCTCTTGTTCATTCTTATGCATGTCGTTGAATCTCTCTTGTTGAAAATAAACACCCTAGATATATGCTTTAACTTACAGTATGGAAATTTTTTCATATTATTACCCTAAGAGGGATTTATTTTTGGTTTAAGGATATAGTTCACCAAGTTTATTATTAAAGAGGACTAAGTTTGAAATTATTTAGTCCAGAATTTTTATTCTATGTAATCACTCGGGCGAGGGGCATGACCTGTATATAATTTTACCAAATGGGTTGAAGCAATGCCTACATACAACAACACCGATGAAACAACTTCATTATTTATTTTCAATCATGTCTTTGCCAGATTTGGTGTGCTACAGGCTATCATTACAGACCATGGAAAACATTTCTGAAACCACATGATGTCTGAACTTAGCACCAAGTTGGACCTTCAACATGATAGCTCGAATCCCTATTACCCACATGCCAATGGGAAAGTGGAAGGCATTAACAAGGTTTTGAAAACAATGTTGTAAGGGATTCATAAAACAAATTGGCACCTCATTCTTTTTCAAATTTGTCAGCATACCACACATCTGTCCAAATTGCAATTGGATTTACATCCTTTTTGTTGGTGTATGGTCTATAAATACTCCTTTCCATCAAATGTAAGATTCCATCTTTAAATCTTATCATCAAGATTCTTCTTGCAACTTCCACAAAAGAAGAGTTTTTTTTGCATCTACCACACTTAAATGAAATCTGGTGCAATGTCACAATGGCCAATGAGGCCCAAAAAAAACACACCAAAGCACAGTATGAAAAAAATGTTAAGCCTCATGCCTTCTCGGAAGGTGACCTAGACCTTTTGTATGATTAGGAAGCCGATAAGTTAGGGGTTGGGAAGCTCAAACCAATGCGGCTTGGCTTATATATAATCAAACGTGCACTTGTGAAAGGGGCTTATGAGCTCATTGATTTTGATGAAATCCCTTTGGCTCAAGCCAGAAATGGGTTGTACCTTAAAAAATACTATGCCTATATTACCTCTGCATAGTCACTCTGTACATATTGTATAGGTGTGTTAGTGCGTTTGTAGTGTGTTTCCTTCAAAGTTTCCTACCCTATTTGATAATCTTGAGCTACATTTGATTTGTAGATGTTTTTGTTCACTCAACCATATGTTGGTTATGCTGATGACACTAGCCGTAGTACTTAGAACTTTTCCTCCGCAACATGGGTTATTTATGATCCAAATGGCGAGTTAGTGAGTTTACAAGGGATTTGTATCAGTCATTAAACTAATAATATCGCTAAGTATAGTGCAGTGATCAAATTATTTTCTAAAGCTATTTCACATGGCATTTGCCATGAGATGGTCAGAATTGATTCACAACTCATAGTACTACATATAAACAATGTCTATTTAGTATGAAGTCCAACTATCTTATGTATGTTTTTAAGGTTTCGCCTTCTAGAATGAAATTTTGATTACATTCAATATGAAAATATTTCTAGAAGTCTAAACACATTAACTGATGCATTAGCCAATTATGTTTTAGACAAACATTTGCAACACATGTAAATATTTCAATCAAATATCACACATTGAACAAGAAAATAGAGAAAATAGGAAACATCGATAGATAACTATATATAGAGTTTGGTTTTACAAAAACTGTGTCTGAGACACATATGGACACAAAACCTATAATATCAAAATACATGAAGACAAAATATGGCTCTAAGGCCTCCTAGTAGACTAGTCTCAATGATGATTGCAATAACACACAATCGTGTAGACAACCTTGCACAACAACCGACTGATGCAATCTAGAAAACCAATAATGTATCGCTACAAATGAATAGGGATATCATTGACCCTAGTTTCTAGCACACTATGGGTCAAACCCTTAACATGGCACTCAAACTCAGAAAAAGTCTCAGTTATGTTGAGATCCTGCATCTCCTCCTCTGCCCCTACAATAACACCAATAGGTGCAAGTTGCAACTCTCCCCGTTACTCAAGATATAAGGAGCCTACTAGTCATACTGGTATAATATCTGTAGGTTTTAACCCCGTACAGAAATTCCCTGCATACGAATTCTAAAACACAAAAAATAAACAGTGCGAGAGCAAAACACATAAAACACATATACACAGAGATTTCCCATGGATCTCAAAACTGGGACTACCAGCTTGATTTTTTGTTATATTCCTTTCAATGTTATAATACATATTTATACATGCCGAAGCATCCAATACCATGGACCAAAAACCATCGTGTCCAATACCATGGACAGAAAACCATTGCGTCCAAAAAACATGTGTGAAAATCATGCACAAAACCATAGGTGGGTCCGCCCAACCTAACATAGGGTCCAAAGCCAAAATTTTTTGGGGCGTTGCCCCAGACCCCATAAAGTGGGGCTATGGGTACACCTCAAACCCCATATGATCCCCCCGCTAAACAATCGACGCAATGAAGGGGGGCTCCGCCCCCCCTCTAACCCCCTGGTTAACTACGTGGGCTAGTCGTGGAAGGAATATAACACAACCCAACATTCTCCCACTTGTTGTTTTCTTTCCACATGGGGCCACAAGAGAGCTTAGTCATTTTTTCAGCCTTGAAACGCCCATTGTCTCTCTACACCAAGAGAACTTCTCAGAGCTCACAGATTTTTTCAATGCATCTGCAATATTCTTCAAAGTGTCCACCTTTACTAGCAACACCATTTTGTCTTCTATCATATCCCTCACAAAGTGATACTAAACATCAATGTGCTTTGTCTTTGAATGATATGTGGGGTTATTTGTCAAGAAAATTGCACTTTGGCTATCACAGTCTATCCTTATAACTCCCTGTACTAACCCCATACTTGAACACAATCTTTGCAACCAAACTGATTCCTTTCTTGCACGAGTGGCTGCCATGTATTCTGCCTCTGTAGTTGATACTGCCACTACAAATTGTTTCTTACTCATCTAACTAAGTGCACCTCCAAATAGGTTAAACACATACCCACTTGTAGATCTTCTCTAATCCAGATCTCCAACCCAGTCTGCATCAACAAAGCCACGAATATCCAACATTCTGTCCAATCCTGATCTTCCTTGGTAGCACAAACCATAATCACTAGTGCCACGCAAATACCTGCAAACCCGCTTCACTGTTGTCCAGTGCTCCTTCCCTGGTTTTGACATAAACCTGCTCAACTCTCCCATTGGATGTACAATGTCTGGTCTAGTACAGACCATTGCATACATCAACCTACCGACTGCACTTTCATATGGAACACGGGACATGTCCTCTTCCTCTTCTTGTGTCTTGGGACATTGTTTAGCAGATAACCTCACACCTACAGGAATAGGAACCTTCACCGGTTTACTATCCTGCATATTAAACCTCTGCAGTATTGTATCGACATACTTCCTCTAGTTTAACCAGAGCTTCCTCTTTGCCCGGTCTCTTTTAATTTCCATGCCCAAAATATAGTTTGTAGCACGAAGATATTTCATGTTGAATTTGGAGGACGATTGGGTCTTCAAATCCTGGATAATTTCTTTGTCATTTCCAACCAGCAACATATCATCCACATACAAGACCAGATAAATAACATGGTCACTAATTAATTTAAAATACACATAGTGATCTGCTTTGCTTCTGGTGAAGCCAAGTCCCCGTATAAATGTATCAAATTTTTGATACCACATCCTTGGTGATTGTTTTAACCCATATAGAGACTTCTTTAACTTGCATACCAGTTCTTTCTTACCCTTCACCACAAAGCCTTCAGGTTGCTTCATGTATATTTCCTCTTCTAGATCCCCGTGAAGAAATGTTGTCTTCACATCCATCTGTTCTACCTCAAAATCAAAAGCAACATCAACATATAAAAGTAATCTAATTGAAGTTACCTTGGAAACGGGAGAAAAAATATCACCAAAATCAATTCCCGGCACCTGGGAATAACCTTTTGCTACCAGCTGAGCTTTGTATTTCTCCACTTTTCCTTCTGCATTTGTCTTCTTCTTGAACACCCATTTGCTGCCTATGGGTTTCCTTCCAGGTGACAGCTCCACCAGATCCCAAGCCTCATTTTTGTGTGAAGATGCCATTTCATCAACCATGGCCTCTTTCCAGAGTTTTCCATCCTCTGAATCTACTGCTTCTTTCACAGTTATGGGATCATCGTCAGTAATAGATAAAGCAAAATTTGAACAGAAAGCAGATGGACTATACCTTTCTAGCTGCCTTCTTTCTCGAGTTGATCTTCTCACACCCCGAGTTTGTGGCTCTTCATCTTCCAATTACTCCTCTGTTGTAGAGTCTGATTCTTCCTCTTTAAGCTCAAACTCTATCTTCTCAGGTTCCTTTGGTTGGACTTCATGTTTAATAACATCTTTTACCTCTCTGAACACCACATGTCGGTTGTACACAACCTTCTGTGTGACTGGGTTCCAAAGCTTATAACCCTTTAAACCATCCTTATACCCAATAAAGATGCACTTTTCAGATTTAATATCCAACTTGGTTCGTTTCTCCTTTGGAACATGTACATATGCATCACATCCAAATACCCTCAGATGTGAAAGAGAGGGTTTCTTACCAGTGCATACCTCTTGTGGAGTCTTATCCTCCAATGCTGATGAAGGTGACATGTTGACCAGGTAACATGTAGTATCCACTGCCTCTACCCATAATTCCTATCCTAACCTGGCACCACTGAGCATGCTTCTTGCCCTTTCCATCAACGTCTTATTCATTCTTTCTGCAACTCCATGTTGCTGAGGTGTATATGGAGTAGTCTTTTGTCGTGCTATACCACACTTCTTACAGAATTCTTAAAATTCCTTGCTACAAAACTCTCCACCATTATCTGTCCTTAGCACCTTTATCTTCTTCTCTGTCTGATTTTCCACGAGAGCCTTAAATTCTTTAAACCTGTCAAAGGCTTCAGATTTATTCTTAAGGAAATATATTCATGTATTCCTTGAGAAGTCATTTATAAATGATACATAGTACACAGACTTACCCAGTGATGGAACCTTCATAGGGCCAAACACATCACTATGCACAAGTTCTAATATCTGTTTCGCCCTCTTGCTACCATAGGGGAAACTCACCCGATTTTTCTTCCCATATACACAATTTTCACAGAAATCAAATCCAAAGAGCTATTACTCATACCTTCTACCATACCTTTACCATGAAGTATGTGAAGGCCCTTCTCTCCAATATGTCCAAGCCTTTGATGCCAAAACATGGTCTTCTCTCCAGAGACCACTAGATTTTTTGCTCCACTTTCAGGAACCACAGAACTGTTGCACCCATCAATAACAGTGCTACCTTGCAACTTGTACAGAGTTCCAATTCAAACTCCCTGCATCAATACCAGTGCTCCCCAAGCCATTTTGCAGGTATCCTTCTCGAACACTGTTTTTACACCTGCATCATCCAGCTTTCTTACAGAAATCAGATTTCTAGCCAGTGCAGGAATATGCAGAACACCCGGAAGTGTTCTAACCCTTCCACCTTGCAACTTCAACTTTACTTTTCCGTGACCAATGATTCTAGCCTTCCTATCATCCCCTAAGAAGACATCACCACCATCGTATTTCTCATACTCGCAGAACCACTCTCTATGGGGAGTGAAGTGAAAGGATGCACCTGAGTCAATTAATAATGCCTCATGATCTACATGTGTACTTGAAGAAGCCAAGTACGCATACCCACCTTCATCTGAGGTGGTTTTTGCCTCTGCAGAAGGAGCTTCATCAGATCCCTTTCCTTTATCAGGAGCTTTAGATTTACAGTCCCTTTTGTAGTGCCCTTCCTTTCCACATTTCCAGCACATCACCTTTACAGGTTTTCCTAGAGATTTAGATCTCCCTCTAGATTTAGATCTCCCACTCGATGACTTATTTTTGTTTTTGTTCTAGGACCGTCCTCGTACAGAGAAGGCATCACCATTTTGTCTCTCCATATTTTTCCTTCTCATCTCCTTTGTCAACAAGGATGAGACTATTTCATCAAACTACAAGGCAGTTGCATTGCTACCTATTGCGATAACTAGACTATGCCACAAATCTGGTAGAGAACACAACAAAATGATGCACTTATCTTCATCTAAAATTTTAATATCAACAGATGCTAACTGACTTACCACAGTATTAAATGCATTCAAATGCTCTATCACTGAGTCTCCATCTTTCATCCTCAGGTTATATAGCTTTTTCTACAGGAACAGTTTATTCACCAGAGACTTAGATTGGTACAAAGTCCCTAACTTGTCCCACAGAGCCTTCGCTGTAGCTTCCCCTGATACATTCAGCAATAGTAAATCTGAGACACACAATCGTATTGTGCTCTTTGCCTTCCGATCCAATTTCTTCCATTCTTCATCGGACACTCCCGTTGGTTTAGTACCTAGATCTATCGTGATCCACTGATCTTTATCCACCAACAGATCCTCCATCTTGATTTTCCACAACTCAAAACTCTGACCATTAAATTTCTTGATCTCTATCTTTCCACTACTCACCATCTTCTTTCACCACTAAAATCGATCTCGTAGATCTCCCACTGAACAGGGTCTACCACAGGCCTAAGTGAAACCCCTCAGCAACAAAGGCATCCCCTTGAAGCCAAAACTGCTCTGATACCAAATGTAGGTTTTAACCCCGTACAGAAATTACCTGCATACGAATTCTAAAACACAGAAAATAAACAATGTGAGAGCATAACACATAAAACACATATACACAGAGATTTCCCTTGGATCCCAAAACCGGGACTACCAGCTTGATTTTTCATTATGTTCCTTTCAATGTTATAATACATATTTATACATGCCGAAGCATCCAATACCATGGACCAAAAACCATTGCGTCCAATACCATGGACCGAAAACCATCGTGTCCAAAAAGCATGTGCAAAAATCATGCACAAAACCATAGGTGGGTCCACCCAACCTAACATAGGGTCCAAAACCAAAATTTTCTGGGGTGTTGCCCTAGACCCCATAAAGTGGGGTTACGGGTACACCTCAAACCCCCTATGACCCCCCCCCCCCTCGCTACACAATCGGCGCAATGAAGGGGGGCACCCCCCCCCCTAACCCCCTAGTTAACTACGTGGGCTAGTTGTGGAAAGAATATAACACAACCTAACAATATTGGCATGTGAAAACTAATAATTAGTGTCTGATACCTAAAAAAAAAGAAAAATTGTAAAATCTCAAAAATAATAAAAACATTCAAATTGAAATTGTTTTACCTATATCACCCCATTTCTCGCCTTCAGGTAAAACGAGCTTTGGGTCTCCTCGGAAATCAGCTCCGGCATATGGATAATCCTTGATCATGATAAGTTGTACCTACAACCATCGAAATAAAATAGGAGTGAAAGTAATTGCAGATGTAACCCCTTGATGAGACATGAGATCTACCCATTGCCTCATCCGTGGAACTCTAGGACCTGGAAGCTCGAGCGAAATACACTGAGGAAGAAGTAGTGGTATCCTCTCTAGAGAAAATGATATCATAATAGAACCATATCCAAAGTTCTTCAGTCGCCCATCCTTTGCTCTGTTGAGTTGTTCCTTCAAATTTTCCAACACCCCCTCACTCTAGTTAAACACAGTGGGTTCTATGCATTCCAATGCATATTGCATTTGGGACTTAGTAGCCAAATGCAAAGAGACACTTCCAACCAACCGAGCGATGATGAAAAGGATCGTCGTGAGAGATAGTTGAATCACATCCTTAATATCTATATTTATGTCCTTTTTTGGTTGAGAATGGAATCTACATTACACAACTATGTAGTCCTTGATAGTTTCACCACCCCTCCTCATGCCAGATAATGATATAGGAGCTCCTTTCTGAGAAAACCCTTCCAGAAAATAGATATCTTCTACCTTTATCGTGAGAGTATGTGCTTTGATCCTGAAGCACTGTTCCTGAATATCCCATGCCATGACCAGATGTTATAGTAACTCAAGTTGAGCTCCCATGCCTAGAATCTAGAAAAACTTGAGTCCACAATTCCTTAAGGCTTGTATTGTTGTCGGGTCATTGGCAACATCCAAATCTTGAGACTCATGTTCTCTTTCGATCTATCTTAGAACCATTTTTGCTCCAGTTAATATCTATAAAATCACATGAAAAACACTTGGAATCAATCTTGTGCAAAAATTTGAGAGAAATATAGCTCAAAAATCTTAAAATTTTTATATTGCGCCCATCACACCTTCCCTTCAAGGGACAGAGTGACTCAATGCACTTTTCCTTCTTGGAAGGTGCATTGGTTCACTCTTCCTAGTGTGGATCAGGCATACCCAACACACATTTTGATACAAATAGGGTACAATGCACCTAGGGTGAAAATGTATGCCCTAAAATGCTAAGAACTCTCAAAAAATTACATGAAATGAAAAATGGAAATTATGAAAAAGGATAAAAAGGAGATATCTCCTACCTGAAATTGACGACACTGGAAATGGTCCACCGGATTGGTTGAAATCACTTGTTGAAGTTTGAGGGTAAAATGTACTGATAGATCATTCACAAGAGGTAAAATGAAAATGGTAATTTTCTTTTTACTTTTTCCTATTAATAGTCAATTTAATTATTAATTTTTATATTTTAATAATTTTGACCTAATTTTACCATATAGCATACATGTTTAATATTATTTTCATGTTTTGACCAAGTTAAAGTCTCACTGAAGGATCATATATAAAATATAAGTTAAATACAGGTCATTTTGATGAAAGAGCACACTTTTATCACTTGTTTGGGCTCTGTAAACTTACAAAAAAGGAACCCCATGGAGTCCTCTTTCAGCTCTTTTGAGACTCCCGAAACATGAAATATCTCTGAGCACTTGTATTTCAAACTTGTTAAAGTAAATGAAAATATGTCTACCCAGTGTAAGTTTAAATCTTTTTTGGACTGGGATAGACTATTTACGAAAAATGAATACTTTAGTTGAACATGATTAAAAGGTTCTCCTTAATATCGTTTTCTTCCTTTTCAGATTCAAGAGGCTAAATTTATGAAAAGGAACCTTTGTAGTTTTCTTTTTCACGTCTTTTTCAAACTCTCTAAACATGAAAAAGAAGTCAAGTTACACATTTGTTGGACTCGTAAAATCATCAAACAATGTTGGAATCATCAAACATGATGAGACTGAACCACTCCTTCTCAAGGTTCATTAAATATACTTAGAAGGATTCATCCAAAGGATGAACTTATAGATCAAGCATATGTTATCCTCCTCAAGCTTGTCAAAAATAAAGAGCTACCGACCAAAAATAGTTGGGGAAATTGGGAAACAAGGTACTTAACCTATTAATGGAAGTAAGTCTCTCTTGAACATGACACTCTTTCACTTCTTCTCCATGACTGTTGAGTTGGGAAATATGCCTTCCTCTTTTTGAGTCAATGTTGCCAACTCGATAAAGTGTCGTCAATATATTCAAGAGAACTACTTCAGTTGACATCTACTACAATTCTCTTAAGAATTCATTCATGCCCGTCGATCCTTAACCAACTCTGCATCAACATCATTCTGTCTCAAATACTGATACCTATTTCACATCATTGATGAGAGATACATCAAGGCCCTCCTGCGATGGGTCGATTCCTGTCGATATTAATTAATTATCCAAGAATTTAACTTAAGATCTTCCTTCAGTAACTTGGAGCTTGCATACATCAATGGAAAGTTTCCTCGCTCTTAGCGACAGGTCGTCATCATTGGCCTTCGACTAGAAGAATCTATGTGGTGTTCGACTTCAGCTCATTCATTCAAACCACATTGATTGTACTATAGTAACTTGAGAGCCATTATCATTATCAGTGGTTTCTCTCACATCTGTTAGCGACTTTCATCATTGGCTGGTAATTAGATTGTGTTTACCATGTTTGACTCTAACTCATTTATTTGCATGGTTAGACTCATACTATCAAGTGATAGGGTAGAAGACCCTAAATCTAGTTCCATCCATCCAGAGTGCGATTTCAGGATTCATACAAGATTACAAATTATGATGGCTATGATCATTCAGAGAATCATCCAAGTATTGTTCAACATTCTATCATCAATGGATGAGACTTCTTAACCTTTGTACATGTATTATGGGCTTATATGCTGAGCATGGGTATGCCTCCCTCAACAATGATATGATAATGATAATATGTGTTGTAGCAACTCATGATCTCCACCAATTTTTTCTTGATCCAGACTTGTCACAAAGTAAAGCACTTCATTCCTCAACCACTACTTCTAACTTTGTACTTTAGGGGGCAATATGTTACAAGTCTATTTGTCACATCCACTCAAAAATCTTGAAAACCAGATAAATCAACATCCTTGAACACTTTGTCATTATCCCTTTACAAATCCCTAACCATCACCGTTCCAAAACATCTGAGTTTCTAGGTCAATTAGCTCAAAAACATTATTTTTAGCGCTAGTGCACCCTGCATGCCTATCCACCTACAATGGTTTCAAGTTGCATAACTAAGCACTTGCACTAATCAGAGTAGGTTGCTCTACTTTGCAAGAGCAATGTGTTATAGCTCCAAATCTCACTCTTGACATTTGTGATGTTGCACTCATGGCCTAGGGCAACCCCTCCTTCCATACCTGGTCCAAATATTTAAAAAACAGTGTTTTACTCCCTATACACGACATTTCCCTGAGCTAAACGTGTGTGTATATGGGTCTGTGTATACCCAACCCGTGTATATGTCTTAAAACACTTCAAAAAATTAAATCTGCTTTATTTCGGGTGGAGATCGCAGCTTTTACCTGCTGATTACCTATTAGTGCCCATGGCCCAACTGTTCCCAATGAATTCCCAGCTAAAAAACTACTTTGGGAGAAGTATAAAAGGCTTCAATGGGAAGGCCTAAAGGAGGAGAGGAGATAGAGAAAGATCACTCTGCTGAGATTATCCCTGACCAGGTCTGAAGATCCTTGTGCTTCCAGCACTTCCCCCATTACAGGAAACCCTTGTTTCCTTGTGTTATGATGTCTTTCTACTACTTGAGATATCTTGGAGTAAGTCATGGAAGGAGTTTGTTGAAGGCTTGAGACTGGACGAATCCGGAGGACGGTTCCGCTTGGAGCCTGCGAAAGGAAGACTCAGGTGAAATCATTCCTTTCTGTACTTTAGTTATCTATAATAAAAGAAACACTTGTCTTGTTCCTGATATAAATCTTCTTCATGTTTATGATATCAATGTTATGATTCACATATGAATGGTTGTTTTTAATTGTATAACTAACTACCTTTCAATATGCTATGAAGATGATTTCTTTATGATGCTCGATCAATATACTGTTGTACTTTCTGGAATTGTTTGTTTTGCAGGTTGAAGGACTAAAAGGAACTCCAAGAGGGTTTGGACCCTAACTAGATCTTCCCAAATGAAGGACCCCCAGGTGCACCCCTCTTCGCATAGTTTGTTTATATTAGCATCATGTCTCTGTGGAATGTGTGTTTCTCTTTGTAGATAACCTCTGATCTGCTAGGGTATCAACCCAAGACCCTAGGGGAATTTATCCCTTAACATAATTGGCGACTCCACTAGGGAAAACAATATTTTTGTTCCTAGTCTGGGTTTGTTCAAGCCAATCAGGGCTCAACTTTTTATTTGCTTGCTGTCACTGTGTAGTCTGTTCCTGTAGGAACTTGAATTGTAAGCTTGATCAGTTTCTTCAGACTGTTTTTTGTTTTTTCTTGAAATCTATTATATACGTTGTTTTTCTAGTTTACAGAAGCATATGTACACATGTTTCCTCAAGCCAACCCATGTATACACGTGTTTCCTTGAACTGAATTGCGTATACATGCAGCTGTGCACTAACACAGTCACGTATACCCTAAAATTTTCAAGATTTTTCAAATATTTTTGTTTCTGAAGATCTGTCTGCTGGTCTGAATATGTCCTGAACAGTTACTTTTCTGTGTCAGTCTTTATTTTTACAGCAAGTACGTGATTTCAAACTCTCTCTGGTTGTGGAAAGTGTTGGTCTTGTTTTGTTTTGTTGCAAGCATCATCGTTTTTGTTTAACCACACAAGATTTCTTGCTGGGAATCTTGGCTGCTCTGATCTTCCAGGGTAGAAAGATTGATCTCAATCTTTGTGTCAAATCTTGTTTAGTGACCTTTTTGTTTGCATCTTTATGACCATCTAATTTTCTTTCTTTCCAAAAGTTGTTGATTGACATTTTCTTGAAAGATGTCTTTTTGATCTTTTGGTCTTTGTTGCCAAGCTCTTATCGCTGCTTTTGATTGTTAAGAGCATCTTGAAACACATTTTTTTGAGTTTTCATCCATTTTGTGTTGTCAACTTGAAAAGTGTTTTGTTGCCTATTCTTCAATCATAAAGTTTCAGTCTTGTTGAGAGCACTTTTGAAAAGACATTTTTGTTTTTGCTTTTGAAGAAAACTTCTTGAAAACTTGGTTTTGCTTTCTTGAACTTTGTTTTGATTTAGTTTCTTTTTGTGAATGAAAGTGCATTTTTGTTTGTCTTGAAACTTGATTTTAGTGTAGAGACGAAAATGAGCATTAGCAACTCATATTCCATCTAAACATTTTAAGTGGCAAATTAGTATTGATAAACAAGTTACTTTCATTTTTTGATTTAGAGTAGTCTTAAGTATTGAATCAGCATGTACTCATTGCATTAGGATAAATTTGTGCATCTTTTTAGGACATCCATAGTTTTGTTAATTTTTTTGAGTGTGAAGCTTGAGTAAAAGAAAAGAAAAGAAAATTTGTTGCTGTCTTTGAAGTTCCTCTGAACCTAGTAGAAATTTCTTTCATCGAAGAACAAAACAAGTGCATTTGCATAGAGTTTGGTTTTTATTAATTTCTTTTGCGTCAAAACACCACAAGTTTCATTTCCGTATATCCCTTGACTTAAAGAACATCCCATTTAAAAACAAGCACTAATTAAAATATACTAAAACTTTTTTATAATTGTCAAGTTAGACACACCAACAAGTTTTAGGATATTTTAGGGCCTTGGATTAGGCGAGTGGAGAGAAAACTCTCCAAGTCCATTTAAACTGTCAAACATAGAAGTCTAAATAGTGAGTGAAAATCCAATAGCGTTAGGGAGACCAGGAAAGCTCCGTATTTGGGAGTTAAGCACAAGGGTTTTTGAAGATAAGGAAGAGAGATACCCCCTATCCTACTTGTCGGATCTTACCTCAAGGCTATTCCGCCTGGCGTTTGACACGAGTTGGTAACCTTAGTTGCTTCTCCTAGGGATCTACATAGGTGGCTGCGGAGGGGAATCCCGTGGCACCTGAGGTCGACGTTGTATCACTCTCAACGGTACTACTGGAGGGCACCCTTGCGAAGCTTGGGGGCTTGCAGCGGCGCAGGTTGTTGTTAGGAGGTCAGTGTAACTTTCTCTATTACCTTTGCTGGTAGGACTGGGCCGTCATTATCCCAAACTATCTTCAGAAGGCCCCTTACTTCACTTTCTTTTATTTTGGTGTTCGGTCCTCATCGCCCGGAGTGGAAATACTCAAAAGTTGTTTGACTGGCTGACATCTTTTAGGGAATTTTTAGTGTGTGCTTTGTGCTCTTAGTTGGCCTAGCTTTCATTTTTTCTTAAGTGATCCGGATTTAAACAGGAACGTAACAAATTACAGAGATAACCATATACACAAAGATGCAGCGGAAATAATACTTCATTTCATTAATGGAAAATACTGAAATATGCTTACAACCAGAAATGGAAATAAACCAGCTAGGGCGATGGTAGCTTATCTCTGAGAAGAGATGTGGTGGCTACATGCCTCTGAAATGTGTTACAATGAGGCTCGAAAGCATATTTATTGTTCAGAAACAATGGAAAACCCTTAACATTCCAAAACCTAACCCTAGGAGATGAAACGCCAAACTGTGGGCCCCGCTTGGGAGTAAATTGGTACATCAACTTCCCGGGGTCGTAACTTTGGCATATGATCTCCGTTTGACGCGTACAATAGCTCATTAGAAAGATCTATCCGAGCACTATCATTTTTGGAACGGGCAACATCGGTCCATTCCATCGAACCATGTTGCCCCCGGATTCCACAAAAAACGTCGTTTAGGGCCTCAAAACGGCTCCGGAAGTTTAGGACCCGAAAAACTGCTAAAAATAGTAAGTTGTGCTACAATTAAGGAAACTGAAAATGCTGAGAAAGACAATGGTGGGGGTCCACGTGGACTTGGCAGGTGGCCACCAATATTCACCTGGATCATTCCTCCCCCCTTAGGAAGCAATGGTCCCCATTGCGTTGAGCTCCTCCATGAGATGAGGAAACTTCTGCTGAACTTGTTCCCTGGTGAGCCACTTGCCCTGCTGAAGGAGTTGGCCTGCTTTGACAACTCGATACAGTTGGATATTCTGTTGGCGAGTGTTCTTGATCTGTGTGTCCATGATCCGATCATTTGCAACTTGTTCCATGCAATCTGGATTTAATTCTGTGGGTTTGAGCTGTTCTGCAATGTCGGATGTGTCTAGCAATGGTGGAAAGTATGGCCGAAGGCGGTCCACATTGAACACTGGGTGCAGGCCAAGGAATGGGGGAATGCTGAGCTCAAATGCATTGTCTCCCATAGCCTTAGTAATGGTGTAAGGACCATATCGGAGTGGTCTCAATTTCCGATAGGCTCCAGTAAGGCGTTCCTTTTGCAAATGCAACCAGACTTTGTCACCCACCTGAAACTTGTGTGGCACCCGATGTTGATCATGTCGCTGCTTGTACTTGGCATTTGATTTCTCAAGAATGTCATGGACCTGCTGGCGAATATGTTGGATGCGCTCAATGAAGTTGGTGGCCTTATCTGTTTCGGACTGGACATGAGCTGAATTCATGTGAGTAGCTGCAAGTGGCATGGCCACATCAATGGGGCATAGTGGCTGGAATCCCAAACCCACCTGAAAAGGGCTATGGCTAGTGGAGCTGTGAAGAGCTCGGTTGTAGCTGTGCTGAACATAGGGGAGGCTCTCGTCCCATGTGCGTGGATGCTTTGAGTTATACATGCGCAGAATGTGCACAATCATCCTATTGACAACCTCTGTCTGGCCACCAGTTTGAGGATGGAAGGCTGTGGACTTCGTGAGTTTGGTGTCCAGCATTGACCAGAGACTGGACCAAAATGTGCTGAGAAACCGACTGTCCCGATCTGAGATGATAGACTGTGGGATCCCAAAGTGCACCCACACTCGTTCAAAGAAGAGTTTAGCAGTGGCTTCTGCTGTGATATTCTTCTTGCAGGCCACCATAATGGCCATCTTCGAGAACCTGTCGACGACCACAAAAACACAGTCATTTCCATGCTTAGTGGAAGGAAGGCCTGACATGTAATCCATGGAGATGGATTCCCAAGGTCGACTAGGGGTAGGAAACGGGGTATAGAGGCCGTGCTTCTTAATGGTCGGTTTGGCAATGGCACAGGCAGTACATGATCGGATGTACTTCCCAACATCCTGTCGAAGATTCGGCCAATAGAAATAATTTTGCAGTACTGCCACTGTTTTCTCGACCCCGAAATGCCCAACAGCCCCACTGTAGTGTGCTTCCCAAATCATCTTGGCACGCTCGCTTGAAGGAACACAAAGGTGACCGAGGTGGCATAATAGGGCATCCTGGAGGTGAAAATCTGCAACATGCCGACCCTCCAAGAGTGTCTGGTATGTGTGGCCGAATTCTGGGTCGCTTTTGTAGAGAAGTGGCCAATCAGAAGTCTCGTGCCCACAAGAGTTGAGCACGGTGGTCAGCGCCATGATCGGTGGTCGACTGAGGCAATCTGCAACATTATTGGTGCTGCCCTTTTTATACTTGATATTCAAGTGAAACTGTTGCAGGTATGTAGACCACTTCTGATGGCGATCATTCTGCAATTTCCCTTGGGTCTGTATGAACTGCAGGGGTCGGTGGTCTGTGTGGATGACCGTTTCCTTCCCCAAAATGTAATGCTTCCATTGTCGGCATGCCTGTACAATGGAAAACATCTCTTTATCATAAGTGGGTACTTCCGGACTGTGTCTGAAAGTGTTTCACTGTGATATGCCACTGGATGTCCATGTTGAGTAAGGACTGCCCCAATAGCATAGTCAGAGGCATCTGTCTCGACCTCAAATGGTTATTGTAAATCTGGTAATGCGAGCACTGGTGCCGTGCAGAGGCGATCCTTCAACTCCCTGAATGCCTTTTGTTGAGATTCAAAACCAAAAGAATTTTGCTTTCGCCCCTCCCTTGGTGACTTGACTCAAGGGCCAAGAAATATGAGAAAACCCCAACACAAACCTGCAGTAGAAGTTGGCAAGACCTAGAAAGCTGCGGAGCTCTGTTAGAGTGGTTGGAGAGGGCCAATCCCGAATGACTTGGATCTTGGCTGGATCGACATGCACCCCCTGTTCATCAATGATGTATCCCAGATACTAAACCTGGGTCATGCCAAAAGTGCATTTCTCCAAATTGGCACATAGCTTGTGTTGCCGCAGTGTTTGGAGAACCTATCGGATGTGGTGGAGGTGCTCTTCCCAACTCTGGCTGAAGATCAAAATGTCATCCAAGTATACTACTACAGAGGAGTTGGTGAATGGCCGCAAGATGTCATCCATTAGCCTCATAAAGGTTGCAGGAGCATTCGTCAATCCGAAAGGCATGACCAACCATTCGAAGAGGCCCTCCTTGGATTTGAAGGTAGTCTTCCACACATCTGAGGGTTCGATTGGTACCTGGTGATATCCTGACTTCAGATCGATCTTGCTGAAATATTTTGCCCCCTTTAGTTGGTCTAGGAGGTCATCAATCCGCGGGATCGGGTTCCTATTACGGACAGTGATCTTGTTCAGCGCCCGATAGTCAATACAGAGTCTCCATGTCCCATCCTTCTTCTGTACCAACACGATCGGGCTCCCACGGGGCGATGAACTCGGACGAATGTGACCTTTCTGCAGGAGCTCCTGAATCTGCCTCTTGATTTCATCGTTCTCCAGAACGGAGCGCCGATAAATTGGTCCATTGGGTAGCGGCGCACCTGGGGTCAGATCGATGGAGTGCTTAACTTGACAGTGCAGAGGAACCCCTGCCGGGGAGGTGAAGATGTCCTCGTACTCCTCCACAATCTTGTCCATCTGTAGTTGTCGTGCAGAGGGACCCCGTTTGGAGGCCACGGCCACTGTCTTCTTCTTTCCTTGCGGGCGTATCATCAGGAAAACAAATTTCCTGGTTTTGGAAATGATCTTACTGCATTGTTTTGCAGTAATCAAAGAGATGGCGGTAGGTGGTGCTACCTCTGGTATCCTAAACAACTTATTTCCCAGTGTAATAATAACAGCACGGGGCCTTGATTCATACATAACATATCGCTTCCACAAGTATGGTTGTCCTAGTAATACATCACAAACTTCAAGGGGAGCAATGTCACACAATACCTCGTCTGTGAAGGGCTTGATGTTGTATGGAAGGCGACACTGTTGGCTCACGCGAAGATCTCGTCCTGGGTGAAGCCACCCAATGGTGTATGGTTGTGGATGTGCTGTGGTCGGTAAGCCCAACCGCTTCACGACCTCTGCCGAAATGAGGTTCTTTTGACTGCCGCTATCAACAATGAACTGTATTGGGGAGCCCTTTACCCACATCTGGGAGTGGAAGAGACGCTCCTCCTCCTCTGGATCTTCGGGTTCATTTTTCTAGATATTTGCGGTAGCAACAGTGGCGCTAGGATCCGCATCAATGATCTGCTTCCCTTTTTCATACCCCTTATCGGGTTCTGACTCAGAGTCGGAACATGCATCTGATTCTGAAACCTTTAGCTCAGCCACCAGTGACTGCTTGGCCTGACACTCACTTGTGTTGTGAGTGGAGCTCTTATGGAACTCGCACCATTTTCCAATGTCCTTTCTCGGCTTTGCAGCGCTGTTCTTTGCTTGCAGCTTCGACTGGTTGTCTTGGGTTGTCCCGCCTTGGCTTTGTCCTTTGTTCTGTGGTTTATGAGCACCTTTCCCCTGCTTTGGATTCGCAGATCCAAAGTCTCGCTTCTTTTGTTTAAACTTCTGCTCGACCTTGACGGCATATCGGTATCCTGCGCCGAGCGAGGGGATGTTTAGGAATTGTATTTCTTCCTGGATGTACTTGTGCAGGCAGCCACGGTATTTGAGTATCAAATGTTGCTCCGAATCCTTGATACCCAACTTTGTGCGAAGGGTATGGAAAATATTGGTGAACTCCGGCACGTCTTGGTCCCTTCCCTGCCGCAGCGTGGTCCACTTTATGTATTCATCCTCATAGCTTCCGACAGGGTAGTACTGCTCCTTGATGGCATCCCAGAATGAATCCCAAGTGGGTGTGGCTGAAAATAGTGAGCCAGTACTTTCATCCTTCTACTCGCAGTAGGTTTCCCACCAATCCTTGACGTGGGGGGCTGCTTTGAGAAGAGCAAAAACAATCTTTTCGCTACTCGAAAATTCATGAACTGAAAAATAACCCTCTAGCACATTTAACCATTTATCTACGGCATCTGCGTCTATCTGACCCTTGAATATGGGGATTTCAAAATTAACTTGTACCTTAAAGGGTGTGGTGTTTCCAGAGTAGCTACTGGAAGCCGATGCGTTGCTTCTGGGTAGCCGCTGAAGGATCTGGGCAAAGCTGTCCATCATCGCGTTCCATTGTCGCTCGAGGGCTTCTTCGAGCAAGATTTTGATGGGATCTCCTGCCCCCTCGTCTTTCTTCTCGTCCGCCATGGGAGGCTGTCGGGATTTGCGAGGCTGGTCTTGCAAAGGTTCAACCAGTTCAAGCCCTAACTACTTATATCCCGACCTTGTTGGGGACATGCAAAGAAAAACAGAGAAAAAGCAGACCGCTCTGATACCACTGATCCAGATTTAAACAGGAACGCAACAAATTACAGAGATAACCATATACAGAAAGATGCAGCGGAAATAATACTTCATTTCATTAATGGAAAATACTGAAATATGCTTACAACCAGAAATGGAAATAAACCAGCTAGGGCGATGGTAGCTTATCTCTGAGAAGAGATGTGGTGGCTACATGCCTCGGAACTGTGTTACAATGAGGCTCGAAGGCCTATTTATTGTTGAGAAACAATGGAAAACCCTTAACATTCCAAAACCTAACCCTAGGAGATGAAACGCCAAACTGTGGGCCCCGCTTGGGAGTAAATTGGTACATCAACTTCCCGGGGTCGTAACTTTTGCATATGATCTCCGTTTGACGCGTACAATAGCTCATTAGAAAGATCTATCCGAGCACTATCATTGTTGGAACGGGCCCATGGAATGGTCCCATGTTGCCCCCGGATTCCCCAAAAAACGTCGTTTAGGGCCTCAAAACGGCTCCGGAAGTTCAGGACCCGAAAAACTGCTAAAAATAGTAAGTTGTGCTACAATTAAGGAAACTGAAAATGCTGAGAAAGACAATGGTGGGGGTCCAGGTGGACTTGGCAGGTGGCCACCAATATCCACCTGGATCATTAAGTCTTTAGCTAGAACTTAATAAAAAATTCAAAGTGGCTGACTGATCACCTAGACAATCTCGAAGACTTCGTGTTCTTTCACCACCAAGTTTAGAGCCTTCTCCTAGAAGGCGTAGAGGTAATACTGCCAGTGGGTTTCATCCCGTGGCAGCTGACGCATCGGGGATTGATCCTCCTCTCAGGGACATTAGTGTTCAAGATAGGCCTGGTAGTTTTGCAGAACAAGACAGGAACACTCCAGTTCTTTCTCGAGTTCTCTTTCAATCGGAAGATAACATAGAGGTAGAAAAATTTCAAGAGTCGCTAGCGGCTCCGAATTCTCCCCTACCTTCTAGCTATCCAGAAGTATTACAATACGTTGGGACTCTGACGCATAGACTGTTAATTTCAGGTCATATTACGCACTTACCATCGATGGCTACTACTGGAAGCATGGCTTCTACCACAAGTGCTACAATTATGCAGACTCCAACATCAGTACAAGGGGGAGGAACTATTTCCATCCCCTCTGCATCTTTATTTGGGTCTTTTGCTAGCACATCTTTAGTTGGGTCTACCTCCATTCCTTCTATGAGTGGAACTTCCCAAGCCAATGCTTTTAGTTCAGGATTCTTCCCGTTTGGCACCCATTCACAGGGTATTCTGTCAGTTCCATTTAATGCCTCGACATCCATGATGGGTGGGTCGGCTTCATTTCAGGGTTTTCCTTTTGGAAGTGGTCATATACCACATTCCAACCTGACGATAGGATCTATGCCTTTTTCCGCTACAGGACAAAGCAGTAATCCCTTTCAAGGTTGGACTAACCCTGCGGTTAGTGGCATGGGAACTGGGAATCTGTTTTTTGGCCAACAAGGGAATAGGTCGTACTCCACAGTTAACACATTTCAAAGTATTCCTCCCTTAGCTTATGCTTGGAATCCTTATCAGGGGTTATCAACTCCTTATAATCCTTTAGGAGGAAGCTTCACCAGTTATGGAGGTTTTTCGGCCGGAGTTGGTCAAACTCCAAGTTTTGCTGGATCACAAGGTCCGCCTTTTGGTTCAGTTGGTTTTGCTGGTTACTTCGGGCAGCCTGGTGCCTTTCAAAATCTAGGCCAATCTTTTCAGAACTTTGGGAGCTCCACCCAGTCTGGGTGGAATCCCCAAGGTCCTCTTAGGCTTCCTTTTCTGGCAACATTGAACTTGCCAGATCTCACAAAATTAACAAACGATCCAATCAAATACAATCCAACCTGGCCTCCGGTCCCAACCAAACTCCCTTCGGACATTCCAAAGTTCGAGGGAAAGGGCGGTGAAGACCCGGGCGACCACGTAACCACATTCCATTTGTGGTGCTCATCAAACTCCCTTATTGATGACTCGATTAGGTTGAGACATTTTCAACGCACTTTGACTGGTAATGCGGCTATGTGGTATATAGAGTTGCCAGGGGACAGATTTACATCTTTCGCCGACTTAGCTAATATTTTCTTAAATCATTTCCAGTTGTCCGTCCGTTATGATGCCGAAACTGAACTTCTGGCCAATTTCCGTCAGGATACGGCAACTCACATTTCTGATCACATTCAGGAATGGAGACGGAGAAAGAGGCTCATTAAAGTCGAAATTCCTCCGAAACACTGTCTCGAATGGTTTTTGAAATCTTTACAACCTAAAATCTCTAAGGATGTCTCCCTGTCTAGAGTCTATTCTGAGGAGCAAGCTATTTTTAGGGCCCAACAATTAGAGTTGATTTTATCTCAGTTTGGGATTCTACGAAAAATCTTGCCTGATGCACCCAGGACTAAGGTTGATATAGCCAAGTCGAAGCCAGGTCCCCATGCGGATGGTATCGTTGGATCGGTAGACACAAATGCAGTGAACCTGTTGAGCCAACTGCAACAGTTGTCTTTACAAACTATTTCTAACAACCAGGTCACATCGTCTAACCCTTCGTCTTCCCAAACCTCTTCAGTTAATTCCATCCAATCTGCCAACCCCAAAGGAAATCAAAATTCCAATGGGAAGAAGAAACGACGAGGTAAGAAAAAGAGTCAAGATGAGAAGACTGATGCAGATAAATCCGGCAATAATGCTGGTGGTGGTAGAAATGAGTCTAAAAAGAAAGTCAAGTTTCCATGCAAGTTATGTAGTGGAGACCATTTAACTCATCTCTGCCCAAAGATTCAAGATGCTCAGCGCTTGTTAGGGTAGCAAGGGACTTCTAGCTCTCAAGCTGTGTTAACCAACCATTTACCCCAAGGGTAGCAACTGCTTACTGGCATGAATTCAAACCCTGGTACCTCTGCTAGGGGCAACCAGGAAGGGGAAAATGATCAAATGTTTTCATGATGGGTTCTAATGTCCATGTGGCCACTCGGTCACGTGATTATGGCGAAGCAGAAACTTCCAAGGACAAAACTGCTATTGGAAATACCGACCTTCATATTGAGCGACCCCCTGTCGAGACTATACCACGGATACCGAAAGGTTTCTCTAAACACGCGACTATTAATCCAAATGCTAGGGCCACCTAGAATTACTCCATTTTTGAGGATCTGGCTCAGAGTCCATGCGCTATGTCCACTTTAGAGGTTCTCCAGTCGTGTCCAGCTCAACGAAGTGCTTTACTTTCGACGATAGAAGTAGTTGATCCAACTAACTCTTTAGTGCTCACTTTCGACATGCTTAATGTCAAAAAGCGACTCCCTCATCATATGGCTTTCCAAATAAAGTCTACATATAGGAAAATTAACATTTTTCATACTGTTATTGGTGAAGGAGCTTCCACGTGCGTCATGTCGATGTCATGCTAGAAGGCTATTGGATCGCCTTCGGTTGTTCCTCACCTACCCTCCTGACTACATTTGATGGACATTCTCATAAGCCACATGGGATTATCCCGGCCCTTCCCATATGTGTTGGGGGGAAGGTCGTTAATATTGAAGTAGAAGTCATTGATGCTAACCTAGACTGCAATCTCCTCTTAGGAAGGAACTGGGTATACGAAATGGACATCATTCTTTCGACTCTATTTCATGTCATTTTCTTTCCTCATGAAGGGAAAATCGCTAAGGTTGATCAATTTGATTATTGTCCAGTTGATCCTCGAGCAACTTCGGACTCTATTGTTCCTTTAGTGGATAACCCTTGTCTGCCTACTGAGAATCTAGGAGTTGGGATGTATTCGTCATTGATGGGTACCTTTGATCTTCCCTCTCCTATCGCTAGAATCAATGTTGTTTCATCAACCAAGGAGTCCTCACGATAAGGGTTCTTTCGAACTCATTACTTTTCAGATCCTTGGACCTTGCCTTCACCTACGACCAAATTAGCTGAAGGACAAATCGGTGGAATGGCATTCCCTATGTCTGCAGCAGAGCTTAGATATCATTCTATCGTCAACTCTGTAGACAGCCATGCTACTCCTTTCTCTGAGGAGGAGCTAGATGGTGATGTGGCCCCAGCTTGAACCCTTGATTCTACCTCCGCTATGGACTGTTTAGATATGGTTTTACCATTCGAAGAAGCAATCCTAGAAATAATGATGGGTGTAGATCGACCTTGGGAAGACTTACACCATCGTTCATATTTTCTTCCTCCATTGCAGGAAGTAGAATCTAGGTTCTCCGAGCTCTTTACTAGTGATGTTTGTATGATATCAAATCCTTTGGCTCCAGCACACTTTCGTGCCGAAGGTAATATGTCGGTGATTTCAAAAACGATATCTATAAACATCTCTAGGAACCCTAGCGTGATCGAGAATCTCTTCATCGGAGCTGAGTGTTCCCCTGAGGAAATTCAAATTTACACCGACCTATTTAAGGAATTTCGAGATGTATTCGCTTGGTCTTATGAAGAAATGCCTGGCATTGATCCATCCATAGTTCAACATGAGATCAAGATGTATGAAAACGCCAAACCGGTTCGTCAAAGGCTTCGACCGGTTAATCCTAGGAAAGCAGCAGCCATTAAAGCTGAAGTAGAGAAGCTGCTCAAGGCAGGTTTCATATACCTTGTTCCTCTTACCGATTGGGTTTCTAATCCAGTCCCTATGGATAAAAAGCAAGGAACAATTCGAGTATGCATTGACTTTAGGGACCTAAATAAAGCTTGTCTGAAAGATAATTACCCCACACCATTTATTGATCAGATTATTGATGAGTGTTCGAGCAATGAGATTTTCTCCTTCATGGACGGTTTCTCCGATTATAATCAGATCTCTATCCGTCCTGAAGATCAGCATAAGGAAGCTTTTATATGTCCCTAGGGTACCTTTGCATACAAAAAGATGCCTTTTGGTCTTAAAAATGTTGGAGCTACTTTCCAGCGGGCCATGTCATATGCTTTCCATGACATTAAACATATCATCGAGGCATACTTGGACGATCTAGTTGCTCGTTCTCGAAAGAGAATTGATCATCCTAGTCATCTTCGATTGGTTTTTGAGCGATGTCATTTTTCCAAGATCCGGTTGAATCCCAATAAGTGCGTTTTTGCGATTACATCTGGTCGGTTATTAGGGTTCATCGTGTCAAATGAAGGGATTCGGGTTGATCCCTTCAAGGTTGAGGCAATAATTCAGTTGCCTCCCCCGTCCTCAATTCAACAACTTCAAAGTCTTCAAGGGAAAGCTAATTTCTTAAGAAGGTTTATAGCAAACTATGCCGAGATCACTAAAGGATTTATGCGTTTGCTACGTAAAGGAGTTCCATTCGTATGGGACGACTTTGCGCAGTGGTCATTCGATGCCTTGAAAAAGGCATTAGTCTCTGCCCCGCTTTTGAGTCCACCGGATTATGGTAGGGACTTCCTTTTATATCTCGCTGCAGCAGAATCAACCATAGGTATGGTTCTCATTCAGGAAGATGACGCGGTCATGGAGCATGTGATTTATTATTTGAGCCGAGGCTTGATAGGTCATGAACTTCGCTATTCTCCTATTGAGAAGTTGGCTTTGGCAGCTGTCCATGTTGTCCAGCGGCTTCGTCATTATATCTTGCTACGCAAAACTTTTGTCTTAGCGGCGGTCAATCCATTTCAATTTGTCCTCAGTAGGCGAGTGATTGGGGGCAAATATAATCGATGGATAGTCATTTTACAAGAATTTGATCTCGAGTTCTTGTCCACCATGTCTAAGAAATCCATGGTTTTTGCCGAGTTAATTTCCGAGATGCCTTGTGGAGAGGACAGTATTTATGAGGAAAATTTTCCCGACGAACATTTATTCCTCATCTCTTCACTCGACCCTTGGTATGGAGATATCATTGTCTATCTCCAGACTTTGAAGTTTCCCTCTACTTTCTCTAAGGATGAACACTGAAAATTATGTCACCTGGCCAAGAATTATGTTATCATAGGTGATACATTATATCGTCGAGGGGTTGATTCAATCCTTCGACGCTATTTAACCCTAGAGGAAGCAGAGTCAGTGCTCAATGACTGCCACAGTGGAGCTTGTGGTGGTCATCTTTCATGGCTTGCTACAGCTCAGCGTATCTTGCGTGCCGGCTATTTTTGGCCTTCGCTCTTCAAAGATTGTGTTGAAGTGGTCAAATGCTGTCACCCCTGTCAAATCTATACTCGAAAGATGCGCACACATCCAGCTCCTCTTTTTCCCGTTGTCATTGTTGGTCCTTTTACTAAGTTGGGTATTTATTTTACAACTTGTAATCTGCCATCAGTAGCGAATCACAAGTACATTATCGTGGCCGTAGACTACTTCACGAAGTGGGCCGAGGCCATGCCCACTTATAAAAATGATAGTGAAACAACAGCATTGTTCCTTTTTAATTAGATTATCTCAAGATTTGGTATCCCGAGAGAGATTGTCACTGACCATGGCAGTCATTTCCAGAATCAACTAATGTCTGAATTGGCTCTCAAACTGGGTTTCCGACCAAAACATTCGTCTCCTTATTATCCTCAGGCCAATGGATAGGTCGAGGCAGTGAACAAAACTCTTAAGACGATCCCGCAAAGGACAATCGAAAAAAATCGATCCAATTGGCATCTTATGTTGTATCCGACTCTTTGGGCATATCGAACCTCCATAAAGAGTGCTACAGGTTTTACACCTTTTCAGTTAGTTTATGGGGTGGAATCTATCTTTCCTGTTGAATTTGAAATTCCATCTCTTAAGTTAGCTATTGAGCTCCTTCCAGAGACTTCTAGTCTCGAAGAGTGCCTCCTTCATTTGGAACATCTCGATGAGCAGCGTTGAGATGCCGCCACAATCAATGAGGCTCATAAGAAAACGGTTAAAACGCAGTACGATAAAGTTGTTTGTCCTCGAGTCTTTTCTAAAGGCAACCTTGTCTTGGTCTATGACCAAGATAAGGACACCTTGGGGGCAGGAAAGTTCAAGCGTATGTGGTACGGTCCCTTCATAATTAAACGAGTTTTACAAAAATGGGCATATGAGTTAATCGATTTTGAAGGAAGCAAGTTGGTGGAGCCCCGAAACGTGCTCTACCTCAAGAAGTACTTTGCTTAAGTAGCAGCTAGGCAATGACTTATTTGTACATTCTGTATATTTTTACATATCTCATCGAGAATTTTTTGATATCGACACATTTTGGTCTGCAGTGGCAGGTGTTGATGGATGACTTGGTCTATTTTGGATTCACCGATGGTCCTAGTTGGCACACTCGGAACCTCGCTTCCGCAGCTTGGGTACTCTACTACCCAACTGGTCAGTTGATGGTGTCAAGGGGAGTATGCATTGGTCCTGCTTCAAATAATATGGCTGAGTATACTTCCGTCATTAATTTACTATCTGAAGTCATTTCTTATGAAATCGATTCGTTGGTAGTTTATCTTGATTCACAATTGATATTGTCACAATTGAATAACATTTATCGGGTAAGAGATCCATGTTTATATCGTCAGTATTTAAGGGTGAGGTTGTTGCAAAGATCATTTACTTACATTAACTATTTGGACATTCCAAGATCTCATAATTGGTTAGCTGATTCTATCGCTAATCAAGCATTAGACTAGCACATCAATCATTCATCACAATAAAAGTAAACATAAAAATGTCAAACTATATATATATATATATATATATATATATATATATATATATATATATATATATATATATATCATAAAACATCTCGAGTGTACATAGGTGTGTCCAAAATAATATACAAAAAATTGGGACTCAAATGCCCATAATCATGTCCAGTACATCTAATGCCCCGGCTCAAGATGAGCGGCTAAGTAGGCAACTATTGCATTGGCCACATGCCTAAGAGTGCGAACCCAGTCTCGTGGCATGCCAACCACATGACGCTGCATATTTACAGGGAGATCCTTTATGGCCGCCATTGGTACTCAGTGATTTAGTCTCACCAAGTGCCGCTGAACTGTGTGTAGAAGTCACTCTGTATCTGCAGCCGCCTCTTCGGCCCCTCGGCTGCGACGTCCATGCCCTGGGAACCCATCTGGTTGTACTGGCCCAATATCTGGAACATGATCATCATATTAATCATTTGAATCCTATCAAAAATATGTTTTTCAAAATTCATTATTATATTTGAAAAATCACAAAAAAATCATAAAATCAAAAAAAAAAAAAAACACTTACCTATGTCACCCCATGCTGTGGTCGGTGGTAATACTAGATCGGGATCTCCTCGGAATTCCAACCCAGCATAAGGGTAGTCATCTATGTCAATGCTCTGCTGCTCCCACGAGGAGAAGAAGTCATTTTCAAATGCAGTCCATGGGACGTCCCCACCTCCTAGGCGTTTCATCAAGTCAGTCCACCTGCCCATTCGTGGATCGAGTGGGGTGCTGATCGAAACTGGTACTCTAGGACGAAGTGCTAGGACCCTCTCAAAGAAGAAAGAGCACAAGATAGTTCGATACCCGAAGTTTTTGGTCTGTCCCTTCTTAATAGAAGTAAGTTGGCTCTTCAGGTTGGTGAGAAGAGGAGTACACCAATCGAATATGGTGGTGAGACAGTCGACTGCCAAGCTCATGGCTAGCCATGATGCCTAGTGCAAAGAAGCTGATCCGTTCACTGTAGCTACGGTGAACAGGATTATTCTCAACGATAGACTCTCCACATGTTTGATTGGAATTTGACTTCCAACCTTTTTAGGATGACCCGGGAAATAGATATGTATGTAGTCCTCGATCGAGAGACTGCCTCGAGACCTGCCCATGGAATGTACCACCTCTCCCCTCCGAGAAAGGCCAGTGATGAAATAAATGTCTTCAACTTCTATTTTGAGTGGCATCTGGTCAATCATAAACTAATCATCCTCGATGCTCCAGTAGTGAATGAGAATTTCGAGCAGGCGAGTGTTTGCTTTCATATCTAGCATTTTAAAGAACTTTAGCAAACATCATCCCCGTAAGGCATCCAAAGCATTCAGATCGTTCATAACCTCATCTTCCACTGAGGTATGCTCTCTTTCTCACCAAGTGACTGGCATCCTGAAGAAAAAATGAATTTAGACCGTTAGTTTTTTTGTTTGAAATGTTCGCGGCGTAAACACAGGTCCATTTTACACACAGTCGCGTGTAGGGCCTGCGTATATGCAGGTTTCATATATCCAACCCGCGTATACACCGCGACGAAATTTTTCACAAAAATTCAATGGTAAAACTTAAATTAAAAATTCTAAAACTAGTCACAATTGAATGCAAGACAAGTTTAAGGGTTACCTGGTGATTTTGAACGGATCCGAATGGTTGGCTTTGGTGTATGGAAAAGTTTGCTCCTTTTGCTCCACTCCTTTGCTCTCAAAACCAAATGGTGAAAATGGTGAGTCCAAAAACTATTTTATAGGTTTTGAAAATGCAAAAAAATTTCGAAACTTGATTTTGTTTGGACTCATGTAACTTTTAACTTGGGAATTTGGAATGTCAAGAATGGTTTTATTTTCAGGACATTTTGGACGCTTTTTCGACAATTTCAAGACGGTTCCATGACTGCTGACCCGTCATGGCAGGTATCATTTTCATACTGGCATATAGGTTAGGGAAGCCATTTTTCCGTTGCATTATGCATACTAGCCTCCATTTGCTGATACACTTACCATAGGGTCGATCCCATCGGGTTATGGTTAGTAAAACACCTTCACTCGCCGATTTTTTAAAAATCATGACACGATGGTAGAGCCATCCTTTTCATGGGCATCGTAGTTAGCACCTCATTGACATTTGTTGCCCATGCTGCTTCGATCTGAGTAGGCTCGGGAGTCCTCTGTAGTCCTGCAATGACTTATGCGATGAAGACTCATTCCTCTTTGCTTCTTCACTTCGTTCTGGCCCTATACCCTAGAGGCTCCTTTGTGTTGAGTTGTACTACTGCATTGCATTTTGACCATTTGCACCCTTTCGGCCTTAAGCTGGTTTCACTTGGACTGGTGTTTAAACCAACTTTTGACCATGACTACTGCAAAATCAAACTTGCATGCCCTTGCGTTCTACAACTTGACACACCTTAATCCGTGGAAGGAACGCACCTTTGAGTGTCTTTGACCAGTTTTTCACCTCCCTGCATTGAGCATAGGAATGTTCCAATCCCAAGAACTAGATCATCTGTTTCACCGACACTCGTTCTTTCCACTGTATTATAGCATTCTTTTATTCTTTTTCCAACTTAAAGAAAAAGACAAAAAAATTATATATACCAAAAAAGAGCGGGAACGGGACAATATTTCCATTTATTGTTGGCAGCTATAGTCAGTCGTGTCGCCCTTGAACAAAGCACTCAAAACAAAGTCTCCTCTGTTTGGGCGGGATTTAGTTTGACTTTGGTATGCCTTAACCTCGTTATTGAGTCAGTTCTCCCCCGATTGGTTATCTGTTCCAATCATATGGAGGGTTCATTCGTGCCTCCTGCATGGCAAACTTATATAGAGTCATCATATGCTGCCACATAGTCACATTGAGTTGTGCTTTTGTTCAAGGGAAGTTAGCCTGAGTCGGCCTCTCTGCGGTGTCTCTTGACTCATTTTTCAGTCGGTCATCCCTGGTTGTCAGTGTCTTGTCTATCATCACATCAGTTATATTGGTCCTTTACTCGTGCCAGTTTGAGAAGGTCTCCATTGACTTCTTGCTAGCGGGTCTTGTCCTTATCAACGACGACATCTTGCTTTGAGGATAGGCCTAGAGCCACACCCTGGCCCTATTTTCATTATTGATAGGTCACCTTGTGCTCAGCATCGATCAGTATCATGGGTCTTTGATTGAGTGGTTTCCCTTGTGTTCGACATCAGCTTACATTATCACACATTGGGATTCGTGTAGTACCTTGGTTTCCATTTGACCCTATTGGTGGATACCTCGCCTCTATATCAGCTTTCATTATTGGTTGGTTCAGAGGGTTTCTGTCATGTGCTAGCCACATCTTGTGTATGCCAGAAATGTGCTTCGATTGGGTTACTACATCTTTTTTCGTTTGTTTCCCTCCACATTATTGGCCTATCGGTTACACTCGCACTAGATTGATGAAGGATGCCTTAATGCCTACCTTCTAGCAGATCTTTCCCTATCGACTACGACTCATTGCTCTGGGGCAAAGATCTAGAGTCCATTTGGCAGTACCGTGGGGTTTGCAGTCATTAGTGGAAGATCCTTCGCTATCGAAAGTGGGAAACCATCATTGTCTCTTGATTGATAGATTCTTACAGGTGTTCGACTCCAGCTCATCTATTCACACTTGTTAGATTGTACTAGGTACCTTGACGCTCATTATCATTATCGGTGAGTAGTCTCACGTTTGTTAAAAGTATACATTAATGACCGGTAATCAAACGATTTCTCACATGGTCGACTTCAGATCATTTATTCCCATGGTGTAGAAATGTACCACGGCGGTCAGTGAAGACCTCAGGTTGCATCAGCATTCATTGGTTCACTTCACAGTTGCTTCTGTTGCTGCTAGTTGATACCACTCTACCTTATATGTTGCAGTCATTCATGGCGACATTCTATATGCTGGCACCTGAGTTTGCAGTGTAGTACCATCTTACTCCATCATGTTCATTTGGTACCTTTTGGGATCAGTCTTTGATATCAGTGATCTGTTTTATCCCTCAGCATCATTGACATTCTTATATGTGATATTCAGACATGTACTTGTTCGATCGTGATCAGATGATCCATTATGTATTTTCCATTTCTTTATACTTGTATACTTAGTGGATCCGCTTGTACTTGATATGCGGACATGCTTTACTTTATCTAAGCATGGGTATGCCCACCTCAGACAGTGTTTCTTTCTGATCTCCTTTTGTGGCTTGGCAGGCTGAACTCTGGTGAAGTCCTTCTCAGTTTTTGACAGATTTTCTTTCCATGTATTTGCTTAATACATTTCGGCCATCATGTACCCCTTCTGACCACATTTATTAGGGGGCATATGTTATAGCTCCAAATATCACTCTTGACATTTTTGATGATGCACTCATGGCCTAGGGCAACCCCTCCTTCCAGACCTGGTCCAAATATTTTAAAAAAGGTGTTTTACTCCCTATACGCGAAATTGCCTTGAGCTAAACGCGTGTGTACGCGGGTCTGTGTATACCCAACCCGCATATATGTCTTAAAACATTTTAAAAAATTAAATCTCCTTAATTTCGGGCGGAGATCGTGGGTTTTACCTGCTGATTACCTATTAGCGCCAGTGGCCCAACTGTTCCCAACGAATTCCCAACTAAAAAACTACTTTGGGAGAAGTATAAAAGGATTCAATGGGAAGGCCTAAAGGAGGAGAGGAGATAGAGAAAGATCACTCTGTTGAGATTATCCCTGACCAGGTCTGAAGATCCTTGTGCTTCCAGGACTTCCCCCATTACAGGAAACCCCTGTTTCCTTGTGTTATGATGTCTTTCTACTACTTGAGATATCTTGGAGTAAGTCATGGAAGGAGTTTGTTGAAGGCTTGAGACTAGACGAATCCGGAGGACGGTTCTGCTTGGAGCTTGCGAAAGGAAGACTAAGGTGAAATCATTCCTTTTTGTACTTTAGTTATCTATAATAAAAGAAACACTTGTCTTGTTCCTGATATAAATCTTCTTCATGTTTATGATATCAATGTTATGATTCAAATATGAATGGTTGTTTTTAATTGTATAACTAACTACCTTTCAGTATCCTATGAAGATGATTTCTTTATGATGCTTGGTCAATATATTGTTGTACTTTCTGGAATTGTTTGTTTTGCGGGTTGAAGGACTAAAAGGAACTCCAAGAGGGTTTGGACCCTAACTGGATCTTCCCAAAAGAATGACCCCCAGGTGCACCCCTCTTCACGTAATTTGTTTATATTAGCATCATGGTTGTGTGGAATGCGTGTTTCTCTTTGTAGATAACCTCTGATCTGCTAGGGTATCAACCCAAGACCCTAGGGGAATTTATCCCTTAACACGATGTCTCTAGAGTTTTGAGAAAATTAAAAGATATTTTTGAATCTTCTCCTTTAAGAAGCTTCTAATATGGTTTTAACCATTTACCATGGATAGAGATCTCAAATTCCTATCTGAACCTACTCTAGTTGTCTTATATCTTATCCCTAGATATTATATTCCCTCATATGTGGATCTCACGCCTAGATTGGTAAATCCTAAACTACCACTTTCACCCTATAACTTTATTGCCTCCCATAGAGTGAGGGTTGGATTTTGGAGATTACTAGTTCCCTCTTACTACTGTTATGAGCTGAAGGAATCATCATCCATTTATGCATTAGGGTTGAGTGTGAAGGTTTGATTTTTTGCAAGGTTTTCTTTTTTGTCTTTATTAATACAAAGAACACTTTGTTTTACTATACTTGTGTAATGTTGATGCCTATATATTTCAATGCCATGTTTCCTCATTGATTAGAGACATTGTATTATACGATGTGGATATTGTAGTTCTCTTGCTTGTTTTAATAATTGTTGTAGGTTTCATTTATAGCACTTGGAGCTAGATTTGGAGCTTATAAGCGAGGAGAAGAATAGGACTTACTACAAATTCCGGGTAGGTCTCTTTTCCACATTCTAATCTCTCTAAGGAAACCATAGATTTTTTTCCTCTTTGTTGTTCTAGATCAGACCACTAGATCTAGGGAGTTCATTTTTGTCCACAGAAGTGAATTTTCCACATAACAAAAGGTTATCCATTATTACCAACATAATCATCTATCATCAACATCTGCTAGTGTCAATGTCATTAGAATATCAAGACTCACTCTTCTAGAGTTATTGGTCCTCAAATCCATTTGCCTCTACCTAAATAAAGAATGTTGAGACCCTCAACTAGCAAGCACTCACCCACCCTTCCGAGTGAGTCCTCTAGGCGAAGGCCTCACTCAACCCCTTCTTGGTTGGTGATCAAGTCTACATTCTGAAAGGACATCACTCCACCCTTCCTAGTGTGTGATCAGGGTCCAAGACCTTACTCCACCCTTTTAGTCTGTGATTAGGGTCCATAACCTAAAGGATCTCACTCCACCATGTCTGTTGTGTGATCAAAATCCAGGACCTCAGTCCACCATTCTTGGTGTGTGATCAAGGTCAACCTCCAAGGGACACTCACTCAACATTTCCTGTTATGCTCTTTGGCTCACTTGGACCCATTCTCCCTTTCTAGAGAATGTCCATCCATGTTGTAGACATATCAACACTCCCTGTCAATGAGAGGGGTGATCTCCATGAGCCCCAACTTTTCTATGAAGTACCCAAACTTGTCTCTCAACAATGGCTTCATTAGAACAATAATTGTCTCTCTCAATAGAGATGTACTCAGCCGTTATTTCTCTTCTCTGCACCATGTCACAGATATAGTCGTACTTGATCTCAATATGCTTTCACCAATCATGAAAAGTGGGATTCTCTAAAAGATTCACACAACTCTAATTATCGTATTATATCACTGTCGGTTCCAACTCTTAGACGAACAATTCTGCAAAAAAAAATTGGAGCCACATTTCTTTGGTACAAACATCATTGGTTGAAATGTACTCTACTTCAGAAGTGCTAAGTGCAATCGACGTCTACTTCCTTCTCATCCATGATATCATAGTGGATCCCAAACTGAAGCACACTCCCAAGGTGCTATTTCTATCCTCATCACTTCATACCCAATCAATGTTTGTATATCTCTGAAGATGTACAACCTTGTTTGCAACATACCCTAAGAAATAGTTCATGATACCACACAAATATCTCAATATGTGCTTTATTGCGATCTAATTCTCGTTTCTCGGTTCTACCTACAACTGGTTCAAGGTGTTCATAGTAAAGCAGATGTATGACCCAGTGTTAACCAAATGCATCAACATACCAATCAACCACCGATACATAGATGGATATACCAATCTATGTTAGCAAAAATACTGAGAAGGGTGGGGGGGATCAATATTTTAAACTCACTTTAACTTTTCATTTCATATTTTGATTTTTGTACACTACTGTAATTTACACAATCAACATATGTACGCGGCTTTAGTGAATGAAAACAACATATATCCAATTACTAATTCTTCATAAGCTCCATCAGATCTTTATTTTTAACCAACGGATTATTAATTTCATCAAACATATAGTATGCAATAGAGAGAAGAATAAACCATCACACATAAGCAAAACAACAACACATGAGAACATTGTTGGGTGATTTGATTGTGAGTTAAATCACTATCATTAAATTGTCAACCCTCAGTTCATGAACTGATGAGGTATACGTGTACTATATGTACTAGGTGATTATTTATCAGAATAGATTAATCTAATGTAAGAAACTTGAAACTAATTACAAAGAAAATAATGAAATAAAATGAAAAGCAAGTGCACATGTTCTCGCTCAAGCATGTTCTCTCTGAATCACTTTCTCTCTCAAAGACTAGCTTTATGAAAACCAACAATTCTAATCTAAGCTATGAAATGAAAAAAAAGTAATTTAATATAGTAGTCTATGAGATTATTAATATGAGATTACTAGTGTGCCAATCCAATCCAAACATAAGAAAATTAAATCAATATTAACAAAACAACATTAATGAAATAAACATAAAAACATATAATCAAAATAACATAAAAGAAGCTAAACTAAACTTGCATAAATAAAATAACATAAATATTTACAACAAAGGAAAGAGGTATGCAAGCTGCGTTTGATGGGGGCCTCCACTCCTCAACAATCACACCGAACGATTATCAAAGCATGGAGATCAAAGCAACAACATGTATTCCATAAAATGATGTTGGAGGAAGTTCTAAATATATTACAATAATTAAACTCTCTTCCTATCTATCCTCACTTTACAAATTACATTAATCATTTCTTCTCCATTAGTCTCTATTCTATAATATCTCATATCTTGGATGGAACACCTTTGAATGAAGGATGCTCTCCTATTTATACAAAAATTTAAGATAACTAATCAATAAATGTAGATCCACAAATCTCACCTAGATCCACAATTATCTCTTGTGGTTTCAACCAATTACCTAAAAATATGAGATACAAATCCTCTCACACATATTTAGGAGACACATATCAAAACATCCATGATTCTTCTCCTTTGAATGTTCTTAGTCAATTATCCAAATCTTGTACAAATATTCCACAAATCTTCGTGAATTGAAATTCGAATTTATGGTTGAGTGGCCAAATAAAACTCTTCTAGAATCTTCAAATAGGACTTAGACAACATCATAAAACTCATCCCACTTTTAGATATAGATATGAAAACATGCTAATTTACTAATATTTAATCATAAACTCTCTTAAAATACTTAAAATAAATGACTTGGAAAATAATATTGATAAACCCATATGATCATGCAAATGGTATTAATGTAGGGTTACGAAGCTGTAGAATATGGTAAAGAGCTACAAAATATGGTAAAATGATAGAAATGAAGGTGAAATAGGATGACATTTTGGAGGCCCAACAAGCACCATGATTTTTAGGTCGAAACCCAATGTGAGAGGAAACCACCGTTGTCATCACCTCTGTCTTCTTTCTTATTATATAAATAAAATATTCTTACAATATTGTATTAGCGCGAACTCTTACCAACACGTAGGCACCCACCTGTAGGAGGATACAACCTCCATTCGTCATCCAATGACCACTGGAAGGGAGCTCCAACCCCCTGATCTCGTTTATCGACTACTACCGCAAGGGAACACTTACCCCTTGAACAAATTTACTAGCTACCACTCGAAGGAAACTCTGACTCCCTTACTGAAGGCATCAACCCTCATCTCCTCTTCTGGAACATGTTTCATAATATTTCATACTAGATCCACTTGACTCAAAACATCAAAACCTGTAGGACACCTTTCATCATATTTTCATACGGGACCCACTTCCAACATTAAGCCCAAACCAAGTAACAAATCTAAAACCAAATACTGAATCAAATCATCCAATCACTGAACCAATTGAATCACTATAACATGAGTAAACCAATCACTGAATCTCAACCAACTATTGAAACCAAATCAAACCAATCCATAACATATATAAACCATCTAGATTAGTCATCATAACAATTACACATAACCCATCAACTGTCATCAACTAACAACAATGAAAACCATGACCATATTAATCTTCAAATTGTATACACTACTATTTAGAATAAACCCTGTGTATATATGCACTTCCTCTATATAAGACCTACATACAGATCTCAAATCACTGACTACTGAAATCTCTATCAAACTGAATTACTAGGCCAATTATTGAATATTGAATCACAACAGATGCATCAATATTGACTTACTGAAAACCCAAACATAATGCAACATCATCACTGATTAATATACCAAACCTCATTCAACCCAATCAACATTGTCACACCCAGATCATTAAGATAGAGACATCATTGACAAACAACAAAAAATAGAGAAGAACGCATTAAATATCATCATCAAGCCATAATGAAAAACCCTAGAACATATACACGATATCCATGAAACATATTGGCGTATGTATGTGATTACCATGTATAACACCCACGTATAGATCTCAACCTACATAATAAATTCGCAAAATTTATACGCCACTCTACGGAACCATATTCGTGTATGTATGTGACTATCTAGAGACAAACCTATGTATAGAACTAAAACATTCCGCTGCAAACACAACTTCACTCTTTGCAACCTTCACTGTCAAAACTATAGACTTCTGAATAATTTATTTCAATGACAACATCACAATAATCACAGATTCATCATTATTAGTTACTTTGACATTTGCAACAAGTAAGTCAATCAAGCATATATTTCAACATACTTTCAAATCTTTCAGATTTGAGTCTTCTCCTCACTCCCTAATGCACACTTGTTTTAGATCAAATCATTCATAAACAATCCATTACTTACACACCTAGCACCTTGATCTCCATATCCTTATATAGCTTTTGCCTTAGCCAATACCTTAGATAAATCCTTTAGTAATGTCGTTAGTATTCTTTCAAGGGATCAAATAACCATTTTTGCTCCAATTACTATGGGCCAAGACCATGGTTATGACTCATGGTATCCAAATTACCATGGTTCAGATTATGTATGTGACTTTTTCTCATAAGACCTGCATATGTACGTGACCCTCCTTCAGAGAAACCATGTATACTTTCTCAAACTTAACTTTTGTCATCCATCTGTCACTGAACTTTCATTCTTCTATCCATGTCCTATGTAGTATTTGTACCAATCTACATGAGATCATATTATCACAATGTTGACATCAAGTACATCTTTATCAATGAGGTTTCCATTAAGGACAACATATTAGCCATAATTCCAACAATCTAGAGTCAGAGCCTCTTAAATTATTCAAGTTAGTCACCATGGGAGTCACCATGCATTTGCAATCCATTAGACTGAATCTTTGAAGGATCTCTAATACATAATTTCCCTCACCAAGGAAGACTTCACTAGGTTTATGCCATACTTCTAATCCTAGGTATAGTGCATCAACTCAACATCCTTCATGTCGAATTCAGAAGCCAACCATTATTGCACTGAATGATAATATGCTCAACTCCTGTCAAAAACAAATCATAACATATAATAATAAGATCATAGGTGCATTCTTCACAACCTTAAAGTAAAGGTTTGGATTGACTTCTCTCTTGGTAAATCCTAGTCTCGTCAAAGAATTGTCAATACGTGCATATCAAGCTCTTGGAGCTTTGTTGAGTTCATACAAGGAATTTTTCAACCTGGAAACATGAGACTCCTTTCCATATACATCAAATCCTTTAGGTTCCTCAATCACACCATTGAGAAAAGTAGTCTTTAGATCTATCTGGGGCATTTCCCATCCCATAGAAGAAACAAGTGAGATGATGGATCTAATGGAGATCATGCTTAATCTTGTATATCGACTTAGAAGTCACCAATGACTTCACTTCAGGCCTTGGCACAATTTTCCAAACATCATTCTTCATGATTTATTGGTACTCTTCATTCATTTCCTCCTTCGAAACCTATTGACTGGCTATTTCTTCATATGTGGAAGGTTATTCATCAATGAGTTTTGTCATGAGAGTTGCATAGCTAGAGAACCTTTTAAGTTTCTTCACCTCTCTAGATGTACCATCAAGAGCTGCATGTCCTTTTGTCTCTTCCAATGTGGATCTAATCCATGTTGGTCTCTTCTTGATCTCTGGAACCATGACTGCTTCTACTAGATCTTGAGGCCCTTTTGGCCTTCTGGTACATTCTATAGAACTTGAATGCTCTTCCCTTAAGGCTTGCAATTGTACTTCATCCAAGGAATCTACAGAGACTTCCTTAGACCTCCAATATGTTATTTCTCATCCAAGGTAACAACTCAGTTGAACTCAATCTGTTGCTACTCTGGAATGTATATTCCATAGGCCTTTGAAGATTCATTATATCCAACAAATATGCCTTTCTTTCCTGAAGGCTCAAGATTGTTCCTCCTATCCTTAGGAACATGAATATATATAGGACAACCAAAGAATCTCATGTGCCCAATCTCTGGATTCATTTTAGAGAAGGATTCTTTAGGAGTCATACCTTCCAGAACTCTATGAGGACTTCAATTTTGAGTGTACACAACTGTTTGTGATGCTTCACCCTACAAGAACAATGGCAAGTCCAAGTCATGCATCATGGCCTTGGCGGATTCTTTAATGGACCCATTATTTCATTCTGCTACACCATTTTGTTGTGGAATATAGGGAATAATTAGATCCCTCTTAATCCCAACTTGCTTGCAAAAAGCAAAATCTCCTTTGAGGTGTACTCTCATCCATTGTCAGATCTCAATATCTTGATCTTTCTGCCTGTCAATTTTTCCACTTCAGATTTGAATTCCTAGAACTTGTCAAATAATTTGTCCTTAGTCTTCTACATATATATGCATGTCTTACAAGAGAATTAATTAATAAATGTCACATAGTACAATGAATGACCAAGCGATTTTACAGGCATTGGACCACATACATCAGAATGAATTACATCCAAAACCTCCTTAGATCTATTCTCACTATTTGGAAATGGTTTCTTGATGTTCTTCTGAAGAGAACATCCTTTGCAGACACATCATTACTAATTTTCATTTCAATAACCCCTAACACTATTGGATCTGAGGTCTCCGGGAACTCGTCCTCTGTGATGCTTCGGCCTTAGAGATGATTTCGTCGATGTAAGTCTTCCTTCCTCCTTTGCCGCCTGTAAAATTAGGTTTCTTGCGTCCTCTCATACACCTGTTATTTTCACAAAGAAACCATTAATGCTTTTAGAATTCTTTAGTTGCCTTCCCCGGCAACGGCGCCAAAATGTTGGCTAGTTGAATTGTTTATGAATTAAACATTCAAGTACCACATTAATTGTCAACCAGGGAAAGTCTTTTTATTCCAAAGGCTACTGCGTACTGTATGTACTCAAAATCTAAAAGCATTGAAAAGCTGTAGTATACGTGATTCTTACGCTATGTCATTACAGTACTTGTTAAAATAAAAGCAATTAATTAAAACTACAAATCTGGAAAGCGAAATGATGGACGCTCTGTTGGCAGAGGATCAGGACCCTATCCTCCAAGTGGGGACGTTCAGCACCTGCCTCTGTAATCAGATTACTAATGCACACTGCACTCTCATTCACCGGTGAGAAACAAACTCAAGTGATTAATGAAACAGAGTACTAGCAAAACAGAGAATACCAGAGGTAATGCTATCAAATCCAAGCAGAGTACCAGAAAGAAACTATTGCACACTTACACACTTGACAAGAAAGTAAATGGGTGAATCTTGTGAGGAAGGTGGGCCCAGTCCCTCTCACAAGATTCCCCAGGAAAACGAAGACTCGATTAAGTGCTCAAAACAGTTTTATATTCATCTGCCAAAAAGATTTAAATACAATAGAGTTCAGACTTGCTGATGTTCTCAAAGATCTCTTCTTACAGACTGACCATAGACACCGACTAATCCCCTTTTCATGTAGATGTCTCCTCTTTATAGAGGAGACATCTATTACAATAAAGTATTACAGCCCATTTAGTTAACCCATCTTATCAAAAATAAGCAATTCAGAACGTTGTTACAACAGTATGATAATATGTTCTTTCTTGAGCTCTGGCTGTTACACAGCAGGTAACTGACTTCGACCGTCTTCTCGGGATCTTCATATTCCTTTGCCATTCCCCATGCTGTTCCTAATTTAGGCCATGCTGACTGCGTTCTTCTTGCTTTAGATCTCCGCTTGATTATGCCACGTCACGGTTCTTTAAATAGTTGCCATCTGTTATTCGCGGCTGTTACAAAATGGCTTGCTTTAGGTGATTGCTGTTACTGACTGTAGCAACTACGGAGTTGCTACTTCTGGTGTTGCAGCAACTGCGTAGTTGCTGTTTCTGGTGTTACAGCAACTGCGTAGTTGTTGTTTCTTGTGTTACAACAACTATACATTATAATTCCTGCAAGCTTAAGGCAATTACTTAACAGTTTAGTCAGCGTTTCCAAGGATAAGTATAAAGATATTCACGAATATGAAATAAACAATTAAACATAGATATGCGGAAGGTTACTTCGTACCTTGGGGTCATTATGTCATTATAAAATAAAAGCTTTCAACTTATGACTATAAAAGGGTAATAATACGGCAAAAAGATAAGGTCAAAAATAGGTCAATTCTGAGTCCCAACAGTATATTTGTCATATCTAAAGACCCTATAAAGTGCTAGAGAACATTAAGGCACGTTTTACCATTTTTGGTGGGAAGGAGGAAGTGGCACGAATAGTCTGGCAGAAGTCATTGTATTATGGGATATTATTATGTGCAAAATGGTTGGCTATTGAGACTTTAAAGATTAACTTGGATTTAAATACTGTTATAGACTGGGTACTTAGATTTTTTCAATTTAATCTATACATTTTTACTATATGGATGAGGGGCATTTGGATTTTGGATTCTGGAGCAGAGCTTTCATTAAATCACATACAGGTGTACCATGAACAGAATGGGGTTGCAGACATGTTGTCAAAAACGGAAATTGCACCAGAAACAGGTATCATTCACTTTTATGCATATCAACAGGTATCATTCACTTTTATGCATATCAACAGGTTCAGTAGTAAATGAAAGAACTATAAAGATCCTGTAGCATAGCATTACATAATATGCATTTTGTATAAGTTGTAATGATTTTTATTGAAACTATGACAGAAATACTACAGAAACAATCAGAAAAATTATACTAATAAATATTCAAGTGGAATTATAAATAAATTTTAGAAACTATGATATGTAAATAAAATTTTGTATTAAACTAAAATATAATGATAAATCTGTGACAAAAATGTTTATTCGAGTAAAAAACAAATCAAATCAGAAACAATCCATTGTAATCACTTTTATTTATGAAAGATGATGTATTTTTTTCGACTGGAAAAAAAATACAAAGTGACGGGTATGTGCTACCTTTTAATAACATGCACTACCTACGAGCTTAGAGAATCGTGTGGCACCATTACCTTCGTTACCGCTTCTCAATTTGGCAAACTTCATTCTTCTCCAAGTTGCGAATAGGCATAGGGTTAACAGGGTTAACAGGGTTGATAGGGTTAACATGAAAACCAAGCCACCCACGACCCCTAAAATTACGCCTGTTTTGTTTGAAGTCTTCATTCGCCTACCAGTATGTGGTGGTGTAAGCACACTTAGATTAAAGAAAGTATATATTTCATAACGAACTATGCAGCTTTGACTCCAATACTGAACTCCTGCATATACAGAGGATGTGAATATATAATTGATTGCGTATGACAGACATGTTGTGCAATCTTTACTGGATAGATCTCTAGTGCACTGGACCAGGCCGTAAATTTTTTGAGACGACGAGTCTGTAGTACTCAAAGCAGATCGTTTCGTTTCAAGTGCTGCTTCAGCTGATAATTTGTTTAAGAAATCTTTAACATCCGCCTGGAAGTTTTTATCTGGAATATAGACACCCGTGTCTCCCCTGAAGTCCTCATGGTAAATAGACCCTAAACCTGTGTCCATTTTCCCGATGAAATTGTAGTTTTCATAGCGTAAGAAGCATTCAAAAGGCCAGAGACTACCTCCAGTCACATGGGAACAATTTTGTTTAAGCATATGAGTTGCATATTGTGAACAATTGTAGCATTGGTCGACTGTCATGTCTTCCCTGCATTGGAGAAGGCCATATACTTTGTCAGAACTTTGGCCATACACAGAGATGTTAAACCCTGTTTGCTTTGCACCTTGAACAAGCCTAGCAAACACTATATTCAGATTGCTCTCAAACGTACTCCCTTTAGTATATTCAGAGCTGCCATTGCAGTTACATGTGGGCGTTTCTGTCGCTGCGTTGCAAATCTGTCCATGAAGTGTGATATTAACAACAACTACAATAACTAAACCGATCAGGAGAGAGGATGCAGAATCTCTTCCATGGATGTTGAATGCCATCGCACAATGGAGAAGCTGCACTGCACAGACATACCAAAACTTTTCTCTTCCTTCCCATGTAATTCATCTATATGAACGATATCATGTCGCATAAACAGAGACTTATATTTATCATATTATGTGAATTATAATATCATGTACTCGGTTGGTCAATGGTCAATGTTTAGCTTAACCGTATTTCTTTTGTGTTGATTTGGTTGGGATGTTTTTACTTTTTCGCTACCTGTATTTATTATTATTAATGATAAGAAAAGTATATATATATGTAATACTTAATAAAAATTTTAACTATAGAGATTCACCTTATTTTATGATGGAAATTTTTAATTTGTAAATAAGTTTTGTTAAGATATTATGGGCCAATACTTTAGCTCATCAATATCTCATGTCCAAAAAACCATAACTGATTTCATATGACAATTTTTTAATTAATGAATTTGATAGGGGGCATTTTTCTAATAAATGAATTTAATGAAAAAGAGAAAAGAGACATACCTATTTTGAAAATAAATCTCAACCTTTGATTTTTGTATACTACCAAGAATATTTTAGAATATTCATATCTACCATCCACATAATAATTATTGATAATTAAATTAAAATTATTAAATCCCAATTCCAAAATAAACATGCCTATCTTTATAATAACTTTCAAATTCTGAAACTTATGAAATATATTATTATAATATATCTTTATATAATTTAACTTATTTTTTTTATTTGCTAGGTTATGTGAGTTTTAAGATGACTCATCAGAGTTTAACATCACTAGATTTTTGCCCACATTTTTAAATAGTGACAAAGTGTCTTAACAAAATACCCTTTCACCCGGACATCATTTAATTCATATTATTATAAATTAGTTAATTTTATTAAAACTTATAATATATATAGTATTTTTTGGCTTAGTCTATTTTTTTAAAACCATTAATTGAATGATCATAAATTATAAACCATGTTAGCTCGAAACATGTTATTATTTATAATTTTTAAAATTTTAAGATATAAAAAAATAAGTATAATAACATATTTTTTGAATTTTTATATTCAAGCTTCTCTGATGCATAATGCATTAAGCAAAATCTTTCGGTAGAAATCACTTAACAAAATTTTTTGGCGGATGCGTTTCGAACCAACAAGTGTGATTTATCATCAGAACCACAAATCTTTTGGATACTAATTATAACAACATAATTTGATTTTATCTTTATTAAAATTTGATCTCTGAATACTTAATAAATTCAGACTTGAATATTCTAATAATTAGTTACAATTATACATATAATTATTAATTTTTTATTTTATTTTATGTAATTTAATAAACTTAAAATATTTTATTAATTATAAATGTTGTATTGATAATTATAATTATTAATCTTTTTTCTATCTCTTATAATTATTTTATTTTATTTTATGTAATTTAATCGAATTAAAATATTTTATTAATTATAAATGTTATATTGATAACTATAATTATAATTTTTTTTTCTCCTAATTTTTTTTATTAGTAGTATTAGATTAGGTTACAACATCTCTCCGGTATTAACTTGATAGTAAATCAAATAAATCTTGGAGTTGGTAATACGCTCATAGCTTTGAGCTTTTGGGCTTTGAAACGAAAAAACATCATACTTATATGTGGATCAGATTTTCTTTAATCAACGTGTTATTTCCCAGCGTTGAACACAGGTCAGATTTTTGGGTGCCGTGTCTGCCCCCTTGATGAAGTTAGGGTCACCGGTAAACAAGATTCTTCTGTGGCGTCTGCTCCATGGTGGAGTCAACTCTTCAATCAACGTGTCATTTTCCAGCGTTGATCAGATTTTCATGGTTGCCGTGTCTGCCCCCTTGATGAAGTCAGGGTCAAGAGAAGAGTCCGATCACATTTTCATGGGGTCAAGAGAAGAGTCCCATCAGATTTTCTTTAGAGTTATTCTGTGGTATCTGCTCCATGGTGGAGTCAGAATCAAGAATTAAGAGGTTTTCGACTTATCCAGTCAACTCTTTTGGATGCGCCGAAGTCGTTGCAAGCTAGACTCTTACCCATGTGGAAGCTCCATAATATGCCCAAGTTTATACAATGCATCTAGACTCTTACTTTTTAACATTCATAGAATGCATTTTATTTTTAGGTTTCATCTCACTTTTTAAGTTATTAACTAAATCATATATTATAAATTATGTTTTTGTCAAAACACTATATTAACCATAGGCATAGCATTATACGCCAAATTAGGGTGGCCCGAGTTCTTCTGCTCCTACGGCCCGAGTTCTTCTGCAGCCGAGTTCTCCTGCTCCTGCGGCCAGAGTTCTTCGAATCTACTAATATCTTCTGCGGCCGAGTTCTTCTGCTCCTGCGGCCCGAGTTCTTCTGCAGCCCGAGTTCTTCTGCGGCCGAGTTCTTCTGCTCTCTGCGGCCCGAGCGCTAGGTTAAATATTCTTTCGTGGCTATCAATCATAAGGTCAAGGTCTTCTGCGGCCCGAGTTCTTCTACGGCCGAGTTCTTTTGCTCCTGCGGCCAAGTTCTTCTGCTCTCTGTGGCTCTCTGCGGCCCGAGTTCTTGGGTCGAGTTCTTCTGCGGCTCTCTACGGCTCATCTGCGGCCCGAGAGAATCATTTTATGTAACTCCCTCTCAGTATATCTTCTCATCTTCTGATCGGTGGCTCGATATCTTCAGATCTGCGGTGGCTCGACGTTGTATTTTCCAGCTGTCTTTTTCACGTTAAAATTTCTTAAGCCCCTAGATCTGCGATGGCTCGATAGATCTACAGTGGCTCGATATCTTCTCGTCTATGCGGTGGTTCGATATCTCTAGATCTGCGGTGGCTCGAGGTTGTATTTTCCAGCTGTCTTTTTCACGTTAAAATTTCTTAAGCCCCTAGATCTGCGGTGGCTCGATATCTTCTCGTGGCTCGATATCTTCTCGTCTCTGTGGTGGGCACGATCTGGTGCAGATCTGCATAAAATATGGCTCCGAGCTTCGCAACAATTACTGGTGGCTCATCCGCCTCTGGAGGGCAATCTCCTGCCCATATCGTGAGTGAAGCCCCAGCTCCCACTATCCAAGTGGTCCAGGACTCACTCGATGAAGCTTTGAAGTTCTCCCAAAGTGCCCTAATTTGCCGGTTCAATGGTTTTTGGCCGCGACTGATAGCACTCCACAATTGGATCTCGGAGGTATGGAAGCCTATCATTTCTGATGAAATTAATATCTACCCCTGTGCTAGAGGTTTCTTTATAGTAGATTTTGAAAATCCTGAAAGCAGACAATGTATTCTAGATTCCGGCCCTTGGTTTTGGGAAAAATCAGGCCTATTCATGAAGCCATGGAACCCATCATTCGATCCCTCTACAGCAGTGATAACCTCAGCACCAGTTTGGGTGAGATTGCCAAGCCTACCCTTGCATCTCTGGAATCTCTCCTCGCTAAAAGCCATCGGAAATGCAATTGGGAAATTTTACTGCAGGTGCCCAGAAACAGAGGAATATGCCAGAACCACCTATGCACGCATCTGTGTGGAAATGGATTTCAGCGCCGGATTCCCAGCTGAAATAAACCTAACAAGTAAAGACTATGTGTGGAACCAGAAGCTTGATTATGAAAGTGTCCTCTTTAGATGTCGATCGTGCTTTGAGACGGGGCATCTAGCCAAAAATTGCCCAAAAGCCTCTGAGAAAAATTTTGCTAGAAAAAACCACCACAGATCTACATGGTGGGAAGGAGCACAAAAAGAACACTATACTGTCATCAAAGAAGAATATTCTAGAGAAAACTCTGAGTCACAAGAAATCAAGGAAGAAGGAAACAACTCTCAAAGCAAGCAAGGAGAAAGCCCGCCCCAACAAATCAACAGTTATGAGTATTTGAATACCGCAGAAAATAAATCTTCATTTAACAGCAAAGCAGATCTCCTGAACCAAACTTCTCCGACTATAGATCACGAAGCTAAGACACCAATGTCCCAAGAACCAGAAGAGATGAAGGAGTTGCAAGACAAAGGAAGTTGGAAGACCGTAGAAAAAAGAAAGAAAGCTACAACACCAATCTCGCCAAGAAAGACGAGGAGCCAGACAAGTAAAAATTAAGAAAATTGTAGGTCCGATAGACCAATTTGGTCTCAGTGGACGTTAACCACCACCACCATCATCATCATCATCAGTAGATTTAATTTTTAATTAAAAAAAATTATAATATATTTTGTATAATTTGATTTAATTTTTTATTTTTATTTTTAATAATGAGTTTTTATTTTTATGACTGTTATTGAAAGTATGGTTAAGACATTCTATAATGTGAAAATTATTGGTTTGAAATTTTATAGATTAAGTTATGTTAAGAGCCGGTGTGACCAAGTGAGCTGCAATCTTCAAGTGATTTTGATGACTTAAATGCCCTTGAATCATAGTTTCTCAAACGAAAGATTAAATGTGTAATCATCTCATAACTCACAACTTAAGAAACAAAAAAATATAAATCTTTACTTTCATTTCCAATCAATTTAATGATACAATTTTATCTTTTATATTCATATAATAAAAAATATACTTAAAATTTATCATACCTTCACAACTATTCAAAAAATAAATATCTCAAATTCCAAAAATTATATAAAAATGATAGTGATATATTTTTTTAAAAGTTAATCTATATTGTAAATTAATTTTAACAAATTATATTTTAACCAAAAGTAACCAAACCATCGATCGTCAAATTTAATTACAAACATGCTAATATAATTATTAATTTAATTACAAACACACTAATGTAATTATTATTAATTAATTGTTGTTTTAAATATTAATTATTGTACAAATCAATTACAAACACACTAATTTGATTGTTATTAATTAATTAAGATTTTAAATATTCACGGAAACCATTTAAACATATCATAAATTTAACTCATTCTAAAATACCAAACTCAACTTATTTTAATAAATTGATAAAAAATATTATAAATAAAAAAAATTAATTTACAAATGTTATTTTAATAAATTGATAAAAAAATATTATAAAAAAAAAAAAAATTAATTTACAAATTTCATATGTTTGAGACTAATTTTAATTATTGAATTCAATAAAATTTTAAAAAATATATTTATTACTATATTTTAATAATATTTATTAACTAATTAATTATTATCACTTTTATTATATTTATTGTATTATAAAGTAATATGTAATTCAGTCATGAGATATCGTTAAAATTCTTAGAAACTCACAAACACATTTTATTAAATAAAAAATTGTGATTGATAGCAAAGAGCTATTTCTCTAAACATTATGAATCACAGAAGATTAAGTTTAGAAATAATTGTGGAATTTTATTAATCGAAATATGTTGCCAAAGCTCACAATAAATTGACATCTAAAAAAACTGTAACTTTGGTATGTTCTATAGTAATTTGGACAAAAGCTAGAGCCTCTAGTGAAAAATAAATTAAGATCTATGTATTCCAAAAGCTTCTAATAATATAAATTCTATAATAGACACCAAAAAAATTACATAGTATATATAACATTTATTTTATCATGGATAAGGAACATCACTAACCCTCTAGAAATAATCTTAGCCTACTCCTCGTATCGAGGCATTCAAGTAAGGAAGGACTTGGTCCATCTGTGAATGCTCTGGAGTGACAAAATGAATGGAGGAGGGTGAGGAGCAAAAATTCAAGAATTATGTAGCTTTACCACTTCTAGTTGATTCTTAATACAATCCAATTCATCTTTGAATTGATGTCGATGTTGAATCAATATATCCATTGTTATTGTGAGCTCAGTCGCTAGCTACTCAATTTAAATTTGTAGATGCCAAATGGAGTCATGGAAATCATCAAAGATCATATCAGAGACCAAGAGGGAGATTCCTCCCATACTTTGAGGCATGGTATGCCATGGATTTATTGGAGAAAAACTGAAATAGAGTGAAATACCAGAGGAAGAAAAAGATGTCCAAACAGAGTTGTTTCGAGAGGCAATAGACACCCCGAACTATCATAGGTGATTAAAAATGTGAAAAAGCCCCCATCATCATAAAAAACGTTGTCCTTGTCATGGAGCTAATATGAATTTGCTAACTTAGGAACTTGTCCTTCATAGCTAATGAGATCTACCAACCAAATCCATTTATTATAGCATTCATGTGTGCTAATATTACAACCCATGGAAACCATCGAGAGTAGGTATTATGCTAATTCTCCACTTGTTTCATCCATCATATGACATCTCATGAAATTAATTTTATCATGGGATGGGATGTGTATATATCCGAGAGTTAATATGTACGGAGCTCTATGAACATGAGACTGCTATATTGGCTAGAGAATTAGTGTTATACTTGAGGTACCTGTGCACAATTAAGAGGAGGAAACCCCAATCAAACATGCCTAAAGATTAATATTAGCTTAAGATCTTAAGGGGTAGGGCATGTTATTAAGTTTCGAATCAGGTTCTTTTAATCGCCAATGACTCGTAGAATGTCATGTTTTCTGGTGGCTTCTAGGTTCAATCCTTGAAGCAGTGAATGTGATTTCACTTGGTTTCTAGTGACTAGACCCAAAATCCAAGAAAATAAAGTATGCATTTTCCTCTAAGGCATAGAACTACCCACATCCCATCCCCCATCGCTGAAATTACCCCATGGTTCCACTTTGAGGCTCCATTTTAATGGAGGACATACGCTTCTTACTTCTTTAACCATATTTGAGAGTATTTATCAAAAAGTGAAAACTCCAAGGAGGATTATGACCATAGGAAAAGGGTTAAGAAATCATTGAATCAAGCTTTTTTTGGAGGATCTAACAATTGCTTGTTAGAAAGTAAAATTTGTGATGTTGTGAGATGTTTTTCTAATAATGACCTCGCTCTCATTGCTACTTCTATTAAATGACTTCGAAGGTCATAAAAATCACTCTATTTCATTCCATCTAGACTTTCCAATGAAAGTATTTTTGAAGGGTAACCCATACCCACCTGGGAATTGAATTTTAAAAGAAAGAACTCAAGTAGAGTTTGGGCCAAGAATCAAAGAATTGGTTCACAAAGTAGGTCATTGAACTCAATAAGAAAGACCATGGATGGAATTTTTCCATACTGATTTTGAAAAATCACATTTAAAAAAAGGTTCGTTGATGTTTCAGAGCAGAGGTGACACAATGCACAAATTCAAGGCCCTTGGATGCTCCTTCTGCTCATATTTTCTATGGTAAGAACCCTTCTCTAGGCTAAGGTCCAGTAAAAATTTTAACCTTTATAAAACCATCCAAGTTCTGTATCTTTGAAAATATGATTAATTATGGAGAGATTCCATTTGGATAGCATTGGAATTTGTATTCTTTGTTAACTCAATAAACAATATTCTCCCACCTTGTGTAGTGTTGATCTAAATTGTGGCTAGGATGAAATCCTTTCAAATTTGAATGAAGAATTTCAATATTGGGTTTGAGGTGGTTAGGTGTGTTTCCTAGGTTCCAATCGAGCCATTCTCTAGTTCTTGACCAATTTGAAATGTCAAAGAGATTATTTCTACCATTGTATGATAACCATACTCTTAGTGGAAGGAAGTTTGGATTGTTAGTTTAGGGGGTAGGGGTTCTGATTATATTATCATCCCAAATGTTGATTTTATTACCATATTTAGTGTCGCAAGTGATGCCAAGAATATATTAGGAGGAGTACTACCTATAAGAGTTTTATATATTTGAGTGTCTCCCTTCATTGATGGGACTAGATCCAAGCAGCAAAAGCACTCTTCTTCAAAATAGTTTTTTATGAATGACCTTTTCCACTTGTCATAATTTCTCGAAAGAAGCCTTGAAAGTAACTTAGCACCAAATTCCATATTCATGAGGGAAGGATATTTGACGCAATAGTCCTTCATGGATTTTTGGGGAATGAAATACAACCCAATTTACAAGATGATACCACTAGGTGTTAGATTTTCCTCCTCACCACAAAAACATGTATATCTCTTTTGTTGTTACTTTTCAGAATAAAATATGAGCTAAGAAGTCCGAGAATTGATAAAGGAGGAGAGTTGAGAGAACAAATTGAAGAAATACTAGGTGACCAGTGAGATTTAGCCACTAAGCACCCAATTGACTAAATTTGTATTTCATCTTCTATAAGACATGAAGCATGATTGGATGGAGGGAAGCTATAGTAGAAGATTCCCACCCAATAAAATCATTCCATTGGTAAAATGAGAGTGTAACATACCTATCTATACACACCAAACCCACCTTAAAAAAAAAATATAATTAATTTAGATATTGTACTCACATGATATCCCCTTGTTTATATTTTAATATTTGACACAGTCTTGATCTCTGTCCAATATTCTTTTACAATACTTGGGTACAAGTTTAAACCTTGATTTTTAACATAACATTTTCCTACTCTATTTCTGTTACATTTATAATTTCCCATATACTTTCTAATTATGTTTTTCATTCAATGATTTTACTGTTGATATGCTAAACTATCTTTTCCCTCAGAATCCCTATAAATCCTTCTAATCCACCATAATTCATAACTTCATTATAACTATAAGTGTATCTGATTAGGCTTATATAGTCCTTACATTCCTCATTAAAATTAATAAGAAGACTCATTCCAAGATATATTCATTTTCAAGATTGTTCACACAATTTTATATATATCTATATATATATATATATATATAGATATAGATATAGATATAGATATATATATATATATATATATATATATATATATATATATATATATATATATATATATATATATATATATATATATATATTATTGATTTGTGTTTTAAAGCTATCTATATAATAAGCCTTACACTATGTTTGAGGGGAAATAAAGACTTATTATGTGGTTTTCCTTGTAAACATGGAATAATTTCGTTAAGCCTCGAGGATGGATCCACCTACATTCACATGGCCCAACATTGAAATATGTGAAACTTCAATTAATGACTAAGATCATTTTTGGGTTTAATCGATTGTATTCAATCTTTATGGTTTTGTTTTGGTTGTAATGACCTTCTTGTTCGCCAAATTGTTTGGTCATTTGTTTTTCATTTTCTTTCAGAGAAAGCCTTCTAAGCTCCATGACTAGATTCCATTCTTTCACCATTAATGTTTACAGACAATTGATATTATTTTCTTTTGCCAGTCTATATTCGTTTCACTGTGGTGAAATTTTTTTTCGGCTTCGTTTGTTCGAACCGGTGAGAGACAGAGCCATTTGAGGGTTTGTAATTTTATTTTTTTATGTATCTATTCTTCTTTGTTGATATATCTCCCACAATGTTAACCTAACCGCTCATTTATCCTTCTTGGGTTTTTAGGTTAAATATTTCTCCATTTTGATATTAAAACTCTTCGGGGTCTTGGTCTTTGGAAAAATTAATTTATTTTGTTCATATTCAACAATTTTAACCCTCTTTTCCTTATACGCAATTTTTTTATAGAGCTACAAAACACTTCTCACCTTCTTTTGATAAGTTTTCACTCCTCGGGAATGGTTTTTGTTGTCGACAAGGTGCCATGTCTCAAGAAGGTTTTTACTTTTGGTAGGTAAAATTTTTTAATTGCTTTAAGGGAAAATCCCTTAACATTTTTCTTGCAATTGTTTTCTTATACTTTGGTTGATTTTCTTTGAATTAGGGATTCTCAGGTTCAAACCCTAACATGCAAGGGTTTTATATAACCGTTGCTCGATCTTAGCATTATTCTTTTTCCACATCTATGTTTATAAATACTATGTAAAATCCACTTTCCCTTATGTGATAATTTTCTTATCTTATACTTCAGAGTTTTAATCCTATTCAAGGTTGCTATTTTGGGTGACCCATTACCATATTTTTAATGGGTTTAACATTTGTTACAAGTAGAAATTAAGGGTCTTTCGAACAAGGTTTTTTCTTAGGTTAACCCCTTTTATATTTAAAAAAAAGAATAGCCGCATAATATTTCCTTTAACAATAATTTCATTTGACAAACATTTGGCTTACATTTTATTTTCTTGATAATTCACATGTATACTAAACCTAGACAAATCATTTACAAATTCTTTCATTTACTCTGGAGATTGTTCAATTTATTTAATGAGTTTGGAATCCTCCCTACAAGTTGAATGCTCTTTGAACCTCTTGTTCATTCTTATGCATGTCGTTGAATCTCTCTTGTTGAAAATAAACACCCCAGATATATGCTTTAACTTACAGTATGGAAATTTTTTCATATTATTACCCTAAGAGGGATTTATTTTTGGTTTAAGGATATAGTTCACCAAGTTTATTATTAAAGAGGACTAAGTTTGAAATTATTTAGTCCAGAATTGTTATTCTATGTAATCATTCGGGCAAGGGGCATGACCTGTATATAATTTTACCAAATGGGTTGAAGCAATGCCTACATACAACAACACCGATGAAACAACTTCATTATTTATTTTCAATCATGTCTTTGCCAGATTTGGTGTGCTACAGGCTATCATTACAGACCATGGAAAACATTTCTGAGACCACATGATGTCTGAACTTAGCACCAAGTTGGACCTTCAACATGATAGCTCGAATCCCTATTACCCACATGCCAATAGGAAAGTGGAAGGCATTAACAAGGTTTTGAAAACAATGTTGTAAGGGATTCATAAAACAAATTGGCACCTCATTCTTTTTCAACTTTGTCAGCATACCACACATCTGTCCAAATTGCAATTGGATTTACATCCTTTTTGTTGGTGTATGGTCTATAAATACTCCTTTCCATCAAATGTAAGATTCCATCTTTAAATCCTATCATCAAGATTCTTCCTGCAACTTCAACAAAAGAAGAGTTTTTTTTGCATCTACCACACTTAAATGAAATCTGGTGCAATGTCACAATGGCCAATGAGGCCCAAAAAAAACACACCAAAGCACAATATGAAAAAAATGTTAAGCCTCGTGCCTTCTCGGAAGGTGACCTAGACCTTTTGTATGATTAGGAAGCCGATAAGTTAGGGGTTGGGAAGCTCAAACCAATGTGGCTTGGCTTGTATATAATCAAACGTGTACTTGTGAAAGGGGCTTATGAGCTCATTGATTTTGATGAAATCCCTTTGGCTCAAGCCATAAATGGGTTGTACCTTAAAAATACTATGCCTATATTACCTCTACATAGTCACTGTGTACATATTGTATAGGTGTGTTAGTGCGTTTGTAGTGTGTTTCCTTCAAAGTTTCCTACCCTATTTGATAATCTTGAGCTACATTTGATTTGTAGATGTTTTTGTTCCCTCAACCATATGTTGGTTATGATGATGACACTAGCCGTAGTACTTAGAACTTTTCCTCCGCAACATGGGTTATTTATGATCCAAATGGCGAGTTAGTGAGTTTACAAGGGATTTGTATCAGTCATTAAACTAATAATATCGCTAAGTATAGCGCAGTGATCAAATTATTTTCTAAAGCTATTTCACATGGCATTTGCCATGAGATGGTCAGAATTGATTCACAACTCATAGTACTACATCTAAACAATGTCTATTTAGTATGAAGTCTAACTATCTTATGTATGTTTTTAAGGTTTCGCCTTCTAGAATGAAATTTTGATTACATTCAATATGAAAATATTTCTAGAAGTCTAAACGCATTAACTGATGCATTAGCCAATTATGTTTTAGACAAACATTTGCAACACATATAAATATTTCAATAAAATATCACACATTGAACAAGAAAATAGAGAAAATAGGAAACATCGATAGATAACTATATATAGAGTTTGGTTTTACAAACACTGTGTCTGAGACACATATGGACACAAAACCTATAATATCAAAATACATGAAGACAAAATATGGCTCTAAGGCCTCCTAGTAGACTATTCTCAATGATGATTGCAATAACACACAATCGTGCAGACAACCTTGCACAACAACCGACTGATGCAATCTAGAAAACCAATAACGTATCGCTACAAATGAATAGGGATATCATTGACCCTAGTTTCTAGCACACTATGGGTCAAACCCTTAACATAGCACTCAAACTCAGAAAAAGTCTCAGTTATGTTGAGATCCTGCATCTCCTCCTCTGCCCCTTCAATAACACCAATAGGTGCAAGTTGCAACTCTCCCCGTTACTCAAGATATAAGGAGCCTACTAGTCATACTGGTATAATATCTGTAGGTTTTAACCCCGTATAGAAATTACCTGCATATGAATTCTAAAACACAGAAAATAAACAGTGCGAGAGCAAAACACATAAAACACATATACACAGAGATTTCCCCTGGATCCCAAAACTGGGACTACCAGCTTGATTTTTTGTTATGTTCCTTTCAATATTATAATACATATTTATACATGTCGAAGCATCCAATACCATGGACCAAAAACCATCGTGTCCAATACCATGGACAGAAAACCATTGCGTCCAAAAAACATGTGTGAAAATCATGCACAAAACCATAGGTGGGTCCGCCCAACCTAACATAGGGTCCAAAACCAAAATTTTTTGGGGCGTTGCCCAAGACCCCATAAAGTGGGGCTATGGGTACACCTCAAACCCCCTATGAGCCCCCCGCTACAAAATCGACACAATGAAGGGGGGCTCCGTCCCCCCTCTAACCCCCTGGTTAACTACGTGGGCTAGTCGTGGAAAGAATATAACACAACCCAAAATTCTCCCACTTGTTGTTTTCTTTCCACATGGGGCCACAAGAGAGCTTAGTCATTTTTTCAGCCTTGAAACGCCCATTGTCTCTCTACACCAAGAGAACTTCTCAGAGCTCACATATTTTTTCAATGTATCTGCAGTATTCTTCAAAGTGTCCACCTTTACGAGCAACACCATTTTGTCTTCTATCATATCCCTCACAAAATGATACTAAACATCAATGTGCTTTGTCTTTGAATGATATGTGGGGTTCTTTGTCAAGAAAATTGCACTTTGGCTATCACAGCCTATCCTTATAACTCCCTGTACTAACCCCATACTTGAACACAATCTTTGCAACCAAACTGATTCCTTTCTTGCACGAGTGTCTGCCATGTATTCTGCCTCTGTAGTTGATACTGCCACTACAAATTGTTTCTTACTCATCCAACTAAGTGCACCTCCAAATAAGTTAAACACATACCCACTTGTAGATCTTCTCTGATCCAGATCTCCAGCCCAGTCTGCATCAACAAAGCCACGAATATCCAACATTCTGTCCAATCCTGATCTTCCTTGGTAGCACAAACCATAATCACTAGTGCCACGCAAATACCTGCAAACCCGCTTCACTGCTGTCCAGTTCTCCTTCCCTGGTTTTGACATAAACCTGCTCAATTCTCCCATTGGATGTACAATGTCTGGTCTAGTACAGACCATTGCATACATCAACCTACCGACTGCACTTGCATATGGAACACGGGACATGTCCTCTTCCTCTTCTTGTGTCTTGGGACATTGTTTAGTAGATAACCTCACACCTACAGGAATAGGAACCTTCACCGGTTTACTATCCTGCATATTAAACCTCTGCAGTATTGTATCGACATACTTCCTCTAGTTTAACCAGAGCTTCCTCTTTGCCCAGTCTCTTTTAATTTCCATGCCCAAAATATAGTTTGTAGCACCAAGATCTTTCATGTTGAATTTGGAGGACAATTGGGTCTTCAAATCCTGGATAATTTCTTTGTCATTTCCAACCAGCAACATATCATCCACATACAAGACCAGATAAATAACATGGTCACTAATTAATTTAAAATACACATAGTGATCTGCTTTGCTTCTGGTGAAGCCAAGTCCCCGTATAAATGTATCAAATTTTTGATACCACATCCTTGGTGACTGTTTTAACCCATATAGAGACTTCTTTAACTTGCATACCAGTTCTTTCTTACCCTTCACCGCAAAGCCTTCAGGTTGCTTCATGTATATTTCCTCTTCCAGATCCCCGTGAAGAAATGTTGTCTTCACATCCATATGTTCTACCTCAAAATCAAAAGCAACAACAACATATAAAAGTAATCTAATCGAAGTTACCTTGGAAACAGGAGAAAAAATATCACCAAAATCAATTCCCGGCACCTGGGAATAACCTTTTGCTACCAGTCGAGCTTTGTATTTCTCCACTTTTCCTTCTGCATTTGTCTTCTTCTTGAACACCCATTTGCTGCCTATGGGTTTCCTTCCAGCTGACAACTCCACCAGATCCCAAGCCTCATTTTTGTGCGAAGATGCCATTTCATCAACCATGGCCTCTTTCCAGAGTTTTCCATCCTCTGAATCTACTGCTTCTTTCACAGTTATGGGATCATCGTCAGTAATAGATAAAGCAAAATTTGAACAGAAAGCAGATGGACTATACCTTTCTGGTTGCCTTCTTTCTCGAGTTGATCTTCTCACACCCCGAGTTTGTGGCTCTTCATCTTCCAATTCCTCCTCTGATGTAGAGTCTGATTCTTCCTCTTTAAGCTCAAACTCTATCTTCTCAGGTTCCTTTGGTTGGACTTCATGTTTAATAACATCTTTTACCTCTCTGAACACCACATGTCAGTTGTACACAACCTTCCGTGTGACTGGGTTCCAAAGCTTATAACCCTTTAAACCATCCTTATACCCAATAAAGATGCACTTTTTAGATTTACTATCCAACTTGGTTCGTTTCTCCTTTAGAACATGTACATATGCATCACATCCAAATACCCTCAGATGTGAAAGAGAGGGTTTCTTACCAGTGCATACCTCTTGTGGAGTCTTATCCTCCAACGCTGATGAAGGTGACCTGTTGACCAGATAACATGCAGTATCCACTGCCTCTACCCAGAATTCCTATCCTAACCCGGCACCACTGAGCATGCTTCTTGCCCTTTCCATCAATGTCTTATTCATTCTTTCTGCAACTCCATGTTGTTGAGGTGTATATGGAGTAGTCTTCTGTCGTGCTATACCACACTTCTTACAGAATTCTTAAAATTCCTTGCTACAAAACTCTCCACCATTATCTGTCCTCAGCACCTTTATCTTTTTCTCTGTCTGATTTTCCACGAGAGCCTTAAATTCTTTAAACTTGTCAAAGGCTTCAGATTTATTCTTAAGGAAATATATCCATGTATTCCTTGAGAAGTCATTTATAAATGATACATAGTACACAGACTTACCCAGTGATGGAACCTTCATACAGCCAAACACATCACTATGCACAAGTTCTAATATCTGTTTCGCCCTCTTGCTACCATAGGGGAAACTCACCCGATTTTGCTTCCCATATACACAATTTTCACAGAAATCAAAATCCAAAGAGCTATTACTCATACCTTCTACCATACCTTTACCATGAAGTATGCGAAGGCCCTTCTCTCCAATATGTCCAAGCCTTTGATGCCAAAACATGGTCTTCTCTCCAGAGACCACTAGATTTTTTTCTCCACTTTCAGGAACCACAGAACTGTTGCACCCATCAATAACAGTGCTACCTTGCAACTTGTACAGAGTTCCAATTCAAACTCCCTGCATCAATACCAGTGCTCCTCAAGCCATTTTGCAGGTATCCTTCTCGAACACTATTTTTACACCTGCATCATCCAGCTTGCTTACAGAAATCAAATTTCTAGCTAGTGCAGGAATATACAGAACACCCGGAAGTGTTCTAACCCTTCCACCTTGCAACTTCAACTTTGCTTTTCCGCGACCAATGATTCTAGCCTTCCTATCATCCCCTAAGAAGACATCACCACCATCGTATTTCTCATACTCGCAGAACCACTCTCTATGGGGAGTGAAGTGAAAGGATGCACCTGAGTCAATTAATAATGCCTCATCATCTACATGTGTACTTGAAGAAGCCAAGTACACATACCCACCTTCATCTGAGGTGGTTTTTTCCTCTGTAGAAGGAGCTTCATCAGATCCCTTTCCTTTATCAGGAGCTTTAGATTTACAGTCCCTTTTGTAGTGCCCTTCCTTTCCACATTTCCAGCACATCACCTTTACAGGTTTTCCTAGAGATTTAGATCTCCCACTCGATGACTTATTTTTGTTTCTGTTCTGGGACCGTCCTCGTACAGAGAAGGCATCACCATTTTGGCTCTCCATATTTTTCCTTCTCATCTCCTTTGTCAACAAGGATGAGACTATTTCATCAAACTACAAGGCAGTTGCATTGCTACCTATTGCAATAACTAGACTATGCCACAAATCTGGTAGAGAACACAACAAACTGATGCACTTATCTTTATCTAAAATTTTAATATCAACAGATGCTAACTGACTTACCACAGTATTAAATGCATTCAAATGCTCTATCACTGAGTCTCCATCTTTCATCCTCAGGTTATATAGCATTTTCTACAGGAACAGTTTATTCACCAGAGACTTAGATTGGTACCAAGTCCCTAACTTGTCCCACAGAGCCTTCGCCGTAGCTTCCCCTGATACATTCAGCAATAGTAAATCTGAGACACACAATCGTATTGTGCTCTTTTCCTTCTGATCCAACTTCTTCCATTCTTCATCGGACACTCTCGTTGGTTTAGTACCTAGATCTGTTGCGATCCACTGATCTTTATCCACCAACTGATCCTCCATCTTGAGTTTCCACAACTCAAAACTCTGACCATTAAATTTCTTGATCTCTATCTTTCCACTACTCACCATCTTCTTTCACCACCAAAATCGATCTCGTAGATCTCCCACTGAACAGGGTCTACCACAGGCCTAAGTGAAACCCCTCAGTAACAAAGGCATCCCCTTGAAGCCAAAATTGCTCTGATACCAAATGTAGGTTTTAACCCCATACAGAAATTACCTGCATACGAATTCTAAAACACAGAAAATAAACAATGCGAGAGCATAACACATAAAACACATATACACAGAGAGTTCCCTTGGATCCCAAAACCGGGACTACCAGCTTGATTTTTCATTATGTTCCTTTCAATGTTATAATACATATTTATACATGCCGAAGCATCCAATACCATGGACCAAAAACCATTGCGTCCAATACCATGGACCAAAAACCATTGTGTCCAAAAAGCATGTGCAAAAATCATGCACAAAACCATAGGTGGGTCCACCCAACCTAACATAGGGTCCAAAACCAAAATTTTTTGGGGTGCTGCCCCAGACCCCATAAAGTGGGGTTACGGGTACACCTCAAACCCCCTATGACCCCCCCCCCTCGCTACACAATCGGCGCAATGAAGGGGGGCACCCCCCCCCCTCTAACCCCCTGGTTAACTACATGGGCTAGTCGTGGAAAGAATATAACACAACCTAACAATATTGGCATGTGAAAACTAATAATTAGTGTCTGATACCTAAAAAAAAAAAGCAAATTGTAAAATCTCAAAAATAACAAAAACATTCAAATGAAATTGTTTTACCTATATCACCCCATTTCTCGCCTTCAGGTAAAACAAGCTTTGGGTCTCCTTGGAAATCAGCTCCGGCATATGGATAATCCTTGATCATGATAAGTTGTACCTACAACCATTGAAATAAAATAGGAGTGAAAGTAATTGCAGATGTAACCCCTTGATGAGACATGAGATCTACCCATTGCCTCATCCGTGGAACTCTAGGACCTGGAAGCTCGAGCGAAATGCACTGAGGACGAAGTAGTGGTATCCTCTCTAGAGAAAATGATATCATAATAGAACCATATCCAAAGTTCTTCAGTCGCCCATCCTTTGCTCTGTTGAGTTGTTCCTTCAAATTTTCCAACACCCCCTCACTCTAGTTAAACACAGTGGGTTCTATGCATTCCAATGCATATTGCATTTGGGACTTAGTAGCAAAATGCAAAGAGACACTTCCAACCAACCGAGCGATGATGAAAAGGATCGTCGTGAGAGATAGTTGAATCACATCCTTAATATCGATATTTATGTCCTTTTTTGGTTGAGAATGGAATCTACATTACACAACTATGTAGTCCTTGATAGTTTCACCACCCCTCCTCATGCCAGATAATGATATAAGAGCTCCTCTCTGAGAAAACCCTTCCAGAAAATAGATATCTTCTACCTTTATCGTGAGAGTATGTGCTTTGATCCTGAAGCACTGTTCCTGAATATCCCATGCCATGACCTGATGTTCTAGTAACTCAAGTTGAGCTCCCATGCCTAGAATCTAGAAAAACTTGAGTCCACAATTCCTTAAGGCTTGTATTGTTGTCGGGTCATTGGCAACATCCAAATCTTGAGACTCATGTTCTCTTTCGATCTATCTTAGAACCATTTTTGCTCCAGTTAATATCTATAAAATCACATGAAAAACACTTGGAATCAATCTTGTGCAAAAATTTGAGAGAAATATAGCTCAAAAATCTTAAAATTTTTATATTGTGCCCATCACACCTTCCCTTCAAGGGACAGAGCGACCCAATGCACTTTTCCTTCTTGGAAGGTGCATTGGTTCACTCTTCCTTGTGTGGATCAGGCATACCAAACACACATTTTGATACAAATAGGGTACAATGCACCTTGGGTGAAAATGTATGCCCTAAAATGCTAAGAACTCTCAAAAAATTACATGAAATGAAAAATGGAAATTATGAAAAAGGATAAAAAGGACATATCTCCTACCTGAAATTGACGACACTGAAAATGTTCCACCGGATTGGTTGAAATCACTTGTTGAAGTTTGAGGGTAAAATGTACTGATAGATCATTCACAAGAGGTAAAATGAAAATGGTAATTTTCTTTTTACTTTTGCCTATTAATAGTCAATTTAATTATTAATTTTTATATTTTAATAATTTTGACCTAATTTTACCATATAGCATACATGTTTAATATTATTTTGATGTTTTGACCAGGTTAAAGTCTAACTAAAGGATCATATATAAAATATAAGTTAAATACAGGTCATTTTGATGAAAGAGCACACTTTTATCACTTGTTTGGGCTCTGTAAACTTACAAAAAAGGAACCCCATGGAGTCCTCTTTCAGCTCTTTTGAGACTCCCGAAACATGAAATATCTCTGAGCACTTGTATTTCAAACTTGTTAAAGTAAATGAAAATATGTCTACCCAGTGTAAGTTTAAATCTTTTTTGGACTGGGATAGACTATTTATGAAAAATGAATACTTTAGTTGAACATGATTAAAAGGTTCTCCTTAATATCGTTTTCTTCATTTTCAGATTCAAGAGGCTAAATTTATGAAAAGGAACCTTTGGAGTTTTCTTTTTCACGTCTTTTTCAAAGTCTCTAAACATGAAAAAGAAGTCAAGTTACACATTTGTTGGACTCGTAAAATCATCAAACAATGTTGGAATCATCAAACATGATGAGACTGAACCACTCCTTCTCAAGGTTCATTAAATATACTTAGAAGGATTCATCCAAAGGATGAACTTATAGATCAAGCATATGTTATCCTCCTCAAGCTTGTCAAAAATAAAGAGCTACCGACCAGAAATAGTTGGGGAAATTGGGAAACAAGGTACTTAACCTATTAATGGAAGTAAGTCTCTCTTGAACATGACACTCTTTCACTTCTTCTCCATGACTGTTGAGTTGGGAAATATGCCTTCCTCTTTTTGAGTCAATGTTGCCAACTCCATAAAGTGTCGTCAATATATTCAACATAACTACTTCAGTTGACATCTACTACAATTCTCTTAAGAATTCATTCATGCCCGTCGATCCTTAACCAACTCTGCATCAACATCATTCTGTCTCAAATACTGATACCTATTTCACGTCATTGATGAGAGATACATCAAGGCCCTCCTGCGATGGGTCGATTCCTGTCGATATTAATTAATTATCCAAGAATTTAACTTAAGATCTTCCTTCAGTAACTTGGAGCTTGCATACATCAATGGAAAGTTTCCTCGCTCTTAGTGACAAGTCGTCATCATTGGCCTTCGACTAGAAGAATCTATGTGGTGTTCGACTTCAGCTCATTCATTCAAACCACATTGATTGTACTATAGTACCTTGAGAGCCATTATCATTATCAGTGGTTTCTCTCACATCTGTTAGCGACTTTCATCATTGGCTGGTAATTAGATTGTGTTTACCATGTTTGACTCTAACTCATTTATTTGCATGGTTAGACTCGTACTATCAAGTGACAGGGTAGAAGACCCTAAATCTAGTTCCATCCATCCAGAGTGCGATTTCAGGATTCATACAAGATTACAAATTATGATGGCTATGATCATTCAGAGAATCATCCAAGTATTGTTCAACATTCTATCATCAATGGATGAGACTTCTTAACCTTTGTACATGTATTATGGGCTTATATGTTGAGCATGGGTATGCCTCCCTCAACAATGATATGATAATGATAATATGTGTTGTAGCAAATGATGATCTCAACCAATTTTTTCTTGATCCAGACTTGTCACAAAGTAAAGCACTTCATTCCTCAACCACTACTTCTAACTTTGTACTTTAGGGGGCAATATGTTACAAGTCTATTTGTCACATCCACTCAAAGATCTTGAAAACCAGATAAATCAGCATCCTTGAACACTTTGTCATTATCACTTTACAAATCCCTAACCATCACCGTTCCAAAACATCTGAGTTTCTAGGTCAATTAGCTCAAAAACATTATTTTTAGCGCTAGTGCACCCTGCATACCTATCCACCTACAATGGTTTCAAGTTGCATAACTAAGCACTTGCACTAATCAGAGTAGGTTGCTCTACTTTGCAAGATCAATGTGTTATAGCTCCAAATCTCACTCTTTACATTTGTGATGTTGCACTCATGGCCTAGGGCAACCCCTCCTTCGAGACCTGGTCCAAATATTTAAAAAACAGTGTTTTACTCCCTATACACGACATTGCCCTGAGCTAAACGTGTGTGTACACGGGTCTGTGTATACCCAACCCGCGTATATGTCTTAAAACACTTAAAAAAATTAAATCTCCTTTATTTCGGACGGAGATCGCAGGTTTTACCTGCTGATTACCTATTAGTGCCCATGGCCCAAATGTTCCCGACGAATTCCCAACTAAAAAACTACTTTGGGAGAAGTATAAAAGGCTTCAATGGGAAGGGCTAAAGGAGGAGAGGAGATAGAGAAAGATCACTCTGCTGAGATTATCCCTGACCAGGTCTGAAGATCCTTGTGCTTCCAGCACTTCCCCCATTACAGGAAACCCTTGTTTCCTTGTGTTATGATGTCTTTCTACTACTTGAGATATCTTGGAGTAAGTCATGGAAGGAGTTTGTTGAAGGCTTGAGACTGGATGAATCCGGAGGACGGTTCCGCTTAGAGCCTGCGAAAGGAAGACTTAGGTGAAATCATTCCTTTCTGTACTTTAGTTATCTATAATAAAAGAAACACTTGTCTTGTTCCTGATATAAATCTTCTTCATGTTTATGATATCAATGTTATGATTCACATATGAATGGTTGTTTTTAATTGTATAACTAACTACCTTTCAATATGCTATGAAGATGATTTCTTTATGATGCTCGGTCAATATACTGTTGTACTTTCTCGAATTGTTTGTTTTGCAAGTTGAAGGACTAAAAGGAACTCCAAGAGGGTTTGGACCCTAACTAGATCTTCCCAAACGAAGGACCCCCAGGTGCACCCCTCTTTGCGTAGTTTGTTTATATTAGCATCATGTCTCTGTGGAATGTGCGTTTCTCTTTGTAGATAACCTCTGATCTGCTAGGGTATCAACCCAAGACCCTAGGGGAATTTATCCCTTAACAGAATTGGCGACTCCACTAGGGACAACAGTATTTTTGTTCCTAGTTTGGGTTTGTTCAAGCCAATCAGGGCTCAACTTTTTATTTGCTTGTTGTCACTGTGTAGTCTGTTCCTGTAGGAACTTGAATTGTAAGCTTGATTAGTTTCTTCAGACTGTTTTTTTTTTTTCTTGAAATCTATTATATACATTGTTTTTCTAGTTTACAGAAGCATATGTACGCATGTTTCCTTAAGCCAACCCATGTATATGCGTGTTTCCTTGAACTGAATTGCGTATACATGAAGCTATGCACTAACACAGTCACGTATACCCTAAAATTTTCAAGATTTTTCAAATATTTTTGTTTTTGAAGATTTGTCTGCTGGTCTGAATATGTCCTGAACAGTTACTTTTCTATGTCAGTCTTTATTTTTACAGCAAATACATGATTTCAAACTCTCTCTGGCTGTGGAAAGTGTTGGTCTTGTTTTGTTTTGTTGCAAGCATCATCATTTTTGTTTAACCACACAAGATTTCTTGCTGGGAATCTTGGCTGCTCTGATCTTCCAGGGTAGAAAGATTGATCTCAATCTTTGTGTCAAATCTTGTTTAGTGACCTTTTTGTTTGCATCTTTATGACCATCTAATTTTCTTTCTTTCCGAAAGTTGTTGATTGACATTTTCTTGAAAGATGACTTTTTGATCTTTTGGTCTTTGTTGCCAAGTTCTTATCGCTGCTTTTGATTGTTAAGAGCATCTTGAAACACATTTTTTTGAGTTTTCATCCATTTTTTGTTGTCAACTTGCAAAGTGTTTTGTTGCCTATTCTTCAATCATAAAGTTTCAGTCTTGTTGAGAGCACTTTTGAAAAGACATTTTTGTTTTTGCTTTTGAAGAAAACTTCTTGAAAACTTGGTTTTGCTTTCTTGAACTTTGTTTTGATTTAGTTTCTTTTTGTGAATGAAAGTGCATTTTTGTTTGCCTTGAAACTTGCTTTTAGTGTAGAGACGAAAATGAGCATTAGCAACTCATATTCCATCTAAACATTTTAAGTGACAAATTAGTATTGATAAACAAGTTACTTTCATTTTTTGATTTAGAGTAGTCTTAAGTATTGCATCAGTATGTACTCATTACATTAGGATAAATTTGTGCATCTTTTTAGGACATCCATAGTTTTGTTAATTTTTTTGAGTGTGAAGCTTGAGTAAAAGAAAAGAAAAGAAAATTTGTTGCTCTCTTTGAAGTTCCTCTGAACCTAGTAGAAATTTCTTTCATCGAAGAACAAAACAAGTTCATTTGCATATAGTTTGGTTTTTATTAATTTATTTTGCATCAAAACACCACAAGTTTCATTTCCGTATATCCCTTGACTTAAAGAACATCCCATTTAAAAACAAGCACTAATTAAAATACACTAAAACTTTTTTATAATTGTCAAGTTAGACACACCAACAAGTTTTAGGATATTTTAGGGCCTTGGATTAGGCGAGTGGAGAGAAAACTCTCCAAGTCCATTTAAACTGTCAAACATAGAAGTCTGAATAGTGAGTGAAAATCCAATAGCATTAGGGAGACCAGGAAAGCTCCCGATTTGGGAGTTAAGCACGAGGGTTTTTGAAGATAAGGAAGAGAGATACCCCCTATCCTACTTGTTGGATCTTACCTCAAGATTATTCCACCTAGCTTCTGACACGAATTGGTAACCTTAGTTGCTTCTCCTAGGGATCTACATAGGTGGCTGCGGAGGGGAATCCTGTGGCACCTGAGGTCGACGTTGTATCACTCTCAACGGTACTACTGGAGGGCACCCTTGCGAAGCTTGGGGGCTTGCAGCGGCGCAGGTTGTTGTTAGGAGGTCATCGTAACTTTCTCTATTACCTTCGCTGGTAGGACTGGGTTGTCATTATCCCAGACTATCTTCGGAAGGCCCCTTACTTCACTTTCTTGTATTTTGGTGTCCGATCCTCATCACTCGGAGTGGAAATACTCAAAAGTTGTTTGACTGGCTGACATCTTTTAGGGAATTTTTAGTGTGTGCTTTGTGCTCTTAGTTGGCCTAGCTTTCATTTTTTCTTAAGTCTTTAGCTAGAACTTAATAAAAAATTCAAAGTGGCTGACTGATCACCTAGACAGTCTCGAAGACTTCGTGGTCTTTCACCACCAAGTTTAGAGCCTTCTCCTAGAAGGCGTAGAGGTAATACTGCCAGTGGGTTTCATCCCATGGCAGCTGACGCATCGGGGATTGATCCTCCTCTCAGGGACATTAGTGTTCAAGATAGGCCCGGTACTTCTGCAGAACAAGAGAGGAACACTCCAGTTCTTTCTCGAGTTCTCTTTCAATCGGAAGATAACATAGAGGTAGAAAAATTTCAAGAGTCGCTAGCGGCTCCGAATTCTCCCCTACCTTCTAGCTATCCAGAAGTATTACAATACGTTGGGACTCCGACGCATAGACCGTTAATTCCAGGTCATATTACGCACTTACCATCGATGGCTACTATTGGAAGCATGGCTTCTACCACAAGTGCTACAACTATGCAGACTCCAACATCAGTACAAGGGGGAGGAACTATTTCCATCCCCTCTGCATCTTTATTTGGGTCTTTTGCTAGCACATCTTTAGTTGGGTCTACCTCCATTCCTTCTATGAGTGGAAATTCCCAAGCCAATGCTTTTAGTTCTGGATTCTTCCCGTTTGGCACCCATTCACAGGGTATTCTGTCAGTTCCATTTAATGCCTCCACATCCATGATGGGTGGGTCGGCTTCATTTCAGGGTTTTCCTTTTGGAAGTGGTCATATACCACATTCCAACCCGACGATAGGATCTATGCCTTTTTCTGCTACAGGACAAAGCAGTAATCCCTTTCAAGGTTGGACTAACCCTGCGGTTAGTGGCATGGGAACTGGGAATCTGTTTTTTGGCCAACAAGGGAATAGGCCGTACTCCACAGTTAACGCGTTTCAAAGTATTCCTCCCTTAGCTTCTGCTTGGAATCCTTATCAGGGGTTATCAACTCCTTATAATCCTTTAGGAGGAAGCTTCACCAGTTATGGAGGTTTTTCGGCCGGAGTTGGTCAAACTCCGAGTTTTGCTGGATCACAAGGTCCGCCTTTTGGTTCAGTTGATTCTGCTAGTTACTTCGGGCAGCCTAGTGCCTTTTAAAATCTAGGCCAATCTTTTCAGAACTTTGGGAGCTCCGCCCAGTCTGGGTGGAATCCCCAAGGTCCTCTTAGGCTTCCTTTTCTGGCAACATTGAACTTGCCAGATATCACAAAATTAACAAACGATCCAATCAAATACAATCCAGCCTGGCCTCCGGTCCCAGCCAAACTCCCTTCGGACATTCCAAAGTTCGAGGGAAAGGGCGGTGAAGGCCCGGGCGACCACGTAACCACATTCCATTTGTGGTGCTCATCAAACTCCCTTATTGATGACTCGATTAGGTTGAGACTTTTTCAACGCACTTTGACTGGTAATGCGGCCAAGTGGTATATAGAGTTGCCAGGGGACAGCTTTACATCTTTCGCCGACTTAGCTAATATTTTCTTAAATCATTTCCAGTTTTCCGTCCGTTATGATGCCGAAACTGAACTTCTGGCCAATTTCTGTCAGGATATGGCAACTCACATTTCTGATCACATTCAAGAATGGAGACGGAGAAAGAGGCTCATTAAAGCCGAAATTCCTCCGAAATACTGTCTCGAATGGTTTTTGAAATCTTTACAACCTAAAATCTCTAAGGATGTCTCCCTGTCTGGAGTCTATTCTGAGGAGCAATCTATTTTTAGGGCCAAACAATTAGTGTTGATTTATTCTCAGTTTGGGATTCTACAAAAAATCTTGCCTGATGCTCCCAGGACTAAGGTTGATATAGCCAAGTCGAAGCCAGGTCCCCATGCGGATGGTATCGTTGGATCGGTAGACACAAATGCGGTGAACCTGTTGAGCCAACTGCAACAGTTGTCTTTACAAACTGTTTCTAACAACCAGGTCACATCATCTAACCCTTCGTCTTCCCAACCCTCTTCAGTTAATGTCGTCCAATCTGCCAACCCTAAAGGAAATCAAAATTCCAATGGGAAGAATAAACGACGAGGTAAGAAAAAGAGTCAAGATGAGAAGACTGATGCAAATAAATCCGACAATAATGCTGGTGGTGGTAGAAATGAGTCTAAAAAGAAAGTCAAGTTTCCATGCAAGTTATGCAGTGGAGACCATTTAACTCATCTCTGCCCAAAGATTCAAGATGCTCAGCGCTTGTTAGGGCAGCAAGGGACTTCTAACTCTCAAGCTATGTTAACCAACCATTTACCCCAAGGGTAGAAACTGCTTACTGGCACGAATTCAAACCCTGGTACCTCTGCTAGGGGCAACCAGGAAGGGGAAAATGATCAAATGTTTTCATGATGGGTTCTAATGTCCATGTGGCCACTCGGTCATGTGATTATGGCGAAGCAGAAACTTCCAAGGACAAAACTGCTATCGGAAATACCGACCTTCATATTGAGCGACCCCCTGTCGAGACTATACCACGGATACCGAAAGGTTTCGCTAAACACGCGACTATTAATCCAAATGCTAGGGCCACCCAGAATTACTCCATTGTTGAGGATCTGGCTCAAAGTCCATGCGCTATGTCCACTTTAGAGGTTCTCCAGTCGTGTCTAGCTCAACGAAGTGCTTTACTTTCAACGATAGAAGTAGTTGATCCAACTAACTCTTTAGTGCTCACTTTCGACATGCTTAATGTCAAAAAGCGACTCCATCATCATATGGCTTTCCAAATAAAGTCTACATATAGGAAAATTAACATTTTTCATACTGTTATTGATGAAGGAGCTTCCACGTGCGTCATGTCGATGTCATGCTAGAAGGCTATTGGATCGCCTTCGGCTGTTCCTTCACCTACCCTCCTGACTGCATTTGATGGACATTCTCATAAGCCACATGGGATTATCCCGGCCCTTCCCATATGTGTTGGGGGGAAGGTCGTTAATATTGAAGTAGAAGTCATTGATGCTAACCTAGACTGCAATCTCCTCTTAGGAAGGAACTGGGTATACGAAATGGACATCGTTGTTTCGACTCTATTTCGTGTCATTTGCTTTCCTCATGAAGGGAAAATCGCTAAGGTTGATCAATTGGATTATTGTCCAGTTGATCCTCGAGCAACTTCGGACTCTACTGTTCCTTTAGTGGATAACCCTTGTCTGCCTACTGAGAATCTAGGAGTTGGGATGTATTCGTCATTGATGGGTACCTTTGATCTTCCCTCTCCTATCGCTAGAATCAATGTTGTTTCATCAACCAAGGAGTCCTCACGAGAAGGGTTCTTTCGAACTCATTACTTTTCAGATCCTTGGACCTTGCCTTCACCTACAACCACATTAGCTGAAGGACAAGTCGGTGGAATGGCATTCCCTATGTCTGCAGCAGAGCTTAGATATCATTCTATCGTCAACTCTGTAGACAGCCATGCTACTCCTTTCTCTGAGGAGGAGCTAGATGGTGATGTGGCCCCAGCTTGAACCCTTGATTCTACCTCCGCTATGGACTGTTTAGATATGGTTTTACCATTTGAAGAAGCAATCCTAGAAATAATGATGGGTGTAGATCGACCTTGGGAAGACTTACACCATCGTTCATATTTTCTTCCTCCATTGCGGGAAGTAGAATCTAGGTTCTCCGAGTTCTTTACTAGTGATGTTTGTATGATATCAAATCCTTTGGCTCCAGCACACTTTTGTGCCGAAGGTAATATGTCGGTGATTTCAAAAACTATATCTATAAACATCTCTAGGAACCCTAGCGTGATCGAGAATCTCTTCCTCGGAGCTGAGTGTTCCCCTGAGGAAATTCAAATTTACACTGACCTATTTAAGGAATTTCGAGATGTATTCGCTTGGTCTTATGAAGAAATGCCTGGCATTGATCCATCCATAGTTCAACATGAGATCAAGACGTATGAAAACGCCAAACCGGTTCGTCAAAGGCTTCGACCGGTTAATCCTAGGAAAGTAGTAGCCATTAAAGCTGAAGTAGAGAAGCTGCTCAAGGCAGGTTTCATATACCCTGTTCCTCTTACCGATTGGGTTTCTAATCCAGTCCCTATGGATAAAAAGCAAGGAACAATCCGAGTATGCATTGAATTTAGGGACCTAAATAAAGCTTGTCCCAAAGATAATTACCCCACACCATTTATTGATCAGATTATTGATGAGTGTGCGAGCAATGAGATTTTCTCCTTCATGGATGGTTTCTCCGGTTATAATCAGATCTCTATCTGTCCTGAAGATCAGCATAAGACAACTTTTATATGTCCCTGGGGTACCTTTGCATAGAAAAAGATGCCTTTTGGTCTTAAAAATGTTGGAGCTACTTTCCAGTGGGCCATGTCATATGCTTTCCATGACATTAAACATATCATTGAGGCATACTTGGACGATCTAGTTGCTCGTTCTCGAAAGAGAATTGATCATCCTAGTCATCTTCGATTGGTTTTTGAGCGATGTCATTTTTACAAGATCCGGTTGAATCCCAATAAGTGCATTTTTGCGGTTACATCTGGTCGGTTATTAGGGTTCATCGTGTCAAATGAAGGGATTCGGGTTGATCCCTTCAAGGTTGAGGCAATAATTCAGTTGCCTCCCCCGTCCTCAATTCGACAACTTCAAAGTCTTCAAGGGAAAGCTAATTTCTTAAGAAGGTTTATAGCGAACTATGCCGAGATCACTAAAGGATTTATGCGTTTGCTACGTAAAGGAGTTCCATTTGTATGGGACGACTTTGCGCAGTGGTCATTCGATGCCTTGAAAAAGGCATTAGTCTCTGCCCCGCTTTTGAGTCCACCGGATTATGGTAGGGACTTCCTTTTATATCTCGCTGCAGCAGAATCAACCATAGGTATGGTTCTCATTCAGGAAGACGATGCTCTCATGGAGCATGTGATTTATTATTTGAGCCGAGGCTTGATAGGTCCTGAACTTTGCTATTCTCCTATTGAGAAGTTGGCTTTGGCAGCTGTCCATGCTGTCCAGCGGCTCCGTCATTATATCTTGCTATGCAAAACTTTTGTCTTAGCGGCGGTCAATCCATTTCAATTTGTCCTCAGTAGGCGAGTGATTGGGGGCAAATATAATCGATGGATAGTCATTTTACAAGAATTTGATCTCGAGTTCTTGTCCACAATGTATAAGAAATCCATGGTTTTTGCCGAGTTAATTTCTGAGCTGCCTTGTGAAGAGGACACTATTTATGAGGAAAATTTTCTCGACAAATATTTATTCCTCATCTCTTCACTCGACCCTTGGTATGGAGATATCATTGTCTATCTCCAGACTTTGAAGTTTCCCTCTACTTTCTCTAAGGATGAACACTGAAAATTATGTCACCTGGCCAAGAATTATGTTATCATCGGTGATACATTATATCGTCGAGGGGTTGATTCAATCCTTCGGCGCTATTTAACCCTAGAGGAAGCAGAGTCAGTGCTCAATGACTGCCACAGTGGAGCTTGTGGTGGTCATCTTTCAGGGCTTGCTACAGCTCAGCGTATCTTGCGTGCCGGCTATTTTTGGCCTTCGCTCTTCAAAGATTGTGTTGAAGTGGTCAAACGCTGTCACCCCTGTCAAATCTATACTCGAAAGATGCGCACACATCCAGCTCCTCTTTTTCTCGTTGTCATTGTCGGTCCTTTTACTAAGTGGGGTATTTATTTTACAACTTGTAATCTGCCTTCAGCAGCGAATCACAAGTACATTATCGTGGCTGTAGACTACTTCATGAAGTGGGCCGAGGCCATGCCCACTTATAAAAATGATAGTGAAACAACAACATTGTTCCTTTTTAATCATATTATCTCAAGATTTGGTATCCCAAGAGAGATTGTCACTGACCATGGCAGTCATTTCCAGAATCAACTAATGTCTGAATTGGCTCTCAAATTGGGTTTCCGGCCGAAACATTCGTCTCCTTATTATCCTCAGGCCAATGGACAGGTCGAGGCAGTGAACAAAACTCTTAAGACGATCCCGCAAAGGACAATCGACAAAAATCGATCCAATTGGCATCTTATGTTGTATCCGGCTCTTTGGGCATATCGAACCTCCATAAAGAGTGATACAGGTTTTACACATTTTTAGTTAGTTTATGGGGTGGAATCTATCTTTCCTGTTGAGTTTGAAATTCCATCTCTTAAGTTAGCTGTTGAGCTCCTTCCAGAGACTTCTAGTCTCGAAGAGTACCTCCTTCATTTGGAACATCTCGATGAGCAGCGTTGAGATGCCGCCACAATCAATGAGGCTCATAAGAAAATGGTTAAAACGCAGTACGATAAAGTTGTTTCTCCTCGAGTCTTTTCTGAAGGCGACCTTGTCTTGGTCTATGACCAAGATAAGGACACCTTGGGGGCAGGAAAGTTCAAGCCTATGTGGTACGGTCCCTTCATAATTAAACGAGTTTTACAAAAATGGGCATATGAGTTAATCGATTTTGAAGGAAGCAAGTTGGCGGAGCCCCGAAACGTGCTCTACCTCAAGAAGTACTTTGCTTAAGTAGCAGCTAGGCAATGACTTCTTTGTACATTCTGTATATTTGTACATATCTCATCGAGAATTTTTTGATATCGACACTTTTTGGTCTGCAATGGCAAGTGTTGATGGATGACTTGGTCTATTTTGGATTCACCGATGGTGCTAGTTGGCACACTCGGAACCTCGCTTCCGCAGCTTGGGTACTCTACTACCCAACTAGTCAGTTGATGGTGTCAAGGGGAGTATGCATTGGTCCTGCTTCAAATAATATGGCTGAGTATACTGCTGTCATTAATTTACTATCTGAAGCCATTTCTTATGAAATCGATTCGTTGGTAGTTTATCTTGATTCACAATTGATAGTGTCACAATTGAATAACATTTATCGGGTAAGAGATCCATGTTTATATCGTCAGTATTTAAGGGTGAGGTTGTTGCAAAGATCATTTACTTACATTAACTATTTGCACATTCCAAGATCTCATAATTGGTTAGTTGATTCTATCGCTAATCAAGCATTAGACTAGCACATCAATCATTCATCACAATAAAAGTAAACATAAAAAGTCAAACTATATATATATATATATATATATATATCATAAAACATCTCAAGTGTACATAGGTGTGTCCAAAATAATATACAAAAAATTGGGACTCAAATGCCCATAATCATGTCCAGTACATCTAATGCCCCGGCTCAAGATGAGCGGCTAAGTAGGCAACTATTGCATTGGCCACATGCCTAAGAGTGCGAACCCAGTCTCGTGGCATGCCAACCACATGACGTTGCATATTTACAGGGAGATCCTTTATGGCTGCCATTGGTACTCGGTGAGTTAGTCTCACCAAGTGCCGCTGAACTGTGTGTAGAAGTCACTCTGTATCTGCAGCCGCCTCTTCGGCCCCTTGGCCGAGACGTCCATGCCTTGGGAACCCATCTGGTTGTACTGGCCCAATATCTGGAACATGATCATCATATTAATCATTTGAATCCTATCAAAAATATTTTTTTCAAAATTCATTATTATATTTGAAAAATCACAAAAAAATCATAAAATCAAAAAAAAAAAAAAAACACTTACCTATGTCGCCCCATGTTGTGGTCGGTGGTAATACTAGATCAGGATCTCCTTGGAATTCCAACCCAGCATAAGGGTAGTCATCTATGTAAATCCTCTGCTGCTCCCACGAGGAGAAGAAGTCATTTTCAAATGCAGTCCATGGGACGTCCCCACCTCCTAGGCGTTTTATCAAGTTAGTCCACCTGCCCATTCATGGATCGAGTGGGGTGCTGATCGAAACTGGTACTCTAGGACGAAGTGTTGGGACCCTCTCAAAGAAGAAAGAGCACAAGATAGTTCGATATCCGAAGTTTTTGGTCTGTCCCTTCTTAATAGAAGTAACTTGGCTCTTCAGGTTGGTGAGAAGAGGAGTACACCAATCGAATATGATGGTGAGACATTCGACTGCCAAGCTCATGGCTAGCCGTGATGCCTGGTGCAAAGAAGCTGATCCGTTCACTCTAGCTACGGTGAACAGGATTCTTCTCAACGATAGACTCTCCACATGTTTGATTGGAATTTGACTTCCAACCTTTTTAGGATGACCCGGGAAATAGATATGTACGTAGTCCTCGATCGAGAGACTGCCTCGAGACCTGCCCATGGAATGTACCACCTCTCCCCTCCGAGAAAGGCCAGTGATGAAATAAATGTCTTCAACTTCTATTTTGAGTGGCATCTGGTCAATCATAAACTAATCATCCTCGATGCTCCAGTAGTGAATGAGAATTTCGAGCAGGCGAGTGTTTGCTTTCATATCTAGCATTTTAAAGAACTTTAGCAAACAGCATCCTCGTAAGGCATCCAAAGCATTCGGATCGTTCATAACCTCATCTTCCACTGAGGTATGCTCTCTTTCTCACCAAGTGACTGGCATCCTGAAGAAAAAATGAATTTAGACCGTTAGTTTTTTTGTTTGAAATGTTCGTGGCGTAAACGCAGGTCCATTTTACACACAGTCGCGTGTAGGGCCTGCGTATATGCAGGTTTCATATATCCAACCCGCGTATACACCGCGACGAAATTTTTCACAAAAATTCAACGGTAAAACTTAAATTAAAAATTCTAAAACTAGTCACAATTGAATGCAAGACAAGTTTAAGGGTTACCTGGTGATTTTGAAAGGATCCGAACGGTTGGATTTGGTTTATGGAAAAGTTTGCTCCTTTTGCTCCACTCCTTTGCTCTCAAAACCAAATGGTGAAAATGGTGAGTCCAAAAACTATTTTATAGGCTTTGAAAATGCAAAAAAATTTCGAAACTTGATTTTGTTTGGTCTCATGTAACTTTTAACTTGGGAGTTTGGAATGTCAAGAATGGTTTGATTTTCAGGACATTTTGGACGCTTTTTCGACAGTTTCAAGACGGTTCCATGACTGTTGACCCGTCATGGCAGGTATCATTTTCTTACTGGCATATAGGTTAGGGAAGCCATTTTTCCGTTGCATTATGCATACTAGCCTCCATTTGCCGATACACTTACCATAGGGTCGATCCCATCGGGTTATGGTTAGTAAACCACCTTCACTCGCCGATTTTTTAAAAATCATGACACGATGGTAGAGCCATCCTTTTCATGGGCATCGTAGTTAGCACCTCACTGACATTTGTTGCCCATGCTGCTTCGATCTGAGTAGGCTCGGGAGTCCTTTGTAGTCCTGCAATGACTTATGCGATGAAGACTCATTCCTCTTTGCTTCTTCGCTTCGTTCTGGCCTTATACCCTAGAGGCTCCTTTGTGTTGAGTTGTACTACTGCATTGCATTTTGACCATTTGCACCCTTTCGGCCTTAAGCCGGTTTCACTTGGACTGGTGTTTAAACCAACTTTTGACCATGACTATTGCAAAATCAAACTTGCATGCCCTTGCGTTCTACAACTTGACACACCTTGATCTGTGGAAGGAACGCACCTTTGAGTGTCTTTGACCAGTTTTTCACCTCCCTGCATTGAGCATAGGAATGTTCCAATCCCAAGAACTAGATCATCTGTTTCACCGACACTCATTCTTTCCACTGTATTATAGCATTCTTTTATTCTTTTTCCAACTTAAAGAAAAAGACAAAAAAATTATATATACCAAAAAAGAGCGGGAACGGGACAATATTTCCATTTATTGTTGGCAGCTATAGTCAGTCGTGTCGCCCTTGAACAAAGCACTCAAAACAAAGTCTCCCTATTTGGGCGGGATTTAGTTTGACTTAGGTATGCCTTAACCTTGTTATTGAGTCAGTTCTCCCCCGATTGGTTATCTGTTCCAATCATATGGAGGGTTCATTCGTGCCTCCTGCATGGCAAACTTATATAGAGTCATCATATGCTGCCACATAGTCACATTGAGTTGTGCTTTTGTTCAAGGGAAGTTAGCCTGAGTCGGCCTCTCTGCGGTGTCTCTTGACTCATTTTTCAGTCGGTCATCCCTGGTTGTCAGTGTCTTGTCTATCATCACATCAGCTATATTGGTCCTTTACTCGTGCTGGTTTGAGAAGGTCTCCATTGACTTCTTGCTAGCGGGTCTTGTCCTTATCAACGACGACATCTTGCTTTGAGGATAGGCCTAGAGCCGCACCCTGGCCCTATTTTCATTATTGATAGGTCACCTTGTGCTCAGCATCGATCAGTATCATGGGTCTTTGACTGAGTGGTTTCCCTTGTGTTCGACATCAGCTTACATTATCACACATTGGGATTCGTGTAGTACCTTGGTTTCCATTTGACCCTATTGGTGGATACCTCGCCTCTGTATCAGCTTTCATTATTGGTTGGTTCAGAGGGTTTCTGTCGTGCGCTAGCCACATCTTGTGTACACTGGAAATGTGCTTCGATTGGGTTACTACATCTTTTTTCGTCCTATTCCCTCCACATTATTGGCCTATGGGTTACACTCGTGCTAGATTGATGAAGGATGCCTTAATGCCTACCTTCTAGCAGATCTTTCCCTATCGGCTACGACTCATTGCTCTGGGGCAAAGATCTAGAGTCCATTTGGCAGTACCGTGGGGTTTGCAGTCATTAGTGGCAGATCCTTCGCTATCGAAAGAGGGAAACCATCATTGTCTCCTGATTGATAGATTCTTACAGGTGTTCGACTCCAGCTCATCTATTCACACTTGTTAGATTGTACTAGGTACCTTGACGCTCATTATCATTATCAGTGAGTAGTCTCACGTTTGTTAACAGTATACATTAATGACCAGTAATCAAATGATTTCTCACATGGTCGACTTCAGATCATTTATTCCCATGGTGTAGAAATGTACCACGGCGGTCGGTGAAGACCTCAGGTTGCATCAGCATTCATTGGTTCACTTGACAGTTGCTTCTGTTGCTGCTAGTTGATACCACTCTACCTTATATGTTGCAGTCATTCATGGCGACATTCTATATGCTGGCACCTGAGTTTGCAGTGTAGTACCATCTTACTCCATCATGTTCATTTGGTACCTTTTGGGATCAGTCTTTGATATCAGTGATCTGTTTCATCCTTCAGCATCATTGACATTCTTATATGTGATATTCAGACATGTACTTGTTCGATCGTGATCAGATGATCCATTATGTATTTTCCAGTTCTTTATACTTGTATACTTAGTGGATCCGCTTGTACTTGATATGCGGACATGCTTTACTTTCTCTAAGCATGGGTATGCCCACCTCAGACAGTGTTTCTTTCTGATCTCCTTTTGTGGCTTGGCAGGCTGAACTCTGGTGAAGTCCTTCTCAGTTTTTGACAGATTTCCTTTCCATGTACTTGCTTAATACATTTCGGCCATCATGTACCCCTTCTGACCTCATATATTAGGGGGCATCTGTTATAGCTCCAAATATCACTCTTGACATTTTTGATGCTGCACTCATGGCCTAGGGCAACCCCTCCTTCCAGACCTGGTCCAAATATTTAAAAAAAAAGTGTTTTACTCCCTATACGCGAAATTGCCTTGAGCTAAACGCGTGTGTACGCGGGTCTGTGTATACCCAACCCGCATATATGTCTTAAAACATTTTAAAAAATTAAATCTCCTTAATTTCGGGCGGAGATCGTGGGTTTTACCTGCTGATTACCTATTAGTGCCTGTGGCCCAACTGTTCCCAACGAATTCCCAACTAAAAAACTACTTTGGGAGAAGTATAAAAGGCTTCAATGGGAAGGCCTAAAGGAGGAGAGGAGATAGAGAAAGATCACTCTGCTGAGATTATCCCTGACCAGGTCTGAAGATCCTTGTGCTTCCAGCACTTCCCCCATTACAGGAAACCCTTGTTTCCTTGTGTTATGATGTCTTTCTACTACTTGAGATATCTTGGAGTAAGTCATGGAAGGAGTTTGTTGAAGGCTTGAGACTGGACGAATCCGGAGGACGGTTCTGCTTGGAGCTTGCGAAAGGAAGACTCAGGTGAAATCATTCCTTTTTGTACTTTAGTTATCTATAATAAAAGAAACACTTGTCTTGTTCCTGATATAAATCTTCTTCATGTTTATGATATCAATGTTATGATTCACATATGAATGGTTGTTTTTAATTGTATAACTAACTACCTTTCAGTATGCTATGAAGATGATTTCTTTATGATGCTTGGTCAATATACTGTTGTACTTTCTGGAATTGTTTGTTTTGCAGGTTGAAGGACTAAAAGGAACTCCAAGAGGGTTTGGACCCTAACTGGATCTTCCCAAACGAAGGACCCCCAGGTGCACCCCTCTTCACGTAGTTTGTTTATATTAGCATCATGGTTGTGTGGAATGTGTGTTTCTCTTTGTAGATAACCTCTGATCTGCTAGGGTATCAACCCAAGACCCTAGGGGAATTTATCCCTTAACAAGATGTCTCTAGAGTTTTGAGAAAATTAAAAGATATTTTTGAATCTTCTCCTTTAAGAAGCTTCTAATATGGTTTTAACCATTTACCATGGATAAAGATCTCAAATTCCTATCTGAACCTACTCTAGTTGTCTTATATCTTATCCCTAGATATTATATTCCCTCATATGTGGATCTCACGCCTAGATTGGTAAATCCTAAACTACCACTTTCACCCTATAACTTTATTGCCTCCCATAGAGTGAGGGTTGGATTTTGGAGATTACTAGTTCCCTCTTACTACTGTTATGAGCTTAAGGAATCATCATCCATTTATGCATTAGGGTTGAGTGTGAAGGTTTGATTTTTTGCAAGGTTTTCTTTTTGTCTTTATTAATACAAAAAACACTTTGTTTTACTATACTTGTGTAATGTTGATGCCTATATATTTCAATGCCATGTTTCCTCATTGATTAGAGACATTGTATTATACGATGTGGATATTGTAGTTCTCTTGCTTGTTTTAATAATTGTTGTAGGTTTCATTTATAGCACTTGGAGCTAGATTTGGAGCTTATAAGCAAGGAGAAGAATAGGACTTACTACAAATTCCGGGTAGGTCTCTTTTCCACATTCTAATCTCTCTAAGGAAAACATAGATTTTTTTCCTCTTTGTTGTTCTAGATCAGACCACTAGATCTAGGGAGTTCATTTTTGTCCACAAAAGTGAATTTTCCACATAACAAAAGGTTATCCATTATTACCAACATAATCATCTATCATCAACATCTGCTAGTGTCAATGTCATTAGAATATCAAGACTGACTCTTCTAGAGTTATTGGTCCTCAAATCCATTTGCCTCTACCTAAATAAAGAATGTTGAGACCCTCAACTAGCAAGCACTCACCCACCCTTCCGAGTGAGTCCTCTAGGCGAAGGCCTCACTCAACCCCTTCTTGGTTGGTGATCAAGTCTACATTCTGAAAGGACATCACTCCACCCTTCCTAGTGTGTGATCAGGGTCCAAGACCTTACTCCACCCTTTTAGTCTGTGATTAGGGTCCATAACCTAAAGGACCTCACTCCACCATGTCTGTTGTGTGATCAAAATCCAGGACCTCAGTCCACCATTCTTGGTGTGTGATCAAGGTCAACCTCCAAGGGACACTCACTCAACATTTCCTGTTGTGCTCTTTGGCTCACTTGGACCCATTCTCCCTTTCTAGAGAATGTCCATCCATGTTGTAGACATATCAACACTCCCTGTCAATGAGAGGGGTGATCTCCATGAGCCCCAACTTTTCTATGAAGTACCCAAACTTGTCTCTCAACAATGGCTTCATTAGAACAATAATTGTCTCTCTCAATAGAGATGTACTCAGCCGTTATTTCTCTTCTCTGCACCATGTCACAGATATAGTCGTACTTGATCTCAATATGCTTTAACCAATCATGAAAAGTGGGATTCTCTAAAAGATTCACACAACTCTAATTATCGTATTATATCACTGTCGGTTCCAACTCTTAGACGAACAATTCTGCAAAAAAAAATTGGAGCCACATTTCTTTGGTACAAACATCATTGGTTGCAATGTACTCTACTTCAGAAGTGCTAAGTGCAATTGACCTCTACTTCCTTCTCATCCATGATATCATAGTGGATCCAAAACTGAAGCACACTCCCAAGGTGCTATTTCTATCCTCATCACTTCATACCCAATCAATGTTTGTATATCTCTGAAGATGTACAACCTTGTTTGCAACATACCCTAAGAAATAGTTCATGATACCACACAAATATCTCAATATGTGCTTTATTGCGATCTAATGCTCGTGTCTCGGTTCTACCTACAACTGGTTCAAGGTGTTCATAGTAAAGAAGATGTATGACCCGGTGTTAACCAAATGCATCAACATACCAATCAACCACCGATACATAGATGGATATACCAATCTATGTTAGCAAAAATACTGAGAAGGGTGGGGGGATCAATATTTTAAACTCACTTTAACTTTTCATTTCATATTTTGATTTTTGTACGCTACTGTAATTTACACAATCAACATATGTACGCGACTTTAGTGAATGAAAACAACATATATCCAGTTACTAATTCTTCATAAGTTCCATCAGATCTTTATTTTTAACCAGCGGATTATTAATTTCATCAAACATATAGTATGCAATAGAGAGAAGAATAAACCATCACACATAAGCAAAACAACAACACATGAGAACATTGTTGGGTGATTTGATTGTGAGTTAAATCCCTATCATTAAATTGTCAACCCTCAGTTCATGAACTGATGAGGTATACGTGTACTATATGTACTAGGTGATTATTTATCAGAATAGATTAATCTAATGTAAGAAACTTGAAACTAATTACAAAGAAAATAATGAAATAAAATGAAAAGCAAGTGCACACGTTCTCGCTCAAGCATGTTCTCTCTCAATCACTTTCTCTCTCAAAGACTAGCTTTATGAAAACCAACAATTCTAATCTAAGCTATGAAATGAAAAAAAAAGTAATTTAATATAGTAGTCTATGATATTATTAATATGAGATTACTAGTGTGCCAATCCAATCCAAACATAAGAAAATTAAATCAATCTTAACAAAACAACATTAATGAAGTAAACATAAAAACATATAATCAAAATAACATAAAAGAAGCTAAACTAAACTTGCATAAATAAAATAACATAAATATTTACAACAAAGGAAAGAGGTATGCAAGCTGCGTTTGATGGGGGGCCTCCACTCCTCAACAATCACACCGAACGATTATCAAAGCATGGAGATCAAAGCAACAACATGTATTCCATAAAATGATGTTGGAGGAAGTTCTAAATATATTACAATAATTAAACTCTCTTCCTATCTATCCTCACTTTACAAATTACATTAATCATTTCTTCTCCATTAGTCTCTATTCTATAATATCTCATATCTTGGATGGAACACCTTTGAATGAAGGATGCTCTCCTATTTATACAAAAACTTAAGATAACTAATCAATAAATGTAGATCCACAAATCTCCCCTAGATCCACAATTATCTCTTGTGGTTTCAACCAATTACCTAAAAATATGAGATACAAATCCTCTCACACATATTTAGGAGACACATATCAAAACATCCATGATTCTTCTCCTTTGAATGTTCTTAGTCAATTATCCAAATCTTGTACAAATATTCCACAAATCTTTGTGAATTGAAATTCGAATTTGTGGTTGAGTGGCCAAATAAAACTCTTCTAGAATCTTCAAATAGGACTTAGACAACATCATAAAACTCATCCCACTTTTAGATATAGATATGAAAACATGCTAATTTACTAATATTTAATCATAAACTCTCTTAAAATACTTAAAATAAATGACTTGGAAAATAATATTGATAAACCCATATGATCATGCAAATGGTATTAATGTAGGGTTACGAAGCTGTAGAATATGGTAAAGAGCTACGAAATATGGTAAAATGATAGAAATGAAGGTGAAATAGGATGAAATTTTGGAGGCCCAACAAGCACCATGATTTTTAGGTCGAAACCCAATGTGGGAGGAAACCATCGTTGTCATCACCTCTGTCTTCTTTCTTATTATATAAATAAAATATTCTTACAATATTGTATTAGCACAAACTCTTACCAACACGTAGGCACCCACCTGTAGGAGGATACAACCTCCATTCATTATCCAATGACCACTGGAAGGGAGCTCCAACCCCCTGATCTCGTTTATCGACTACTACCGCAAGGGAGCACTTACCCCTTGAACAAATTTACTAGCTACCACTCGAAGGAAACTCTGACTCCCTTACTGAAGGCACCAACCCTCATCTCATCTTTTGGAACATGTTTCATAATATTTCATACTAGATCCACTTGACTCAAAACATCAAAACCTGTAGGACACCTTTCATCATATTTTCATACGGGACCCACTTCCAACATTAATCCCAAACCAAGTAACAAATCTAAAACCAAATACTGAATCAAATCATCCAATCACTGAACCAATGAAAACCAATCACTGAATCTCAACCAACTATTGCAACCAAATCAAACCAATCCATAACATATATAAACCATCTAGATTAGTCATCATAACAATTACACATAACCCATCAACTGTCATCAACTAACAACAATGAAAACCATGACCATATTAATCTTCAAATTGTATACACTACTATTTAGAATAAACCCTGTGTATATATGCACTTCCTCTATATAAGACCTACATACAGATCTCAAATCACTGACTACTGAAATCTCTATCAAACTGAATTACTAGGCCAGTTATTGAATATTGAATCACAACAGATGCATCAATATTGACTTACTGAAAACCCAAACATAATGCAACATCATCACTGATTAATATACCAAACCTCATTCAACCCAATCAACATTGTCACACCCAGATCATTAAGATAGAGACATCATTGACAAACAACAAAAAATAGAGAAGAACGCATTAAATATCATCATCAAGGCATAATGAAAAACCCTAGAACATATACACGATATCCATGAAACATATTGGCGTATGTACGTGATTACCATGTATAACACCCACGTATAGATCTCAACCTACATAATAAATTCGCAGAATTTATACGCCACTCTACGGAACCATATTCGTGTATGTATGTGACTATCTAGAGACAAACCTATGTATAGAACTAAAACATTTCGCTGCAAACACAACTTCACTCTTTGCAACCTTCACTGTCAAAACTATAGACTTCTGAATAATTTATTTCAATGACAAAATCACAATAATCACAGATTCATCATTATTAGTTACTTTGAAATTTGCAACAAGTAAGTCAATCAAGCATATATTTCAACATACTTTCAAATCTTTCAGATTTGAGTCTTCTCCTCACTCCCTAATGCACACTTGTTTTAGATCAAATCATTCATAAACAATCCATTACTTACACACCTAGCACCTTGATCTCCATCTCCTTATATAGCTTTTGCCTTAGCCAATACCTTAGATAAATCCTTTAGTAATGTCGTTAGTATTCTTTCAAGGGATCAAATAACCATTTTTGCTCCAATTACTATGGGCCAAGACCATGGTAATGACTCATGGTATCCAAATTACCATGGTTCAGATTATGTATGTGACTTTTTCTCATAAGACCTGCATATGTACGTGACCCTCCTTCAGAGAAACCATGTATACTTTCTCAAACTTAACTTTTGTCATCCATCTGTCACTGAACTTTCATTCTTCTCTCCATGTCCTCTGTAGTATTTGTACCAATCTACATGAGATCATATTATCACAATGTTGACATCAAGTACATCTTTATCAATGAGGTTTCCATTAAGGACAACATATTAGCCATAATTCCAACAATCTAGAGTCTGAGCCTCTTAAATTATTCAAGTTAGTCACCATGGGAGTCACCATGCATTTGCAATCCATTAGACTGAATCTTTGAAGGATCTCTAATACATAATTTCCTTCACCAAGGAAGACTTCACTAGGTTTATGCCATACTTCTAATCCTAGGTATAGTGCATCAACTCAACATCCTTCATGTCGAATTCAGAAGCCAACCATTATTGCACTGAACGATAATATGCTCAACACCTGTCAAAAACAAATCATAACATATAATAATAAGATCATAGGTGCATTCTTCACAACCTTAAAGTAAAGGTTTGGATTGACTTCTCTCTTGGTAAATCCTAGTCTCGTCAAAGAATTGTCAATATGCGCATATCAAGCTCTTGGAGCTTTGTTGAGTCCATACAAGGAATTTTTCAACCTGGAAACATGAGACTCCTTTCCATATACATCAAATCCTTTAGGTTCCTCAATCACACCATTGAGAAAAGTAGTCTTTAGATCTATCTGGGGCATTTCCCATCCCATAGAAGAAACAAGTGAGATGATGGATCTAATGGAGATCATGCTTAATCTTGTATATCGACTTAGAAGTCACCAATGACTTCACTTCAGGCCTTGGCACAATTTTCCAAACATCATTCTTCATGATTTATTGGTACTCTTCATTCATTTCCTCCTTCGAAACCTATTGACTGGCTATTTCTTCATATGTGGAAGGTTATTCATCAATGAGTTTTGTCATGAGAGTTGCATAGCTAGAGAACCTTTTAAGTTTCTTCACCTCTCTAGATGTACCATCAAGAGCTGCATGTCCTTCTGTCTCTTCCAATGTGGATCTAATCCATGTTGGTCTCTTCTTGATCTCTGGAACCATGACTGCTTCTACTAGATCTTGAGGCCCTTTTGGCCTTCTGGTACATTCTATAGAACTTGAATGCTCTTCCCTTAAGGCTTGCAATTGTACTTCATCCAAGGAATCTACAGAGACTTCCTTAGACCTCCAATATGTTATTTCTCATCCAAGGTAACAACTCAGTTGAACTCAATCTGTTGCTACTCTGGAATGTATATTCCATAGGCCTTTGAAGATTCATTATATCCAACAAATATGCCTTTCTTTCCTGAAGGCTCAACATTGTTCCTCCTATCCTTAGGAACATGAATATATATAGGACAACCAAAGAATCTCATGTGCCCAATCTCTGGATTCATTTTAGAGAAGGATTATTTAGGAGTCATACCTTCCAGAACTCTATGAGGACTTCAATTTTGAGTGTACACAACTATTTGTGATGCTTCACCCTACAAGAACAATGGCAAGTCCAAGTCATGCATCATGGCCTTGGCAGATTCTTTAATGGACCCATTATTTCATTCTGCTACACCATTTTGTTGTGGAATATAGGGAATAATTAGATCCCTCTTAATCCCAACTTGCTTGCAAAAAGCAAAATCTCCTTTGAGGTGTACTCTCATCCATTGTCAGATCTCAATATCTTGATCTTTCTGCCTGTCAATTTTTCCACTTCAGATTTGAATTCCTAGAACTTGTCAAATAATTTGTCCTTAGTCTTCTACATATATATGCATGTCTTACAAGAGAATTAATTAATAAATGTCACATAGTACAATGAATGACCAAGCGATTTTACAGGCATTAGACCACATACATCAGAATGAATTACATCCAAAACCTCCTTAGATATATTCTCACTATTTGGAAATGGTTTCTTGATAATCTTCTGAAGAGGACATCCTTTGCAAACACATCATTACTAATTTTCATTTCAAGAACCCCTAACACTATTTGACTCAATTTGGGCAATGCTATAGAATGAATATGTATGTACCTTCAGTGCGACAAATAACTTGGATTTATTGCATCATGTACTAGTGCTTTATCTAATTGACATATAAGTTTATGCAGTCTTCCATCATGAATCCCAATAACCCTAGCATCATCTATACTAGATCCCTTGGACCAAACAAGTACTTTTCCATCCACAAAAGCATCTCTATCTCCTTTACCTTCTAAACAAGAAACAAAACCAGGATTTTTTTTTCAAACCTGGTACATAGAGGACATTGCTAAGATGTACATTATTACCAGGTTCCAACTCTATAAATTCATTTCAAACTCCTTTGACTACATAGGTCTTAATGTCTCCGAGTTCAACCCTTTAATACAACTTATTTTCCATCTTTCTTGAGGGATTACCATGCTCTCCAGTCATCTGCCTTGATGCTCCACTATCTACCAACCACATGTCATCGACATTTGCAAAGGAGCCTGTTAAAGAAGAATAATAGAAGAAATCATTTTCATCTTTGGTATTCTTTCGTTTTTCATCTCCCTCAACTTCCTCAACTTCTACTGCGAAATCATGTTGTTTCAATTTTCTTTTCTTGTTATCCATATTATTACAATACCTTTTGAAATTTCCATATTATTGACAACCTTAACTTTGTATCTTTGATAATTCTTTCTTCTTCTTAGAGGAAGAATATACTTTTCTTGACTTTTTGTGTTGAAGTCCAAATTTCTTCTTCTTCCTGTTCTTGAAATGAGCTTCTAGGGCTTGAACTTCCTCATCTTGATGATATCTAGCCATCAATCTTACTTCTTCTTGAGAACATGATGTCCATAATTCTTCAAATGTAGGTGCTTCCTTCCAACTGCTTATACCTGCTAAAAAAACATCCCATGATCTAGGAAGACCATTGAGTGTTATAATTATAAGTTCTTGATTAGGGATGTATTCTCTATTTGCTTGAATCTAATCTCTTATTTGGGAAATCGTTACTAAGTAAGAAGCCATAGTATCATAATTAGTCATCCTTGTATTTAGAAGTTCGTTATTCAAGCTCATTGATTGACCAACATTCTTGATTGTGTAGAGATTCATTAGAGCATCATACATATTCTTTGAGGTATCAAGTTTCGTAATATAGGGAACAAAATGATCCCTAATGTATTCCACTACGATGTTCATAGCATTGATTTCATCCTCCTTGAAATTTTCTCTTTCTTCATCATCTTCTAATTCAACAACCTTTCCCTTCACAATGTCCAAAACCTTGTTCTTTGCAAGAAGAATATAGATTCTAACTTTCCAAGCTCTGAAATTAGATGCTCCCTCTAGCTTGTTTTCAGATTTCATAGGGGAAGTCATAGAAACCAATCTAAAAGAACTTGCATAAAATGTTCTGTAGGGTTTTTTTAAAGTGATCTCAATGTTCCATCCTTCCTTCATCAAAGATTTGATTTCATCTTGATTTCCTTAGTGCGATTAGGGTTAGTACAATATTTCTGAAATTTTTATAATTAATTTTGATGTAGATCTTCTTTTAGCGTATTCCAACATTTCATTCAACAATTATACTTCATAAATTCAACCATAAAGAACAATGGAACAATAGAGATTGCAACACACAATATTTACCATAGGAAAACCCATTGCAAGGAAAAAACAAGCAAACTTTTCAGTAGAGAAATTCTTCTTTTTCAATGAGAGACACACCTAGACCTATGGTCAAACCTGGTCCTCTCCTCTAAGTCAAGTCACCCAATATGATCTTTCACTTTTCTCTTGGTCTTGCACTTCTAGAATTTTGTCTCTCCTGTAATAGCCATTTTCCCCAAAATTTCGGCCCTGCAATATTTGCCCCAATAACCCAAAATATTCTCCCCCTGTAATGGTTTCCCAAGAAAAATGTGAACCACAGAGAGAGAAATTACCCCACACATGCATGTGGCTAGAGAGATAGAGAAGAGAGAAAACCTGGCCTTCTTTTTCGTCCTTCTGTTACATAGAATTTTGTCACTATCACTGTGTTAGGTCCCTATAATGCTAGTGATTACCCCATTACTATTGTAGTTGTATCCATTATTAATATTGTTGTGCCCCTATTGTCCCCATATTTTTATTATGTGCCCCATAGAATCCCTCTATTGTTATTTTTGTGGCTTTATATTATTATTGTTAGGTCGGCTGGGTTATATTGTGACTCCTTAGACTCCTATATATAGAAAGGAGGTTTTGTCATTTGAATCATCCAAGAATTGTTCATTTATGTAATGTAAAGGAGGTTTCCCCCTTGAAGAGGCTGAATTCTAAGGCATTGATCTATCTTTTCTATCTTTTTGTGAGCTGGTTTCATAACATTTGGTATCAGAGCGAGGTTTCTAGGGTTTCGCTGCTCCAAATAGGTCATCGTAGCATTTTTGCTATAACTTTTTTTCTGCGATGTTTCAGAAGATTAAAAAAACCCATTTGAGACAAAATCGTACTGAACCTTGGGTCCGAATTTTAGAGCTTTTCGCACTATATTTGAGGATATATGATCTGAGGAAGTTGGTCTTTTTGCAGACTCCTGAATTACATTCCAAACAGGTGACTTGGGAAAAATCGTCATAACTTTCTCGTTGGGCATGGGATTGAAATTTCGTAAAAAGGTACAAAAAGAGCACGGACTATAGTTTCTTGTATATATTTTTCAGAGCCAAAGGTTGAAATAATGACTCGTGGCACGTCGTACAAGTTTGCTCTACTGAACTAGTCTATAATCAGGTCACTGTGGGAGATTTGGCATAACTCTTCCCTGGAGAATCCAATTTGGATCACACTGGTGACATTGGAAGGAGGACACAGAGGATTTCTGCAGATCGCAATTTCAGAACTGGATGATCCGAAATTATAGAGATACATCAGATTCAATATCAAGCTCCTACAAAGTGAAAAAAGGTGTGTAGTTTTTCTAAAATTTTTGCATAAGCTTGGTTGAAAAATTAGTTTGAAGAAATCCAAAGGGGAATAGTAAAGCATTATTATCAGTAATTGATGCCCCGAGGAAAGAAAATGCAAACACCTAGTAAGCAACCTGAAAGCTCTCGCATGACTCATGAAGAAGAGGAAGAAATGCAACATGATATATCAAAATTACGAGACCAAGTGCAACAAGTGTCACTTGCACAAAAAGCAACAGAATCTAAGATGGGTGGTTTAAAGAAAGATGTAGAAGCTAAGATGGATGATTTAAAGAAAGGCGTAGAAGCTGAGATGGATTTTTTAAATATAGGCATGGAAGATTTGAAGACAGATTTGAAGACATATTTGACAAAGTTTCTACAAGAAATGCTTACTAATGGTGAAAGGGTAGTAAAGGAAACTCATGATGAGAACAAAAGAAATGTTAATCATGATTTCATAAACTCTAATGTTGGATCAAAGACCCACCATATTCCAAAAATTGATATGAGGAATTTTGATGGCAAGGATCCCGCAACATGGATATTACAGATGGAGCAATTTTTCGATCTCAATAATGTGCAAAACACACAAAAGGTACGTATTGCAACTTTATATTTGGAACCAAATCAGTTTGTATGGTATCAATGGCTTTGCTCTAGTAAAAAAATTATCACTTGGGCAATTTTTACGGAAGAATTGACAGCACATTATGAGGATACAAAAAGCAACACTTTTTTTAGCCAATTGATAAGTCTCAAACAAAAGGGTTCAATAATGGAGCACATTGAGGAGTTCCAAAAATTGAACATAAGGGTAAAAAATATTCCAGAGGAGCATAGGATTGATGTGTTCATAGGGACTTTAAAGGATAATATCCAACATGATGTTCACCTTTGGGAACTTGATTGATTAGAGAAGGCATTCAGGTTAGCAAGAAAAATGGAAAGCAAAATTATGGCAACTAGGAAGCATACCACTCACAACTATAAAGATGGAAGTGTTGTTGGCCCTAGTCTTCCACAACCTATAAGGTTGACACCACAACAATTGGAAGAAAAAAGAGCAAAAGGGCTTTGTTACAGCTGTGATAGCAAATACACTAAAGGTCATAAGTGTGCTGAGAAGAAATTGTTCTACATAGATTGTGAAGAGGAAGAAGAAAAGGAGCAAGAAAGGTCAAAATAAGAGGATATACTCCAAGAACAAAGCCTAGATAAAGAAGAAATGAATCCGACCATATCTTGTAATGCATTGGCTGGAATTACCACTCCTCAAACCATCAAGATAGAAGGACAAATCAAGAAGAAAAAGGTAATAGTGTTGATTGATTCAGGAAGTACCCACAATTTTATTCATTGTAAGATAGCAAAAGAATTGAATTGCTTCCTATATCCAGCACCAGAGTGTCAAGTGATGGTTGCAAATGGAGGAATGATAAATTGCTCTGGAAAGTGCCATAATATCAAGCTATCCATGGGAGAATATGTATTGACTAGCCCAATGCTTTCCATTCCAATGGGAGGTGTTGATGTTGTACTAGGAGTCCAATGGCTAAAATCCTTGGGTACAATAGCTTTTAATTTTCAAGAACTTTTCATGAAATTTTTTGTGGAAGGAAAGGAAGTTGAATTAAGGGGTATTGCAAGGAAACTAGGAAAGATAATCAGCTCTAACGGTATGACAAGGCTTCTAAAAAAGAAACAAAGAGGTTTAATTGCACAATTATGTTCGCTAGATGTTTCCACATCGAATCATCTATTTCTCCAGATCTCCAAAAAGTCTTGGACAATCATTCCAAGGTATTTGAGACTCCCAAAGGTCTCCCACCTATTCGTGATCATGATCATGCTATTCATCTGATTCCAGGAAGTGTTCCTCCAAACATCAGGCTGTACAGATATCCCTATGCCCAAAAGAGTGAAATTGAACGTATGGTTGCAGAAATGCTAGAGGATGGTATAATTCAACCTAGTCAAAGTTCTTTCTCTGCTCTAGTAGTATTGGTGCACAAGAAGGATGGATCATGGTCCATGTGTCCAAATTATAGGGAGCTCAACAAGCTCACTATTAAAGATAATTTTCCCATTCCTGTCATTGAGGAATTACTGGATGAATTGCATGGATCAATTTACTTCACCAAGTTGGATCTTCATTCAGGATATCATCAAATCAGAATGAAGACTGAAGACATTCTGAAAACAACATTTAGAACTCATGAGGGTCATTATGAATTTTTGGTTATGCCTTTTGGCCTTACCAATGCACCTTCTACATTTCAAGGTTTGATGAATTCCATTTTCAAACCCTTAGAAAATTTGTGTTAGTATTTTTTCATGATATACTAATCTACAACAAGTCTTGGAAGGATCATATTGAACATGTTGACAGGGTGCTACAACTATTGGAGGAGAAACAATTATATGCAAAAAGATCCAAATGTTTCTTTGGAGTACAAGAGGTGGAATATCTGGGTCATATTGTATCTCATGAAGGAGTTAAGGTAGACCATAGCAAAATTAAAGCCATTAAGGAATGGAAAATCCCCACATCCGTAAAGCATCTACGAGGATTTCTCGGGTTGACAGGGTATTATTGCAAGTTTGTTAAGAATTATGGGAGAATAGCAGCACCTCTAACAACATTATTGAAGAAATATGCATTTTCATGGACTTTAGAAGCAACAAAGGCCTTTGAACATCTTAAAGAGGCAATGTGCCAAGCATTGGTCTTAGCTACACCAGACTTCACAAAAACCTTTATTGTGGAATGTGATGCTTCAGGAAATGGAACTGGTGCTGTTTTAATACAAGATGAAAGACCCATTGCTTTTGAAAGTCGTCCAATCAAGGGAAAGTTTTTACACAAAGCTATTTATGAGAAGGAAATGTTGGCAATACTACATGCGCTTAAGAAATGGCAACCCTACCTAATGGGAAGACACTTCAAGGTAAAAACGGATCATGATAGCCTTAAATACTTTTTAGAACAAAGATTATCCTCTGAAGAGCAACAAAAGTGGGTCACAAAGATGTTGGGTTATGACTTTTAAATCATCTACAAAAAAGGGAAGAAAAATGTCGTGGCAGATGCACTCTCAAGAAAGGATGAGGATGTGGAAGCATTGTTGTGCACCATTTCTATTATCCAACCAGATTGGATAAATGAAGCAAGGGAGGAATGGAAGAATGATGAAGAAGTGTGGGCACTTATTCGAAAGTTACAACAAGATTCCAATACATTTGATATATTTAGCTGGAAAAATGATTCGTTATGGTACAAAGATTGCTTATACCTCTGTAAGAATTCCCAACTCAAACAAAAGATTCTTATGGAATTGCACACTTCTCCCTTAGGAGGGCACTCAGGATTTTTAAAAACTTACCACAGGGTTAAGAAGGAATTTTTTTGGGATGGCCTTAAATCGGATATTCAAAATTGTGTGGTGGAATGTTTGGTTTGCCAACAAAATAAAGTTAAAACAATTAAGACCCCGTGTCTATTACAACCTTTATCCATTCCAAGCCAACGTTGGGAGGAGGTTTCAATGGATTTTATCATAGGTTTACCCAAGTCTGAGGGAAAGAGTGTCATCATGGTGGTAGTTGACAGACTTACCAAGTATGCACACTTTTGTGCATTATCACATCCATTTAAAGCCAGTACAGTTTCTACTGCATTTATGGAAACAATTCAAAAGCTACATGGAAATCCAAAGATTATTGTAAGTGACAAAGATCCCATTTTCACTAGAATTTTTTGGACAGAATTATTTTCTTGTCTTGGTACTCAGTTAGCTCATAGCTCATCTTATCATCCTCAATCTGATGGGCAAACTGAGATAGTAAACAAATGTTTGGAAGGATATCTTCGTTGCTTTGTATCTGATAAATAGACACAATGGGTCAAATGGTTGCCTCTGGCTTAATGGTGGTGTAACACTTCCTTCCATACAGCAACAAAAATGACCCCATTTATGGCACTTTATGGATATCAGCCACCATCCATCATGTCTAGTCAATTTAACGTCTTAAATTGCTCTACATAAATTATCAATACGGGTATTGTAAACTGATGAAGTGTGGTGCACTATATGTTCTTAGTTAACCTTTCTCTTACTTCGTTGTTTTATAGTTTATGTTGTTTTTGGGGTTTTTTTCTTGTTGGTTTTCTAAAGTGTTTAATGCAAATGGAAATCCTATTCTAAGGTCTTAAGAATACTTTTAAAGGACAAGTATGGATAAAGATTTCAAGACAAGGCCTATGTACCTAATGGTAACTTCCAAAACTTAGCACTTCAAAAGAACTTAAAACATGTTATTGATGGAATTAGTATTTAAACAAAAGTGTAAATATACAGCTAGTTCAATCAAAATAAAATGCAATAACCAAACAATGAGCTAGTGACTATGAGACCCAGTATCCTTGCTGCTTCAGCAGAAGGACAAGATGATTCTATCATGTCATTAGTCATTAAAAGGCTATGTGCATCACTAATCTACAATCAACTGGTTGAACACACTTGCATGAATTAAAATTGCATGAATGAAAAATCTAATCTATCAAACTTGAAAGCAATTTATGTACAGCTAATATACAGAAGCATAACAAAATTAATGTAAAACAACAGTAATCAAAACAACTTGTTATGTACAGCTAATGTACAGAAGCATAACAAAATTAAATGCAGAATTAAATGACAACTATACAAGGCTTTAGTGTGCAGGGGCCCTCTGCCACTTGCATGAATTAAAATTTCATGAATGAAAAATCTAATCTATCAAACTTGAAAGCAATTAAATAACATAATGAAATCAAAGCAATATTTACAAAATGAAATCTACTCTACCTTACATTCTAATATGCTCCATGACATCTACTTCACATCTCCTTCCATGTTGAGAACATCAAAGCTTTATTCAATTTCTTCAAAAGTACAAAGTACAAAAAAGTTCTCCAAAGCTTTCAAAAGCCATCAAGGAAGAATTACAAACTTAAGAACTAGGGGCTAACAAGCTTAAGCTAAAATAGACTAAAAAATGAAGGAGAGAGAATTCCTATTTATACAAAAAGATGAGAGCCATCTCATTAATGATAGTCCATGAATCTCTCCCTCTACCTATAGAGTCCTAATCAAAATAGGAACTGATAAGACATATGTCTTTTTAGAGTTACAATACAGTTAGGAGATGTGACACATATCCTCATGATCCCATGATTCTTTCCAACCAAATTCGAATTTGGCCTTAGAGTGCCACATAAGGGTCTTCTAGAAGTCTCCTTTCAACCTACACATGTCAACAACCTCAACCCATTTGTTAGGTATAAGCATATGCACATTATTTTCTAATGTTTAACCACAAATTCACTTAAAAGGCTTAGAAATAATAAAGATTGGAAAAACATAAAGGTGGACCAATGATAATGAAAGTGGGATGAATGTGGTGACATAGTAGTGAAATGGAGGTGAAATGGAGGTGATATAATGGACATAATAGTGAAAGTGTAATGGAAATGAATGACATTTTCAAGACTCAACACATCACAACATATTTAAGAGAAATTTCTAAGGTTCAAGCAGTGGAACATCACATCGAACAGCAACAACAAGTCCTCCAACTCTAAAGGATAACCTTGTGTTGGCACAGAATAGAATGAAACAATAGGAAAATCAACATCGTAGTGAAAGAAGTTTTGATGTAGGTGATTGGGTATTCTTACGGCTACAACCATATAAACAAATTTCCCTCAAGCAAGCTAAGAAGGATAATAAATTATCACCAAAGTATTATGGTCCGTACAAGGTGTTGCAAACGATTGGTACTATGGCATACAAATTGGAGCTTCCTACAACTTCTCGAGTGCACCCAGTTTTCCATGTTTCATGTTTAAAGAAGGTTATAGGCAACAAGCTCCCAATTCAAACAATATTTCCAAAACTTGACGAGGAAGGAAAAATTATATTGGAACCGCAAGTAGTCACAGAAACAAGAACTCGACAACTACGAAATCGATCAATTTCGGAATATCTTATCAAGTGGAAGAACTTATCCACTAAAGATTCCACATGGGAGGATGAGAATTTTATATAGGAGCATCCAGAACTACTCAAGCGTTGAGGAAAACACTTTTTTGAAGGAGAGGGGCATGTTAGGTCCCTATAATACTAATGATTACCCCATTACTATTGTAGTTGTATCCCTTATTAATATTGTTGTGCCCCTATTGTCCCCATATTGTTATTATTGTGCCCCATAGAATCCCTCTATTGTTATTTTTGTGGCTTTATATTATTATTGTTAGGTCGGCTAAGTTATATTGTGACTCCTTAGAATCCTATATATAGAAAGGAGGTTTTGTCATTTGAATCATCCAAGAATTGTTCATTTATGTAATGTAAAGGAGGTTTCTCGCTCGAAGAGGATGAATTCTAAGGCGTTGATCTATCTTTTCTATCTTTTTGCGAGATGGTTTCATAACACCCTATACTCCCCATTCCTTGATCCTGGGGGACCTCTACAGTGAACCCTACATGCTTCCCCTTCATGAAGAAACTCCCATTGTGTCCCTCTTCATGAAAAAAACAATTCCCTTTGGCATCGTTTCCGAAAGATCTTCTGTTTTTCCCAGTTTACAAGATCGATGCTAACGACCCTTGTTCTCCTTGCACCGATATGTAGGGATTAGAACTACCCTAGCACCGACCGGAGCGACTAAGCCTTGTTCCAGTTGCGCCGATCCTCTTTTGGAAAGTTTTTTAAATAAGGAGCCAAAGCTTCTAGCTCTACAAGCTTCATAACGGAAGTCTGGTAAATGGTTGGGCTAGATGGAGTCAAGGATGTCAGTTTGGGCTCCTTTCCCCTATTAGGATGGAACTACCTCAAGAGATAAGACCTTCTCCCTTGAGAATATGAACCATCTCCCATCCATTCATGCTATATAAACCTCCCTTTTTCCCAAGCACAAGCTAGTGTTGTAGTGTTAAGTTTTAATGTTGGTGTGCTAGTGCTAATTAAGTTTGGAGTAAACAACAAGCTATTCATAGTTGTAGCTCTCTAGTTGTGTGAGGGAGAAGTGTTAATTTGGTTTAGTGTGAAGTCTAAAGGGAAGAGCATTAAAACTATCATTGTTGAGGCCATCATTGAATGCTAATGGAAGTATGTGGGAACCTGGTTTTGTCGGAGGATAACGGAAACATCAAGACAATGGTTGTAATATCTTCTTGATTCAATATATATGCAACTATCGATTGATTTTCTACATAATGTGTCATCTTACATGTTTATGGCTTAATGTTTCTTGACTTGTTAAGTAGGTTGAATTACAATTTGTCTATTATCATGATTGTTGTTTGTTGTTGGTTACTTGTTTCAGGTGTTTGAAGAAGGAAACAAGAGATAGCTGGAGCGAGCAAGAAAGATCATCATCAAACAAGATAAGCATACAAAGAGGTAGGCCCTCTTAATTGGTTCTAACCTAAGGAATTCTTCCATAGAATGTATCGTTTCTGGCTAGACCCATTATTGGGCTAGAGGAATTGTTTGTGTTCGCACTCATAATTTTACTTCACCACAAATTGGCAACCATACTGGGGAACCAATCCTTCTGTTTATTTGTTTGGGATTTCATGGTTTTGCGTGAACTTTTCTAGTTCCACTTTTTCCCTTTGGTTCTGTTTGTTTTCCTTTAATTACTAGTCTGAGTTTGAAATTCATAGTAGCAAATCTGGTCCCAGCTTTAATTTTATTTTATTTTTTTTCTTGTCTTCCTCGCTCAGCATGCTTAATTTGCTGACAATAGCATTGATTAGCACAATATGCTGAGAAATAGTCGCGCTGACCCCCTTCTAGTGTTTGTTGTTAGTTAGGAAATTCGTCGATGCCTGTGAGGGAAGATTAGGGTTTGTCCCAAATCTTGGCCAGTGTGTTTTTCTCTCATGATTTTGACCCTGTAAGCCTTTTAGACTATTTTCTCCCTCACTAGAAAACTTCTTTTCATTTGGTTTGTTTTCTTATTGATTTGTCATATTTCCGCTTGATTTATTGGGTCATTGGATGGTTAGTGGCACTAGGCCATCTAGATTTTCATCCATTCATCTCATCATGAACTCAGTGAGTCGGGTTGTTGGTGCATTTACTCCTTGCATTTCGTTTGCGGTCCTGCTACGACTTTGACCCCCATTACACAAGTTTGAAAAGTTTTTGTTTGCTTGTCTAAACGTTTCTTTTCCGGCATGGATCACATTTCTTGTCTTGTTTTTGGTAAAGTCGGTGTTTCATTAGTATGAAAGAGATTCTCTATTTTTTCATTTGCTTGAAGAGCTAATTGTCTCAAAAACTTTTTCATTGAAGTGTTGTATGCGAAAAGTTCATTTTGTCATTTCATGAAAAGTATAAAATTCCAGTTTGTTGCATCAATATGCTACAGTAGTTACCATCATTAAATACTAGGATTGCATTGGCATTTGAAAAGAAAAAGAACTCTCTTTGCTTTCGAAAGGACTGTTAGAAATGTACTTGTCAGGAAATTAGGAATTGGAATGTATTTTTCATTAGTTTATTTTCTCAAAAAGTGAAGTAGTGAAAAATAATTTTTCTTTCAGTTGCTTGGTTGTTTGAATTTGCTTGTGTGTTTTCTACCCTCTCTAGTGTAGACAATTCATCGAATTGAAAGGGTCTTGTCTCATTTAGTTTCATTTAGGGTTTTTCGAGTCACGTTGCTAAGGCCTGAAAACTGAGACATAACTCAAGATAACTTTAAAATGAACTCAATTAACCTAAGGCGCATTTGAAATCTAACAATCACATCTAGAAGGTCTAGGCTAGAGACATGTTCTGGCATCTTTGAACCTAGCAGTTGTCGTTAGCTTTGGCACTAGATAGCATTAGTACATATTTGTGCTCCCTGTACCGTCGAGTATATAATGGGAGATCCCTCTAGGCTGCAATACTTTATCCATAGGAAGCCGAGTCAGCTACCTTGTAAACATGATACACCGAACACAACATTTGGGGAGATTCCTGCCCATACTTCTTGGTTCGCCGGGAGGTATTCTACAGTTCACGATTACTTGGTAATCCTTTTTACCTAGACCATCCAGAGCAGTCATTTGATCTTTTTGACTCATTAAACTTAAAAGATCATTCGAGCGCTTGTCCTTTCGAGCTCGTTTCCAATCGAAAGTGATAGAGTCATCTTTGTTTATTTCTCGACTCTTAAAACATGAAAGAGCACTAATCTATTTATGCGTCTTAATAAATTGATTGCCCACAATCTTATAACATCCTGTTAGTCTTTCTAGACCGAATTGTGAGTTTCCCTTAAAGAACTTTTTAAAGCCTTGAAGTTTATCTCTCTCTTTTCCTGTTAACTAAGACAAGGTCATCGTGGCTGAACTATCTAGTTCACCTAGTTCCTTTTCCTCTCCTCCATCTGAAAGATTGCTTGAGGGTCATTTCCTAAATTACCAGAGTCACTCGAGGACCAAGGTGTTGAACTCAAAATTTTTCTAAGCTTTCAACCTTTTTCATATCGTCCTCCACCTACTTCAGATACTAGGTCACCTGCTGATTTTGGCCCGGAATCTCTGGACAATCCTGTTCAAACTCCTGAGAGTTTGTCAACCACTAATGGTCGACTTAGACTAGTTATCTATCCGCTGAATCCTTTGTTTGACCCTATTCTGATATCACCACAGCGTCTGTATAGTCCGTACGATCAGTCAAGTGTTTCTTTGGAATTATCCCCTCGTACCTCTTCAGTCGTTCGCTGTCGTTTGTTCCCAAATAGATGCTCCAGTCACCTCTCTGGATGAGTCAGAAGTTTATACTCCACACACGATCAAGGAGGAATAACATCCTTTTCCTCCTGATGGTTTCCCCTATACAGGGATCATTTCCATCAGTGTGCATCGGGAATTGTCTCCTAGTTATGTATCCTTGGCACAATTGGTTTTAGGTACACCTAGTGCCTCATGACTTTACCATAACCCTGTTTGGGCGTCTGGCACCATGCCTACTACAGGTCCGTTCATTATGAACTCGATCTCCCAATAGGCTGTTACCTCAGTCCCAGTTCAACCCACTATTCCAATCCCTCTTGTATCATCCATCCTAGTTACCCGTCTGGTCCAACCGACTATCTCTGTTAGTTCCTTAATCCCTCCAGTCAATGGCCAAGTTGTGCCACCGCCTGGGGGGCAGAATCTAAATGTTTCTTTGGTGTTAAGCGCCACCAATGTGAGTAGCTCACATGCTCACATGCTTGGCATGAACCAGCCTTCTTCTGGCGTTATTCAAAACCTTGTTGGTCCTGTTGGATCGAGCAATATCTAGTACCAACAGGTTCAAAATCTCGTTGGTCCGTCTGGGTCAAGAAATTTCTAGTATCAACAACCTTATGAGGCTCAGGTTCAATACCAAACTCCTTACGTTCCATATGGTTATCAAGGAATGGTTAATTCGCCTTACGTCCTTCAATTTGGGTAGTACATTTAGCGTGAGTCATCCACTTTCTAGGGTGGCTATGGCCAGATTCAGTTTGGAAATTTTCTGGGCACTATTCAAGTACCCTTGCAACAGTAATGACAACCTCTACAGCAACAAGGCCAACCTTTGTTGCAGCAAGGGCCATCCACGCAACAAAAAGGGAAAATGATCCCGCAGCAAGGTCAACTGCAACAACTGCAGGGGAAACCCTCTCAACAATTGCAACAATTATGTAGCAGCAGATGCAGTATGCTCCGCAAACCTCCCAGCCTATGTCTTCACAAGGCCAACCTCTGCAGCCCCAAGGACAGCTTTTGCAGCTGCAAGGCCAACTCTTGCAGCAACAAAACCAACCTGGTCAACAACAACACTTATATACATATCAGCAGGGTCAACCCTTGCAAGGGCAAGGCCAGGGTCAAGTCCTGCAGCAGCAGGCCCAAAAACCTAATGTCCTAGGTCAACAGGTACAGAATACTTTTGGCCAAGGGCAGCAAGTACAAAACCCTAATGTCCTAGGTCAACTGGTCCAGAATCCTTTTGGCCAAGGGCAACAAGTACAAAATCCCTATTTCCAAGGGAAACAAGTGTACAGTCCTTCTGCCCAAGGGCACCAAGTCCAAAATCCTCTTGTTCAAGGGCAACAGGTTCACCAACCGTATGTTAAGGGACAATAGGTACAATACCCATATGTCCCAGGTCAACAGGCTCAACTGCTTCTTAACCTCTATGTTTCTTATCAGCAACCTATGACTAGATAGTTCCAAGGTATTCAAGGTCAAAATCCTCCCTATGGTCAAGGTAACCCACAATGGGGGTAGAATCAAATGCCATATGGCCAAAATCCCCCACTGTGGAGTGAAAATCCTTACCAGCAGGGATGGGCTCCTCCAGTTGGACCTGCTTACCGACCTCCAATGTCTTTTAATACTCAATTTCCATTCTTGGCCACATGAGAGTTGCCATATGTGTCTCATCTTATGAATGATCCAATTCTTCATTTGCCATACTGGCCTTCGGTTCCGTCCAAGATCCTGAGTGATTGTCCTAAGTTCGATGGGAGAGAAAAAGAAGATCCTCAAGCCCACGTGATGACATATCACCTCTAGTGCTCTTCGAATTCTTACGTTAACGATTCCATTCGTCTCTGTCTTTTCCAACGAACCCTCACAGGTGTTGCAACCAAGTGGTACATTGAGCTTCCTCGAAGTACTTACCATGACTTTAACTCTTTAGCCATGGATTTCATCATGCATTTCCAGCTGTTGGTTCACTATGAAACTGACACCTATTTGCTCACATCTCTTAAGAAAGATACCATGACACACATCTCCAATCACATCCATGAGTGGAGACGTAGACATCATCTGATCAAATTCGAGATTGCTGATCAGTTGCTCACCGAAGGGTTCACTAAGTCATTCTTGTCTCCAATTGCTCATGATATAGCTATGGGTGGGTGCGTTACTGAAGAACAATCCATTGCTCGTGCCCAGTACTCAGATCTAATTTACTCTCAATCTGGCACTTTGTATGAGTTATTACCCGATGCTCTGTGGCCATCATCCGATCCCACGACATCAAAGTCACAGGCTACACCCCCTGTTGATGGATTCATTGGTTCAGTGTCCCAGACCCCTACTAAATCTTCTTCCAAACAGAAGTCCTCTCAAACACTGTTTCCAATAGTTCCTCCCAGAATCCACCTGGCCCTGGTAAAACCTCAGAGGTCCATGATGTCCAGTCTACCACAGTGGAAATCCTCGAAACGTAAGAAGAAAGGCAAAGGAAAGGGTAAAGCTGATGCCCCAAAACAGGGTCCTCCTAAATCGTCTGCTGGTGAGTCTTCACAACGAAAACCTAAGTAACCCTGCCTCATTTCCGAGGAGGATCACTATACCAAGGATTGTCCCTGACGATCCGAACTTAGTCATTTGCTCAAAGGGACCCCAACTGTCCGAAAAGAGCCATTTCTGTCTCAACAGACACAAATGGTAGACCAACCTCAATCCTCTGCTTCCTCAAGATCTCAAGTGTTCATGACGAGTACGCCTATTAATGTGGTTACTAGATCAAAAGATCACCAAACTCCTGCTCTGATAGCCGGGAAAGAGAAAGAAGCCACCCCTTCTTCTTCTGCGCCAAGTTCTGGCCCTCTTCATATCGAGCGCCCTAACCCTGATTCCGCTATATGACCACCCTCTCAAGGTGTGCTAAGGAAATCCTTGTACAATCCCAATGCTCAAGCTGCTTAGCACTATAATATTCTTGAGGATTTGGCTCAGGCGCCGTCAGCTATGTCAGCTCTCAAGGTGCTCCAAAGCTGCCAATCACAGCAGAAATCTTTGTTGTTGGCTATCGGGGGTATTAATCCTACCGATTCCAATTTGATATATTTTGATCTAGAGAACCATGTTCGTCGCCTACCTCATCAGATTTCCTTTCTCATTCAGGTAATCATCAATGAGAATACCATCCATAGGACTGTCATCGATGAAGGTGCTTCCACTTGCATCATGTCAATCGCATGCTGGAAGGCCATTGGTTCTCCTGCTTTGAACCAATCCCCAAACACATTGGAAACTTTTGATGAGCGCGATTTTTGACCCTTTGGTGTCTTACCTAACCTTGCCATTACTCTGGAGGCAAGACAGTGTTGGAAATAATACTGAGAGGGGGGGTGAATCAGTATTATCAAATCAATTCTCTTAATTTCTCACCCAGATCATATACATTAAAATCATGCAGACTTATAATTTAATGATCATTAATATGTGCATCAGAATCATATAAATAGTGACCAAAACAGAGAAGAAGACAATCACACATAAGAACACAAGATATAAGGTGGAAACCCAATGTGGGTGAAAACCACCTGCTGCAATTTGTCTCTATCTTCTTTTAATTAGAAACTTCTTTTTACAATGTTTCTGTACTGGTGCAGACTTATACCAGTACGCAAGCTTCTACCTGCAGAAGGCTACAGCCTTCTCTCTTTCTCCAGCCTCTACTGGAAGGGAGATACAACCCCCTTAGCTCTTGTACTAGCTGAAGTACTAGTACGTAGGTGCTGACCTACAGAAGGCTACAACCTTCTCTTTCTTCCAGGACCACGTTTCATAAATTTTCACACTAGATCCATGAATATCAATCAAACACCAATCTCCTTTCCACAGTCAACTACCAATAGCTTCTCAGAATGAAGTAAGTAGAAAACAATACCAGAAACCAGACACCAATTCTGTACCCAGAACACTGTAGTAATAGACAAAAGCAGCTAAAATAAACTTCAGAGAAAAGTCCGCAACTTCACCGATAGAGACCTGCGGATATCCGCACTTTTACTGTGTCGAGCCTGTGCACCTCCACAATTGCTCAGTCTGCTGTACTGCATACCTCCGCACCTGAAGTGTATGCTGCTCTGTGCACCTCTGCACCTACCTCGTCTGCTCGAGTGCGTACCTTCGCACCTACACCGTCTGCTGCAGTGCGTATCTTCGCACCTGTGCTTTCCGCTGTGCTGTGCACCTTCGCACCTACGCCATCTGCTACAGTGCGTACCTCTGCTCCTGTGATGTCTGCTAAGCTGCGTACCTCCGTACCTGTGCCGTCTCGGGCCTGTGTACCTCCGCACTTTTACTGTGTCGAGCCTGCGCACCTCCGCAACTGCTCAGTCTGCTGTACTGCGTACCTCCGCACCTGAAGTGTATGCTGCTCTACGCACCTCCGCACCTACCTCGTCTGCTCCAGTGCGTACCTTTGCACCTACACCGTCTGCTGCAGTGCGTATCTCCGCACCTATTCTTTCCGGTGCGTTGTGCACCTCCGCACCTGCGTCGTCTGCTGTAGTGCGTACCTCCACTCCTGTGATGTCTGCTAAGCTTCGTACCTCCATACCTGCACCGTCTCAGGCCTGCATACCTCTGGGTATAGACAGATTTATCATTTTTCAATCATACCCCAGATTTACAGATTTGATCGTACACCAAGGAGATCTCGATCGACCAGAAAATTCGCCTTGTAATGCTCAAGTTTCTCCTTGATTCAGATTTATCAATAACTCACCAACCGATCACAAGAGTTTCAGATCTTATTCAACATGAGATATTCAACATACAAGTGCCTAGCCAAATGATCTCCTTTCCCTTTTTATAGTCTAGGCCTTTCTCAAACCATGGATCAAAACCATAGAGATCCAATACTAGGGACCCAATACCAGGGATCAATACTTTTAGATGCAAAACCACGGACCAAAACCATAGAATCAAAATGTCGGACTAAATACCAGGGACAAAACATAAGATTTTCCACGTGCCCATTTTTCTCTGCATGAAAGTCCGTGCACTTTTAGGACCGCACCTTTTGTTCGGAACACCTACGAACATGTCCGCACCTTTTGTATAGAGAACCTACGGACCCTACCTAAGTCCGCATCTGTATGAATAGGAACCTGCGGATATCTCATTTTATTCATTATTTTGAGAGCCTGAACTTGATTAGCTACTTGAATGAGTTGCCATCAAGGACAACACTTATGCCATAGCACCACACCTGCATCATAATGCCAACAATCTCCCCCTTTGGACTTGATGGCAACCCCAAGATCCCAAATTCATTCTGCCCCTTTGTCATCAAGGGCAAAGGGCTATGCTCCCCCTGAGTACATGCTGAAATCTCTGCTCTGCTGTGCTGACCATGCTCCCCCTGACTGTAGGTAAGATCTGCAAAAAGATGTTCTTCAAGAAGAACCATGACTTATACATCATAAATGACCTTCCTATCACCAAAAGACTCTATACATACATCCATCACCCAACCAAGTGGGGATCATCCACCCAACCAAGTGGGGATACATCAGAAATTTACATATGACAACCAAATACATTACATCATTCATCCCAGGCATAGTGGGGAAACCAAAATAGGCCGTTACATGACCTTGATAAAAAGAAGATACATGACATAGAGACGAAATAACTAGAGCAAGACTATGAAAGTCACCAATAACTAATATCAGCAGCATCTGTCAATCACTATTCAGATCAGCAACCATGTTCTCCTTCTGTTCTCCCTCTGCATTTGTTCCACCTGAAATCAACAACAGCTGAGTACTTGCTCCTCCAAGATCTTCTACAATAATGCCAACAATGCATTATTAGAAGACTATATGCTCCCCCTGAACCTATGCCAGCTGGTCTCTAACCAATCCATAAACCAGTGACTGTACGCGTATACCCCATATGAAACTCACGTACCACCAACAATCTCTGAACCAGACAAGGTTCAACAGCAAGATGATGCATCAACTACCCCCAGCTTTTGTCTGAGGTATTCAAAGGTCTCCCTGGGCAGTGGTTTGGTGAGTATATCAGCAACTTGTTCCTTAGAGGGAACATACTCCAACTTGACCTTTTGTTCAAGCACTTGTTCCCGGAGAAAATGATATTTGATAGGTATGTGCTTGGTCTTTGAATGCATGACTGGGTTCTTTGAAATGTTGATTGCACTTGTATTGTCACATAAGATGGAGATAGGTGGTGTACAAGTGATTTGAAAATCCTGCAAGGTTTGCATCATCCAAAGGAGTTGAGTGCAACAAGATGCAGCAGCTACATATTCTGCTTCAGCTGTAGATAGTGCAATTGAGCTCTGTTTCTTGCTGAACCAAGATACTAATCTGGAACCCATAAAGAATGCACCACCACTAGTGCTTTTTCTGTCATCCACGCTTCCAGCCCAATCTGCATCTGTGTAAGCATGAAGTGTGAGATCTGTATCTCTAGGATACCATAAGCCATAGTTTTGAGTTCCTTGAAGATACTTGAATATTCTCTTCACTGCCTGAAGATGAGTTTCCTTTGGATTTGCCTGAAATCTTCCAACCATTCCCACTGCATGCATGATATCTGGTCGGGTACCTGTCAAATAAAGCAGACTTCCAATCATGGATCTATAGGTTGCTTGATGCACTGCTGCTGATTCATCATTTTCACTGAGGTTGCATCCTATAACCATAGGGGTACATACTGGTTTCGAATCTTCCATACCATATTTCTTCAAGATCTGCTTGAGGTACTTGGTTTGAGATAAAAAGATACCACCTTTATTTTTTTGGATTTGTAGACCAAGAAAATATGTCAGCTCTCTAAGCAATGACATTTCGAATTCTTTCTGCATCACCAAGGCAAAGTTTTGACTCATAGCTTCTTCATTGCTGCCAAAGATAATATCATCTACATACACAACAAGTATTAAAAATTTGTCATTTTAAATTTTTATATAAAGATTGCTATTTGCTAATCCTTTTGAAAAACCTTGTTGATGAAGGAATTTGTCCAAATGATAGTACCAAGCCCTTGGAGCCTATTTAAGCCCATAGAGAGCCTTTTTTAGTCTGCATACAAGATTTGGATCATTCCCAAGGATGAACCCATCTGGTTGCTCAATGTACACTTCTTCTTCTAAGTCTCCATTCAGAAAGGCTGATTTCACGTCCATTTGAAATACTTTGAACTTTTGAAAGCTAGAGAGAGAAAGGAACATTCTGATGGCCTCAAGTCTAGCAACGGGAGAAAAAGTTTCTTCAAAGTCTATTCCTTCTTGTTGAGCATACCCTTTACAAACAAGTCTGGCCTTGTTTCTAATCACTTCCCCATTTTCATTCAACTTATTTTTGAAGATCCATTTTGTCCCTATGGCATTCTTATATTTTGGTCTAGGAACCAACTCCCAAGTGTTATTCTTTTCGATCTGCTCAAGTTCTTCATCCATTTCTTTGACCCAGCATTCATCCTTGCATGCCTCTATTACATTTTGTGGTTTGGTGGAGGAGAGCAATGCCAAATAGCTTGAAGCTTCTGCAATTGATCTTCTTGTTTGTATACCTGCCTCTTTCTTCCCCAAAATTTGAGTTTCAAGATGATGCTTTTGTACATATCTAGAAGGAGTCTTCTCTTCTATTCTTGTCTGTTCTTTTGGTGCCTCTTGAGCTTCTTCTTCATCATAAGTCTGATTTGATGTTGAAGGATGGTCCTCATCATCTTCAAAATCTTCGAAATTTAATTGCCTAGGAATGTTTCCTTCTTCATCAATTACTACATCAATGTTGTCAACAATTCTTCCAAGTCTTTTATTGTAACACTTGTATGCTTTGTTGTGGGGAGAGTATCCAAGAAGAATGCCTTCATCTGCTCTAGGTTCAAACTTGCCAAGATTTTCATCAGTCTTTTTAATATAGCATTTGCTTCCAAAAATTTTGAAATGTTTTACCGTAGGAGTCTTACCATACCAGAGCTCATGAGGAGTTTGCGTGTTGTTTACTCAGACGTTTGTCTTGTTGAGAATAACAATGGCAACAAATGCAGCTTCAACCCAGAAAGTTACGGGAGTTCCAGACTCATCCATCATAGCACGAGCCATTTTTTGAACCGTTCTGTTCATCCTTTCCACTACTCCATTTTGCTGAGGAGTCCTTGCAGTAGAGAATTCCCTTCTAATTCCATGTTCTTCACAGAAATCGAAAAATTCATTAAAGGTAAACTCCCCACATCTATCAAACCTGAGGCATTTGATCTTTTGATTCATTCGTTTTCAACCAAGGCTTTGAAGGATTTGAATTTTTCGAAGGCTTCATCTTTGTGCTTCATGAGTCCTATCCAACACATCCTGGAGAAGTCGTCAATGAATAATATAAAGTATTCTTCTCCTCGAGGAGACCTTTTCCTAGATGGACCACATACATCAGTATGGACAAGTTCAAGTGGTCTGGTAGCTGATCCTTCTTTCTCAGGGAAGTTAGTTCTGGTTTGCTTACCAAACTGACATGATTTGCATATTGTATTGTCTGGAATTCTGATGTCTGGAAGACCACGAACTGCCTGGTATTTGCATGCTTTCCTTATTTGTGAGAAGCTCAGATGTCCCAATCTCCGGTGCCACAACTAGTGTTCATTCTTGCTCAGATAACATTTTTGTTGTCCTCCCTTAAGAATGTATAGATTATTTGGAGTCCTTATGCCTTTGATCACTGTTTCTCCTGTATCAAGCTCACGAACAATACACCCATTTGATCGAAATATCACCTCATTTCCTTGATCACACATTTGGCTGACACTCAATAGATTATGCTTTAAGCCATCAACATACATAACATTTCCTGCTTTGACCTTTTCTTTTAAAAGAACAGAACCTTTACCTTTTATGAGTGCCGGGGTGTCATTTCCAAAAGAGACCTTCTTCTCCTTCTCTAAGGCACTATATGACTGAAGTTTCTCTTTATCACCTGTCATATGTTTCGAACATCCACTGTCGATGTACCATTGATTTTCCTGCCCTTCTGCATATAAAGCTATACCACATCTTTCTGGTTGTGGTTCTTTCATTCTCCATGTTTTGATATTTGAGGCTTGCTCCTTCCGAGTTGTCTGCCGAAACCTGCTCCTGCATTCAGAATCTTCATGACCAAAATTATTACAAATAGAACATTCTATTTCATTTTCAAGAGCAGAAAAGTTATTGTAGGTCCTTTTCATGATCCCAGTCATACTCCTCTGTTTTTGAGCTTCTCTAGTCATGATAGTTTTGTAGGCAACACACTCAGCTGCTTTGTGTCCAAAGTTGTGACAAGAGAAACATTGGCCATTGAAGAAATTCCTGTGATTATCAACCCTGCGGACCGAATGATTGTAGTTTTCATTTACATCCATTCTTGAGGCAAATTGAGAATGATTTACCTGTGGTCTGTTGTAGCTTCTGTTTACCCTTGAAGTAGATTGCCCCTGATTTGCTTGGTGAGCAGCATTGTGCCTTTGCTGTCGATTTTCAATTTGTTCACTTCTCCTTGCTGCATCAAGATAGCTTTTGGAGGTGGATGGCTTCTGCGCTTGAGATGCTTCTTCATTATATCCCAGACCTGTCTTGATTAGAGGAGAACGTTGCACTTTGATAATCTCATCTAAAGTTTCAGATCCTTTAACAAATCTAAGATTAAGAGCTTTAGTTTTCTCAATCTCTTTTCTAAGTCCCACAATTTCACATTCTAACTTTTCATGATGTTTTTCACTTTCAGCAAGTTGGAGTTGTAGAGTTTCTATAATCACATTCTTCTCTTCTAAACAAATTTTGAGTCTAGAAATCTCTTCATAAAGACCTTCTTCATCTATAGCATCCAAGAAATCATCATCTTCAAAAGCCATTAAAAGTTTATAATTATTATTACCTTGTTCTTCTTCATCACTATTTGAAAGTCCATCACTGTCTTCATGAGTGTAATAGCTTTTCTTATTTACATTCTGTTTTCTGTTCCATCTAACTGGTTCCTTACCTTTGTCAAGCTTATCTTTATGAGGACACTTGGTAGCATAGTGACCGACTCTTCCACAAGCAAAGCATTTGAAAGGTAACTTACCTCTGAATCTTCCAGCACCCCGTTGAAGGTTCTTGACAAAATTTGATTCTTCCTCTTCTTCTGACATATGTCCTGACTCATAGTGATCTCCTTTGCCTAAAGCCTTGAAAGCAACTTCTCTCCTGTCTGATGGTCCTCCTTTCCTCATTTCGTAAGCAGTTAGAATTCCGTGTAGCTGTGACATAGTAAGATTCCGTAGATTCTCCTTTTCTTCTATTGCAGAAACTTTTGATTCAAACTTAGAGGACAAAGATCTTAGAACCTTTTCAACTACAACAACCTCTTTTATTTCTTCACCCAAATTTTTCATACAATTAACAATCTCATCTATACGTAGGAAATAGTTAGCCACACTTTCATCATTGTGCATTCTGAGATTTTCATACTGAATTCTGAGGGTTTGAAGTTTTGCTCGTTTTACCTATTCATCTCCTTCATAGCTCAGAACGATCTTGTCCCATATTTCTTTTGCGGTTTTATACTGCATAACCTTGACGAATTCTGATTGAGATAGACATCCTAATAGAGTATTGACAGCTTTTGCATTTGTTTCAAATTGCTTCTTACCAGCCGTATCTGTAGGAGTTGCTGCTGGAAAAGTGTACCCGGTATCTATGATATCCCAGACTTCTGTACCAAGAGATTGAAGATAGGCAGTGACTCTTACCTTCCAATAGACGAAGTTAGTCCCATCAAAAATTGGTGGCCTGATTGATGCTTCTCTCTCGTAGTTGCTCATGATGAGAGATCTTCCTTCAAGCGATCAAGCTTCTTCTGAAGGACCTGCTCTGATACCAATTGTTGGAAATAATACTGAGAGGGGGGTGAATCAGTATTATCAAATAAATTCTTTTAATTTCTCACCCAGATCATATACGTTAAAATCATGCAGACTTATAATTTAATGATCATTAATCTGTGCATCAGAATCATATAAATAGTGACCAAAACAGAGCAGAAGACAATCACACATAAGAACACAAGATATAAGGTGGAAACCCAATGTGGGTGAAAACCACCTGCTGCAATTCGTCTCTATCTTCTTTTAATTAGAAACTTCTTTTTACAATGTTTCTGTACTGGTGCAGACTTATACCAGTATGCAGGCTTCTACCTGCAGAAGGCTACAACCTTCTCTCGTTCTCCAGCCTCTCCTGGAAGGGAGCTACAACCCCCTTAGCTCTTGTACTAGCTGAAGTACTAGTACGTAGGTGCTGACCTATAGAAGGCTACAACCTTCTCTTTCTTCCAGGACCACGTTTCATAAATTTTCACACTGGATCCATGAATATCAATCAAACACCAATCTCCTTTCCACAATCAACTACCAATAGCTTCTCAGAATGTAGTAAGCAAAAAACAATACCAGAATACAGACACCAATTCTGTACCCAGAACACTGTAGTAATAGACAAAAGCAGCTAAAATGAATTTCAGAGAAAAGTCCGCAACTTCACTGATAAAGACCTGCGGATATCCGCACTTTTACTGTGTCGAGCCTGCGCACCTCCGCAACTGCTCAGTCTGTTGTACTATGTACCTCCGCACCTGAAGTGTATGCTGCTCTGTGCACCTTCGCACCTACCCCGTCTGCTCCAGTGCGTACCTACATCGTCTGCTGCAGTGCGTATCTCTGCACCTGTGCTTTCCGTTGTGCTGCGCACCTCCGCACCTACACCGTCTGCTGCAGTGCGTATCTCCGCACCTGTGCTTTCCGCTGCGCTGCGCACCTCCGCACCTACGTCGTCTGCTGCAGTTCGTACCTCCGCTCCTGTGATGTCTTCTAAGCTGTGTACCTCCGCACCTACGCTGTCTCGGGCCTGCGTACCTCTGGGTATAGACAAATTTATCAGTTTTCAATCATACCCCAGATTTACAGATCTGATCATACGCCAAGGAGATCTCGATCCAACAGAAAATTCACCTTGTAATGCTCAGGTTTCTCCTTGATTCAGATTTATCAATAACTCACCAACCGATCACCAGAGTTTCAGATCTTATTCAACATGAGATATTCAACATACAAGTGTCTAGCCAAATGATCTCCTTTCCCTTTTTATAGTCTAGGCCTTTCTCAAACCATGGATCAAAACCATAGAGATCCAATACTAGGGACCCAATACCAGGGATCAATACTTTTAGATGCAAAACCACGGACCAAAACCATAGGATCAAAATGTCGGACTAAATACCAAGGACAAAACATAAGATTTTCCACGTGCGCATTTTTCTCTGCATGAAAGTCCGTGCACTTTTAGGACCGCACCTTTTGTTCGGAACACCTGCGAACATGTCCGCACCTTTTGAACGGAGAACCTGCGGACCCTACCTAAGTCCGCATCTGTATGAACAGGAACCTACGAATATCTCATTTTCTTCATTATTTTGAGAGCCTGAACTTGATCAGCTACTTGAATGAGTTGCCATCAAGGACAACACTTATGCCATAGCATGACACCTGCATCATAATGCCAACAGATAGTACAACTCTAGGTAGAGATTGTTGACGCTAATCTAAATTATAATCTTCTACTCAGCCGAAGCTGGACCCATGCCATTCATGCTGTAGCCTCCTCTCTATTCCGCATGATTCATTTCCCCATCAAGGGAAGATTGTCACTGTCAACCAGCTGTCCTTCTTTGCCTCTTCCTCCTCAGATGACAATGTTCCATACGTCAAGCACACTAGTGCTCCCTATGAGAGTGTGGGGGCGGGTCTTTTTAAAGATTCTGCCTTAATGGGAATTTTTCCTCTCCCACCTCCTTATGTTTCCTCTGTCAACATGATCTCAGTCAAATCTGGCCCTTGGGTCATACCTTCACCAGATCTTATTACCTGGGGAGAGGTTATGCCACTTAGTCTTGCTGAAATCAATTACGTGGAGATTGTTTCGGCCTTAAGTTCCACTCAAATGCACGCCCCACCCACTCACCTACACCCCGTCTTTACCGTTGGTCCTTTTGCCAAATGGGGCATCAACTGTATCACATGTAACCCTCATTTGGCTAGGGGGCATGGCTATATTATCATTGTTGTGGATTATTTCACCAAATGGGCCGAAGCGATGCCTACATACTCTGTAGATAGTAAAACGATGGCTCAATTCCTTTTCAATCATGTTATTTCTAGGTTCGGTGTACCTCAAGCCATTGTCACAGACCATGGCTCCCATTTCAGAGATTACATGATGGCTAAGCTGACTTCCGCGTTGGGTTTGCACCATGAAGGTTCAACCTCGTATTACCCTCAGGCCAACGGCCAAGTTGAATCTGTGAACAAGGTTTTGGTTACAATGCTTTGATGTATTATTGGGATGCACAAGTCAAATTGGCATCTCATGCTCTTTTCAGCTCTGTGGGCTTGCCGAACCTCGACCAAAGACACAACTAGTTTCACACTATTCGAGCTTGTCTATGGTCTGGAAGTAACGTTTCCGAGCAAATGCTAGATTCCTTCGCTCAAGCTAGCTGTCAAAATTCTCCCCGAAACATCACCTCAGGAAGAGCGCCTCTTATATCTAGAACGAATGGATGAGACTCGTCATCTCGCTGCTTTGGTTATCGAAGAACAAAATAAACGAGTCAAGTCCCATTTCGATCAGTCGGTCTCCCCCCACACGTTCTCTGAGGGTGATTTGGTTTAACTATACGACCAAGCTAATGATAAGCTATGATCAGGCAAGTTTGAGCCCATGTGGCATGGGCCCTACATTATGAAACATGTTTCGCAAAAAGGGGCCTATGAGCTTATTGATTATGAAGGCAATCCTCTGGACAAGCCTCGAAACGGGCTTTACCTCAAGAAGTACTATACTTAGGTCATCTTGCATGGTTACTTGTGTACATTAGTGTGTTATTCATTTTTGTGCAGTGTGGTTTGGTGTGTTAGTTTTCAAATAACTTTCCTGTTTACTATGTTTTCCTTGCTTTGTAGATGTTTGTGACTCCCCACATTGGTTTTACTGACGGTGCTTGCCGTAGTACCCGGAACCTATCATTCATGGCATGGGATATTTATAACCCTCACGGTGACTTGATTCATCTTCAAGGTATCTGTTAGGTCACACAACTAACAACATTGTGGAATACAGTGCGGTCATTGAACTATTGTCAGAAGCCATTGCTCTTAACATTCGAGAGTTGGTTGTCAACCTAGCTTCACAGCTTGTCGTCCTTCAACTCAACAAGAAATATTCTGTCATAAACCCTAAGATATTGAGAATGTATCTTCGTATTTGTCTACTGGAAAGACATTTTGATTATATTACATATCATCATATTCCTAGACGCATGAATACATTGAGAGATGCATTAGCTAATTATGTGTTGGATAGACATTTACGAAACATGTGAAAAGATAAAACAAATCATTTGTACCATAGCAAGCAAGAAAATACAACACACACACACACACACACACACACATATATATATATATGGTGATAATGTTTGATACATCAAAACCCCAAAAAAATAATATGTGTGTCCAAAATAACATCGGCGGCTCGCAGGCCTCATATATCCGTGGCACGCAGGCCTCAAAAATGTAAAATGTTGGACCTAGGAACTAATCAGCATGGTGATCATGGTAGCATGACATGGTTCATGCAACACGAGTTAGCAATCGACGAATCCGATCTGATACTCCCACCATGTGTCTCTTCTACTGGTGAGGAATGTCTCCCACCCGAGCATACTCTAGGATACCACGAGTCAACCCCTCAAGGTTCCTCGCAATCTCCTCCTTGTTGTCACTCCCCTCTTGATAAGGAGTGACAACATTGAACTGGCCGGCGACACACTTGGCTATTGGGGACATCCCAGCAAGACGCTTTGGTCCAACATATGCATTAACAAAGCAAAATGTTATAAACACATATATATCAAAAAACAATTAAAAAATCAAAAAATTGATTTTTACCTTCATCGTCAAAATCCTCTCCATCTAGTAGCGGCATGTCCGGATCTCCACAAAAGTCGGTGCCACTATATGGCCAGTCCTCCACGACGATCAACTGTCATCGTAGCCATGAAAAGAAGGTAGGCCTGTATGACATGTGTTGGCCCCCAATGATTCTGGGCATCAAACGACTCTAGCGGGCCATCCGCAAGTCGTGTGGCATGGGAGGATCTACCTCAGTCAACTGGTATTGGAACAACAGCACCCGTTCCAAGAAAAAGGTCACTAGTATAGATCCGAAGAAAAATTGATTCAGATTCCCTACCTTAGCTTTTGTCAGCTGGTGTTTTATGTTGATCTTCATGGCTTCCGCCCAATTGAAGATCGTTGGTGTTGTGCAGTTGATGGCATATAGGAATTTTGACTTGTTAGTCTCATGCACTGCTTGGGACCCCGCCACTCTGTTGATATTCAACAGTAGCACTCTCAGTGTCAGATCTCGGACAGTGGAAATATCAATCTTGCCACTCTTGTATTTGAGGGCTTCAGGGCAATGTTCGGCAAGCAACATGGATATGCTTGCCCCAATCGGTCGTGGCCCATATAAGTTGACTAGTTCCCCTCTCCGGGACAGTCCTGTGATGAAATATATGTCTGAAGTTTCTAACTCCAGCTCCTGGTCACCAATGACGAATATTTCCCGATTTATGTCCCAGAGACTAATCAGGTATCGAAGTAGCTCAGGTTGGGACCGCATCCCTTGTGTGAGAAAAAATTTGAGGAGCCCACAGTCCCTCAAAGCGTTCAGGCATTTTGGATCATTCACTCCCTAGGTGTCCACATCCTCGTGCTCACGTTCTTTCCAGTCTACCATTTTCGATGATTATTTCCTGCAAAAACCATATATTTAAGTCAATAATCATTTTTGGCTCATAAATTTCAAATTCTAACGGTGGTTTTGAGGGGAAATTTGTTTTTTCCCTATTCACGGTGCCAATGCGCCTGTTTTAAAAATTGTTGCACTGATGATATGATAGGCCATTTTAATTACCCTCGGCTGGCGCGATTCCCTGCCCAGAAGTCGCATTGACCGAGGGTGAAAATATTTTGACAAATCCTCCCTCAAAAATCCAAAAAATATTTAAAAATAGGAGTAAATGGTATGAAAATGAAGCTTAGGGCTTTGGCTCTTACTTGTAACTGGTGGCTCAACAAATGACCTCCCGGATCTCCCGCAATCTGCTCCATAACAATTAGGGAAAAGTGAGTAAAAAGTCTTTCACATCAAGGTAAAGTAGTAAATGGTAAAAAATATTTACTTTTCATCCCTTTTATTCAGTTTTTCATGAAATATTAGGTTTTGTAAATATTTTGACCTATTTTGCCTCAAGAATTGGATAATTCACTTTACCTTTTTGCACAGCGACAGGTGATGGATGTTTGACGTGTTGAAATATGGCAACAAGAATATTTCAATTTAATTTTTCCTTGAATTAAATTGTGAATTAAAATCGAATTTAGTCTTAACAACTACTTGGAAATAATTAATTAATTTATTCTAAATTAATTAGTTGGAGAAATTCAACTTAGAAGTCTTTCTGAAGTCATGCAAGAGTTATCCCTTAAATTAAGGAGATAAGATTGAGTTATATTTGAGTTGTAATTAGTTTACTCAATTTACTGAGTTAAGTCTAGTTAAATTAGTTCCAAACTGTTTGAGGAACTAATAGTGAGTTAATAGTCAGTTGATGCATGTATGCACTCAACTAGTGCTACTCCAGTTAACTGAATATTCCCTCATCAGAAACTCATGCATGTCTATTTTGAGAAAGACCCAGTTGAGATTAAAGTCAAGGACAGTGTACTATCAGTTGCATGTGTTTTCTCAAAGAGAAAACTCATGCATGCAGTCAAGGATAAATCCTTGAGGATTGCATAGTTTTGAAGTGTGTGAGATCAGAGTTTTCCACTTGGTAAAGGAGAATCATCCACAAGGAACAATGCAAAGAAATATGAGCTTGGAGGGCAGAGAGGAAGGCTGGAGAGAAGCCAAGATTGCTTGTGAGCATCTGTGAGGATTGTAGTGAGAGTTGGTTAGCTGTGAGAGATAAGGCTTTGTACAATTCCTATGTATTGTGTGATTGATTCTTCTTCTTCTGGTTATATTTTTCAGCTTGATCTTTAAGCTTCCACATATTGATAGTAGAAGTAGGTTATAGTATAATGCTTCGATTTATATTGCATTATTGGTTAACCTACAATAGATTTTCTACATGGTATCAAAGCTGGATTTGTAGAAATTTTCTACATGGTATCAGAGATGGATTTGTAGAATTTTTTCTACATGGTATCTGTTAGCCTCCTATTGCAACAGGTGTTCATATTTCATGATTGACATTTTTACATGCCAAATATGTCATACATTGCATGCTGCAATGCTCCATATTTCCAAAAAGAGGCCAAAGAAGAGGCCATGAAAGTTCGCTAGTCTAAATGCCACTGTTGTATTCCAATTTTGATGAGTTATTCCATTTTTGAAGAGTTTTTTAGTTAAGGGAAGGCCAAATAGTTTAATCTTGGCTTCCCTAGGTTTAAATTTCTTGTTTTAGAATATAGAGATGAACATCTGTCCAAACTATTTAATCTTTGCATATTTGTAGATAGGTTGAGAACCTTGGGCGCTCAACAGCTTAATCTGAGCCCCGGCAGAAATAAGGATCGATTTAGATAGGAGGATAGCCAAAAGAAAAGTTGTAAAGCTGGGTTTGCTAATTCAAGTGCACCCAAACCAAAAAGAAGAGAAAATGCTAGGTAAGTAGGCCGGGCAGGTAGTTTTGAAGTTGCCATATGTTGATTGGTGATCAATTTTGTGTTTCAAAGTGATATTTTGCTTCAGATCACATATATAAGGCAGTTTTCCATTCGGATCAGATCAAGCGAGGCATGTCTAACTCAACCTTCTTCATTTCCCCCAAATCATTCACTAACTGCCCCAAAGAGGTCAAGATCTGCTTGACATCTCTTAAATTCATCATTTCTCATATCATTTGCCTAAGTAAAGGTTTGCTTTGCTTAGGAGTACTCTTATTCACTCTTTGAGTCATTTTCCCCTTTAAATAGCATAAGATCTCCAAACTTAGCGCTTTCTCATCATTTTCATATTAATTTCTAACTATACTATGTAACTCCCTATCTATTTCCCCTTCCCCTTACTAAAAAGCACTAAATAGCTCCCCTATGTACATATCCCCTCCCTTTGGTTGAAAAATAACCATAACTATGCTTGGGAATTGCTAAATTTATCTGAACCTTGGCAAGAACCCTCTTTTTCCTCCTTAACCACCTTCCAAATGCATTAGGACTCATTCCTATGCATAAAATCCCCCTCTGAATGTATCAAATCCATCTTTGGCCTTGTTTTACCTTTTCCAAGGCATAAATCCCTCTTTCAATGCTATCGGACCCCTTCCGATGCATTAACAACCTCTCCGATGCACTAAACCCTTCTTCCGATCATAAAAGGCCCCTTTGTATAATAAAAAACCCCTTTTCTGCAATATTTCCCCGCTTACCACTTTATCGCATCGCATCGCAATATACATATAAAGCCCGCCCCCGGGTTTCCCCGATGGCGATATTCCGACTTAATGTCCACCGTCCATCGTTCCGCCCAGATCAACGGTCCAGATCGTTTCGGTGATCGCCCATTTCGGCGATCGCACATATGTAAAACCCATGTCCCCGTTGATTGCCGAAATGCTGATGAAATCATAGCCGCCCATTCCGGCCCGCGTCAGATCCAACAGCCGTGATTTAATCCAGTGAACAGTGTCACTCCCACCCCGGATTTTTGCGATTTTTACGTGTAAATGGGTTTTTCGCCTGTTTTAAAGAAAATGGCCATTTTTCACAGGATTTCCTCCAGCGCCCGCGCCCGGATCCAGTTAAAGGGAATTCATGCATTCCTACATCATTTTTGATCGCTCCAAAGCCCAGTTTTGCTCCAGAAGACCAGTCTCGGCCCAGCACAGTTATCAGCATGCAGTCCTCCCCCTGTTTTGTAGTTTTCTTCAGATAAAGCATTATTTTGATCGGCCAGAGCGCCGATAGCATTCCAAAGGCCACGAAAACCTTTGCAGCAGTTATTTTTGCATTAAAAGGACAGAAAGAGGCAATTTGACAGTTTCGAATATATCAGGGGAGAGAAAGTGGCCCGATGGGACAGTCAAAGAGTATCAAATGAAATATAAAGGCCCAGATGAATGCCAACGTGTATCAGGAAGCGACAAAGAGTATCAGTTAAGCGTTTTTAGTGGAAATCTTCATTTACAAAGTAGGTGAACATTGAATGGCCTCCAACAAAGTCAAAGAAAGCGGTGAAGCCATTTAAAGCTCTTAGATCACAGTTAATGATATTAAAGCCTCCTGGGAAGCGGTAGATCAGAGGCCAATGTGCAGTTATGGCCAAATGAACAGCACAGAGCCACAAGGATAGATCTTTACCCATTTTTGAGGTAGTTGCCCAGCGAAGCACTTAGATAGATCATTATGCATTTATTTCAGGATAACTTAGATTAAAAAGCACTTATTTCCCTCAGATCTGTTTAAGATCTGCTGTAATAGATATTTTGGGAGGCCAGCTGCCCCAGCGCAGCTCATATAGATATTTCTTGCATTTATTTTTGTACAAATTAGGTTAAGGCACTTATTTCATGAGATATGTCTCAGATCTATTGTTTATAGATATTTTCCCTATATAAACCACCCTCTGCATTGTTTAAACGGTTGGTTGGTTGATAACTTCCTCTCCAGACTTGCGCTGTAATATTTTGTGAACCCATATAATCAAAGATCGCTGGAATGATTGGATGATGAACTGTCTGTTGTGTTTAATGGCTGAAGAGTGACTGTGGAATTCTAATGCTTCTACATGGCCCAATAAGTGTTTCTTACCTCTGTTTACAGTTTGCATGTGTTTATGCCACCATTGTGTCACTATCTAAATAGTAGAAAGAAAGAATAGTTCAGAGCTTACTTAATTGTATTCTCTTCTCAATTTCTGTGATTTATCTATGTTTTCCTCTGAATTAGTCCTGAATATGAATACTGTTTTGCTCATATTTACACTAGTTCCTTCATATATGAATGTTGTTTAGGAATCCTTGATTGCTCCTTTATAAATGTTCACTCACCTTCCCTCTGTTAGCATAATGAGAGCTACTTAGTTGCCTCTCATTCACTGGCCTTCATTCCATCTTTATTCCAGCTTGATATTGTTTTATGTGAAGCTATCCCGCTCTGTATTCCTCTTGTGACCAAGAAAACGCAACAGCAAGCCTAATCCATGACTCCATGCCCAATGGTTTGAAATTCTCACACTATGCATCCCAACTCTGATTGAAAGAATCCTCCTTCCCACTAAAATAAGAAAAAAACCCCTTGTATATCATAACTAGCCTAAAATCAACCCAAAACAAAGCTAAATTATAAAGAGAGAGCCCTCTCTGATTGCAAGTAGGCTAGGACCTGCAATCCAAAGATTGGTTTGTGGTTACCTCGGCCGTATCCTTTAAGGAGCTTAAGGACAACCTGAGTGTTAACATAATGGTGACTCCGCTGGGGACAATTGTTGTAGGGAAAAGTATCCGACTCGGATGACCCTATCCCACTCTAAGGGTGATAGTACCTCAGCAACAACTGTAAAGAAAACTACTTAAGGTTTACTTCTTTATGAAAGCAAGAGAGAATGAAGAAATGCACTAACCGTTTCCTTGCGCTTAATGTCGAATCCAAACTCTTCTCTTTGCTTGCTTGCTCCCAGCTCCTTGCTCTTTTGCTGGCCCAGCTACAATGAGATCCTGCAAAATAACAAAGAAGGAAACTACAAGAAGCATGCAATCATAACTGATTCAAGGATTAGCATAAATCAAATATACAATTATCACAACACATCATTGAAACAAGTGCATATAGAAGAACCTCAATAGCTTTTATTAATAGAAGAAGTAAAGTTCTGAGAGTGTTACAACCATTGAAGGCCCCAATCCAGCAACACCTCCCAGCAGAAAGAATTTCTCCTCTTCACCTCCTTCAAGCAATCACCCAATAGCTCTATAGTGAAACCAACAGCATATCATTACTTTGCACAAAATTCCAGCCTCCTGAGCTCATAGGAGAGAGCTCAATATATAGATGAATTGAGAAAGGATGAGTCAGCTTGCAACTGATGTGTAGCTGCCTTGTGTCCTCTCTCTCTTCAGTTGATCTTCAGTTCTTGAGTCCACTTGGAGAACCTTGCTTCCACTTGGAGAAACAGAGCCTCTGACTCATCACAAGGCGAAATCCCTGATCCAAGTGTCATTTTTGGAAGATTCCAGAGCAATGACTCAGTGTGCCACTTGTCCCATCTCGCTCAGCGCAGGTGGGCTTTGTTCTACCTGCTTTGCAATGCAGGTACACCATGGAGGAGTTGAGTTTCAGCGCAGAAGCCTAGTGGAGCACCTGCTTTGATTTCAGGATTGCTTGTTTTTGAGTGTTTTCAGGTGGAGAACTGATCTGAGAGCTGTTGGCTTGCTGACCTTGTTCTTCTAGGGGTAGGAACATCATGTTTAGGGACTTTGGATCCCTTGGATTATTGACAATTCATGCCTGATGCTGCAAGGCACAAAATTGTCTATAACAGATGCCCCCTAAAGTATGAGGTCGTTTATCGGGTGAAATGCTTTATTAGGAGGATCCGAAGTTCATTCAATCTGCTGAGAAGTGTCCTGTAATAAGATACAATACAATACATTATTTTTCATACTTTTTCATGATCTGGCTGAGGCGGGCATTCCCATGCTCAGCTTTATAAATTCATTTTGGTACATAGAACAGACGATCGTCTGATGGTAGACTGATAATTCTCTGCTGAAATTATCATCCTTTGAGAAGGATGATCATCTGCTGCAATGATGTACATATCAAATGTCTTTATATCCTGAATATATATCGCAGCCCGGATGGATGAAACTAGATCCGGGGTCTTCAATCTCTTCCAATCTTCACTCGATGTACAAGTCGATCCATGTGAGAATTTCTTGAAGTCGAACATGGAAAGACATCGCTTGATTACCGGTCAATGATGTAAACCGTTAACAAGCGCGAGAGGAATCACCGATAAGGATGATGACCCTCAAGGTACAGGAATACAATTCACATGGTGGGAATAAAGGACTTGGTGTCGACCACCATGCAAAATCTTCTGGTCGAAGGTCATTGATGTATACCTGTCGCCGGAAGTGAGAAACTTGCCATTGAGGCATGCAAGCTTCAAAGTACTGAAGGGGTTGTTCCTAGATCAACTCCTTGGATAATGAGCTGATGTCGACAAGGAGCGATCCGTCAAAGGAGGGCCTTAATGAATCCCACATCATTGACACGGAACGGAGCTAGTGATTGTGATGAGGTGAAAACAAACTGTGATGTATGATTCAGGGTGGCGGTCATGAAATGGATGAAGGACAATGTATGGTAGTGGATGGGACATGGTTGACTCTTTGCAGAACAACATCTCTTGAACATATAACGACACTGATGTGATGGATCGGTAGCATTACCCCAAATGTGGATGGTGTGGCGAGGACCATGGTGATGAGACCGGTGAATGAAACAACCCAACCCGATGTGGTACGGAGGAAAAAGTGTCATGTTCAAGAGTGACTTGCTACCATTAAAGCTGTGAGGTTCTCCCAATTTTTTCCCCAGTCATTGCTGACCAGTACCTATTTATTTTTGTCAAGCTTGAGGAGGATAACATATGCTTGTTCTATAACCTGCCCTTCGGGCAAGCCCATCGCTATGTTTTAACGAGCCTAGCGATAGGGAAACTCGTTCTCGTCTAAAGACAAGTTTGTCGCTATTTAATAAATTTAACGAGTCTAACAACAAGGATAACTCGGTCCTTTTCATTTTTAGAGAGTCTGAAAAGGTACATAAAGTTAACTCCAGAATTCCTTTTTCGTCATCTAATCCCTTAAGTCCGAAAAAGTATAAAACAATACAGAAGGGATGAGTTTTCGGTACTTTTAACGAGCCGAACAAAACAAGCGCTCGATCTTTTTGTGCAATAATCCCTCGGGTCCAAAAAGATTAAAATCTAGAGGAGGGATAGCTTTCCGGTCGCTTTAACGAGCTGGAAGGCCAAAACTCGGCAAACTTTTCATATTTTACGAGTCAGTGAAAAGAGCTCAAAGAAGACTCGTCTTTTGAGGAACGAGTGATTAACAGGGGTAGCAACAGATTCCAGGTACAGGTTGGAATATTCCAATCACGGCAGTGTCACAACGATGGCTTAGTGAAATCACTCTTTGCAGCTGTTCCTCAAAAGAAGGTAAACAATCATATGGAGATGAACGATTGGCCAAATGAACGGATGGAGGTGATGGCATATAAACACGACCAAGGGCTTTTTAATATGGCAGTCAAAGGTTACATTTACCAAGGTTATTTACTGGTTCATTTTTTCTGGGTGAGTTTGAACTCTAGGGGAAGATTGCTCACAACTTATGTTTATTTTTCAACGAGCATGAACTATGTGCTAAAACTGCTCGGATCTTGCGTTTATTTTTTAACGAGCATGAACAATGCTAAAACTGCTCGATTATACCAGTCATAATACAAGAAACGCCTCAGGTGAGATAGCTATTTTTTAAGGAGCTTTATCTCACGAAGTTGTGCTCCTATTTGGCAAGTTTTAACTTTTGCCCCTCATCCTTTCTTTATGCAAGCTGGAAACGGCTAATCCTACGAGTTTAACGGGTTAGACCTACAGGTTTAAAGGGAGGACCTAAAAATTTAAAAAATAAATAGTCGTCCCGTGCTTGCACTCCAAAAGGTTTGCATGCCCCCAGGTATAAAGTATAATTTCAAGGCTACCCCTCCTCTGTCCCACCTCTGTTTTTCTACTTGTCGTCTTGCTATATTTTTAACGATACTTGTCTTCTCGTTATTTTTCGGTGCCAACGGTACTTGTCTTCTCATCAGTTCACTTTTATATTTTCGCAAGATCGCAAGAGATAAAACATTGGCGTTACGGAGGGAGGTTTGCCTCTTACTTATTATCCGAAAAATGGTTTTATTTGCTGCCGCAAACTAAACTCTTTTTCCCGGCGATGTCTATCATTAGGTTGCTAAGGATGGTGACTACTCGTTGCAGCAATTTCATCTCTTTCTTTGGAGGCTGCCCCTACTTATCCTTCAAAACATATGTTTTAATGGGTGAGGCTTGCCTTCAAAGATGGTGGCTACTTGCTGCCACAAGTGGATCTCCTTCCTTAGGAGAGCCTACTTACCTAGACAAGGGGAGCGAGAAGCTGATTATCTCACTCACATAACTTTGACAAAAGAATCTTATTCTAGAACAACCCTCTCTTCCTTCTTTCGGACGGGGTACGGACTAGTCATATTCTTCTGCGGAAATCAACTTTATACCCAAGGTTTCCTCTGCCCAAGGCAGGCCAGGGTGCATGCCCCCTGGGTCCCAGTTCTTTCTTCCGAATCACTCGCATTCATCGGGAAGTAGAACCGGGGGTGGAGGCATTCCTTGAGTGAATAAACCGTTAAGGGATGGTATTTGACTATTTGCGATGCGTGATCCTGGAAGTGAAAGTTGGTCTACGAGCTTGACCATCCTTCCTTCTTGCGGAAAACACATAACTATAAAGAGTGAGGACACTATTGCCTCCATGCAATATATATAGTCTCGTCCAAGGAGTAAGTTATAAACCAAGGGTCCCTGGACGACCATGAAATTCATATGAACTGTCTTCCCCTTCAATGTAATGGGAACATTGGGGAGAATCCCTAACGGGCGACTGGTTCCTTTATCAAAACCTGATAGATTTCTCATCTCAGGTAAAAGCGTCGGGGAACCCAGTGCTTTCCAAGCAATAGAGGAAAGGATACTCACAGATGCCCCTTCATCAATGATAGTTCCAGCCATTACCATTCTATAGATCTGGACAATGATTCTGAATGGGATACTGGCTGGTAACCGGGGTCTGCCTAGTTGATTCCAATCAAAGGATACAACTAGGTTGCTTGGCGGTGGGACCGAATACACGGCCGGATACGACCCTGACGATGTTCCTTCCTGCGATAAAGGAATGGGCGCATTGCCCTGATGCTCATCAGAGTCTGTGTTGATGAAAAGAATATGGACGGTGTCATCCTTATCCTCTTCAGTGAGGGTGTCATTTGAAGATGGATCTTCAATGACGGTGTCATTTGAGGATGAAACCTCTGAAGGAAGAACCGGGTCAACTGCCGTTTCGACCTTTAGACTTTCGTCTGGTCTGGATTCAGTTGGTTCATTCTCAATGACGGACACTTCAGCTGACCACTTGAGCGGGCCAGCTGGATTTTCAACTATCGAGGGATTAGGCACGAGTTTTTGGTATCCAGGAGGAAGTCGTAACGGTGATACCGGACGATCTTCCAAAACTCTCTTCGCCTCATCTAAGAATGGACATCGGTGAATGGCGTGATCGCCTTCACACAACATACAGGGTGATCTTGGTCTCCCTTTTCGTCCTTCACTCTCGCTAGTTGATGGACTGCAATCAACATGACTACCAGAGGTTGATGCTACCGGATTGTGCAACCTGGGGGACCAGTCCCTTAGTATCCGGGGAATACAAGGACAATCACGATGGAAGTGGGTCCCTTTGCAAATGACACATGGCGATTTAGGCCCGGTCGGTGCAGTGTGTGGATTTTTGTCAGATGTCTTTTGCTTGCCCCCAGTCGCCTTCGCCATAGGCCCCTTCTGCTTCTTTTCTTTCTTCTTCTTTTCCTTCTTCTCCTTGGGAGGCTGACTTTTGCCGGCTCTACCTTGCGAAGATGAAGGATCAGAGGAAGAATTGTAAGATGTGGAAGGCTGGTGGGTAGCTCTAGACTGGTCTGACTATTGATTCGACTGCTCAGGATTAGTGGCGATTTGAACTACATTAGTTGAAAAGAGCCATACAGGTAGGCCAATTGTCAATCCTGGAAGTGACAATGTGGCCATATGAGGCGCACCAACATCTCCCCAAGAGGAGAAGGGATTGGGACTTCCGCCAAGGTGATTTCCTTGGTTGGTGGGCTCCATACTTTTCAACTGAAAGATCAACGTAGGAATAACAGGTGATTATGTTCCGATTAAAATAAATTTTATTAACGACGCTTTAGACACAACTTTGCTTTTTCATGTTTTAAGAGTCGAGAAAAAGCTAAAGATGACTCTAGTCTCCTTCGATGTTTTAACGAGCCCGAAGTGACAAATGCTCAGTTGGACTTTTTCAGTTATAGAGTTTGAAAAAGGCCAAAAGAAACTACTCTGGAATTCTAGGCAGAGGGTGTGCCAAACCTTTCGCAAAACCACAGAATACGTTTTACGGTACGTGTGGTCAATCTTCGTGAATGCTGTGTTCACTGCATTGCGATCAGTAGGGTGGTCGACACGGCTTCCTATGGATAAAGGCTTTGTTCCTATAGGGGTCTCCCAATATATACGCGACGGTACGTGGGAGCACAAGTCCGTATTAGCGCCACCGACTCTCAGGAGGAATCACCCACCTTCGTAGAGATCGACAGTCACTAAGTTTAACGACGCCGGAACACGTCTCTACCTAGACCTCTATGTGTTTGCGTTATGTTACAAAGCGTTGTTATGTAAATTGAATTTATTTTAATGTTGATCTTGCTTAGCAGTTTGCCTTTAAGGATCACCACGAGATGTATGTAACAAATTCCTGAATGCGGTCTAAGATGAGAAGCAAACTTTTCAATCTTTCAACTTTGAAAATCTTAACTACTGAGAGAGAAGAAAGGAAAATCTTTTCACACAGTTCATAGAGCACACACTAATGCACTTTCTCCTAAATCATCATGCAAACTTTTCCAAATGCAAAATGCACAATGCATGTATTTTCTTTTCCCTTTCTTAATGTTGATGGGTTACAAAAAGAAAGTTGTTATATAACTTTGATTTCGATTTAAAGCGAAAGTAAACAGGCTAGTCCAAAATCAAAAGACACCTTAAGATTTACTTGTTTAATCACTGGAAATACATGAAATCAAACCATAATGACGAAAGTAAAAAGACTAATCAGCTATGGACAGCAAACAAGCTAACTCTTTAGACCAGCAAAATGCCTAACACAGGTTCATATCTAAGAGGCCAAAGCAAGACTAGTTCACTTTCGTTATGGGAAATTGTAAATGACGTAAGAAATACAAAGAACAAGTACAATTTCGTTATATACCAGAGGCGGAATGATGGCAAGTAAGGTTGGTTTCAGAATAGGTGCAAGACTGGTAACTGGCTGCAAAAACTATAGTGAAAACAGGCAGGAAAAAGGGAGGAAACCCCAACTGCACAAGGCAAAATTGGGCCAACGCAGGTGCTGCACAGCCAATCTGGCTCTCAGCGCAGGTAGCCCCTTCGGGACCTGCGTTGCAAAGCAGGTAGCCTGTGTACTACCTGCTTTGGAAAACGAAAGTTTCGTTTTCACAGTTTCCGGGTCACAATTTTCTCAAAAATTCACAGTTTTTGCTCAAATCAGAAGCTATCAGTCAAGCACACACTAAGGGATGACAAGGAAGGTGAAAATATATCACTAAGAGCTTACAAGGAATCTTGTAGATCAGCTCTTCAAATCATGAACATGCTCAGAAATGAGCTAGAGTAGCTGCCCTCTACTTCGCTTTTGATATAGTCAAAAGCTTTTCGATTTGGTACTCTTTTGTTCAGGAAATGAATAGCAAAATACTACAAACAATCAAATAGATACGATCCCCAGTGGAGTCGCCAGTTTGTTGTAGGGAAAAGTATCCGACTCGGATGACCCTATCCCACTCTAAGGGTGATAGTACCTCAGCAACAACTGTAAAGAAAACTACTTAAGGTTTACTTCTTTATGAAAGCAAGAGAGAATGAAGAAATGCACTAACCGTTGCCTTGCGCTTAATGTCGAATCCAAACTCTTCTCTTTGCTTGCTTGCTCCCAGCTCCTTGCTCTTTTGCTGGCCCAGCTACAATGAGATCCTGCAAAATAACAAAGAAGGAAACTACAAGAAGCATGCAATCATAACTGATTCAAGGATTAGCATAAATCAAATATACAATTATCACAACACATCATTGAAACAAGTGCATATAGAAGAACCTCAATAGCTTTTATTAATAGAAGAAGTAAAGTTCTGAGAGTGTTACAACCATTGAAGGCCCCAATCCAACAACACCTCCCAGCAGAAAGAATTTCTCCTCTTCACCTCCTTCAAGCAATCACCCAATAGCTCTATAGTGAAACCAACAGCATATCATTACTTTGCACAAAATTCCAGCCTCCTGAGCTCATAGGAGAGAGCTCAATATATAGATGAATTGAGAAAGGATGAGTCAGCTTGCAACTGATGTGTAGTTGCCTTGTGTCCTCTCTCTCTTCAGTTGATCTTCAGTTCTTGAGTCCACTTGGAGAACCTTGCTTCCACTTGGAGAAACAGAGCCTCTGACTCATCACAAGGCGAAATCCCTGATCCAAGTGTCATTTTTGGAAGATTCCAGAGCAATGACTCAGTGTGCCACTTGTCCCATCTCGCTCAGCGCAGGTGGGCTTTGTTCTACCTGCTTTGCAACGCAGGTACACCATGGAGGAGTTGAGTTTCAGCGCAGAAGCCTAGTGGAGCACCTGCTTTGATTTCAGGATTGCTTGTTTTTTAGTGTTTTTAGGTGGAGAACTGATCTGAGAGCTGTTGGCTTGCTGACCTTGTTCTTCTAGGGGTAGGAACATCATGTTTAGGGACTTTGGATCCCTTGGATTATTGACAATTCATGCCTGATGCTGCAAGGCACAAAATTGTCTATAACAACAATCCTCAGATAATTTCACAAATCAAGTTGGAAAGCTCCGCTGGGGAAGAATATGACCTTCAAAAGTTTCTTTCTAACCCATTTTTCTAGAAAAATTCCCAAAAAACAAGCTAGAAGCTGGCTCCCAAAAAGAATTCACGTTATATAAGGAACCTCAGGAAGCTAGAGCGAAGAGAAGATTTTGTTGATTCTAGTCCTGAAACAGTTCAGCAAAGTTATATTCCAACCCCTGTTAAACCTTCAGTTCATCCTCACACTGCTCCTTCTTCTCCTTCTTCATCATCCACCTCTCAAAGCACTCCTTCCACACCTCCATTCACTGCACATACTACTCCCATTACCACTGTTATTACTACTGTTCCAGTCGTTCCATTTATCCCTGCTGTTCCACTTATCCCTGTGAATATGGCTAATAGATATGCACCCTTACAGCTGCCTGCTAATCCTGGGGCTATGCCTCAGGATTACCAAACTAAAATCACATATTTTGATGGTACTGGTTCTTGCACAGCCCTGCAACACACCAAGAAAATGCAGGACTATTTTGAGAGTTATGAAATAGATGATGATCATGTAAGAATGAAGATTTTTGTCCAAAGTCTCACAGGTGATGTAAGACCCTGGTTTAGAGCTCTCCCTGCAAATTCCATAGCTGATCCAGAGGCTCTTTACCAAACATTCCTTAACAGATGGGAGAAAAAGAAGGATCCCCTGCACATATTATCAGAATATGATACTATCAAAAGAGGCCCTCAAGAGGCTGTCTTAGACTATTGTGCAAGATTTAACAATGTTTATAATGCAATCCCACAGAACCTCAGACCTCCACCTGATCTTGCTTTGTATAAATTCCCAGATGGTTTTGATACCGACATGGCATATCAATTGAGGGAGAGAGCCCCTCAAACCTTAGCAAACATGCAGAATGTAGCTGTTAGTGTAGAGGCAAACTTGATTGCCAAAAGAAATAGAGCAAGAGCCGAGAGAGGAACCACTTTTAAAGAAGAACCCCCAGCATTTGACCGAAAGTTGGATGCAATCCTCAATAAGGTGAATAGTTTTGAAGATAGAATGGGAACCATGGAAAGAAAAACATCATGGGAAGGACAACAAACCAATACTATTAGAAACCCAAATTTTAGGAAAAACCAAAACCCAAACATTGGAAGGGCTAGCCCCAACCATGATATAAGACCTCCTTTTCATAAAAACTATGCCGAAGCATCCACATCTAGTGAGCCAACAGAGGACACTCACATGAACTTGATGGATTTGAAGGGTGACCAACCAATTTTCCTAACCCAAGAAGACCAAGATGAACATGAGATAAATAAATTTCAGGCTTAGTCTGGTGAGTCTTTTGACTTTAAACAAGGTTATGATTCAGCTGCTTATGAGGTCCACAAACAGTATAAGCTGAGGACAAGAACCATAGATGTGCCCGAAAAGGTTAAACCAAATGATACCAAGCAGCCTAAGAAGATCAAAGAAAAGGCTGCCCTCATAGAGACTGTTGAGCAAACTGTCCCAAACCTGCAGCAAGTAACCATAGAGGATGTAACTGATGTTCAGCCCTCTAAAAATCAGCCTTTGGTATCTTTTCCCTCAAAGGAAAATGTAAACAACACTCCTAAAAGCCTTCCCAAAACATAAATACCACAAGGTATCACCCACCATAACGCTGATAATCAAGAGGAAAACACAGAAAGTACACTTGAAAAGGGGAAATCTGCTACTACCAACACAAAGACTCCATTGGAGAAACCATTTAACTTAGAAGCAGAAATAAGCAAACTTAAGATTTCCATCCCCCTCTCTGAGCTTGCCAAACATGATGTGTATAGGCAACAAATCCAAAGATCACTTCAAATGCCAGAGAATAGGGATGATGTGAATGTATTAGATGATCAACCTGAGCTCCTTTTCGGACCTGAAGTCGATGGCAAATCAGCACATGGAGCTGTTCTACCCTTTTATGTCAGTTTACACATACATGATAAAGTCTTGCATAATGCCATGTTTGATTCAGGTGCCTCACACAACCTTATGCCCAAAGCTGTAATGGAGAAGCTAAACCTTGATGTTACAAGACCCTACAAAGACTTATTCTCCTTTGACTCAAGTCAGGTCAAGTGTTTAGGCTTAATCAAAGACTTATGTGTGTCTTTAGTCCAATATCCCAACAAAACAATTCTAATGGACGTGGTGGTTGCTGACATTCCACCAAAGTATGGCATGCTGTTATCAAGATCTTGGGGAGCAAAACTCCAAGGATCTCTCCAATTAGACCTCTCCTATGCCACTATTTCAGTCTTTGGGCAACCAAAGAGACTGTATAGAGAAACACTAATGAAGTATGTGGTAAGTAGTGAGGAAAAGCCCCAAAACTTTCCTATTTACTCAATCCATTCTGATATGGATTCTTTTATTTTGTTTAATGATGAAACAAGTCCTCCAACTGATGATAAGCTTTTGGCTTTAGAACAAGAAACATGCATAAATAAGGAATAGGTTGCCCATACCCATGAGACTGTTGAAACAATTAGTGCAACCAGCATACAAGAAGAACTCAATGAAACAGAAAATTCAACTCTACCCACTCCTAAAATTATTGAAACTCTTAATACTAACCACAAGCAAGAAATCAAATGGTATTTAGAGTTTGATGGTTCAGTTAATAAGCTAAGAGCAGGGGCAGAAATATGGATTCACAGTACACATAACAGCCATGCAGAAGGTCATGCTTACAGACTTAACTTCAAATGTACCAACAACATGGCAGAGTATGAGGCTCTCCTTTTAGGCCTTAAGCTAATCAAAGCTCTAGGAGCTGCAAAGGTGTCCATTCAAGGTGACTCCAATTTAATCATACAACAAATGAAAGGAAACTTTGTTACCAATGATAGAAGGCTAAGAGCTTATAGAACTGCTGCCACTGCAATACTTGATACCTTCACCGAATCCAAGCTTGCTAAGATTTCTAGAAACCATAACATACATGCTCATAGTCTAGCTACTTTTGCTAGCACTTGCAAGCTTCCTCTTGAGCCCAATCACCACTTCATAGCTGAGATAAAGCACAGGCCTGCTATCCCTAACAATATCAAAGACTGGCAAGTATTTGAGGATGATCCTCAAATCAACAATTTTCTTACCTTACAGCATGAGTTTTCAGGCCTAAAAATTGATGAAGATGCCATGGATGATCCACAACAAGCAGTAAACCAAAATGAGCATACCATAACAGCTGTAGCAACAAAACAAATGCTGCACCCAACCATCTTTGATGAAGAAAACATAGAAGAGCTGAAACAGATGCATTTGGAGGAAATAGCCAAAACAGAGGCCGAAATCATTGATTTAAAAGACAACTTTCTGCCTGCTAGCCTCACTCCATTAGAAGATATATTTGATTCAAACGATGTCCCCAAAAAGCCAAAGATGCAGCCCTTAAATGCTACCATAGAAGAATACAACATTGGGACAGCAGAGAAGCCCAAAATGATTAAATTGTCCAAAAATCTGCCACCTGATCAAAAACCAAAGTATGTGGATTTGTTCAAAGAATTTCAAGATGTGTTTGCTTGGAGTTATGAGGACCTGAAGTCCTATGACACCTCAGTTATTCAACATACCATTCCCTTAAAACCAAATCAAAAGCCCTTCAAACAGAAACTTAGAAGAATCAATCCTATGCTTCTTCCCTTGATTGAGAAGGAAGTAAAAATAATGTTTGAAGCTGGTATCATAGCACCCATTATATTTTCTGAATGGGTATCCAATCTTGTTCCCACAAGAAAGAAAACATGTGAGATTAGGCTTTGTGTAGATTTGAGAAACTTAAACAAAGTCTCCCTTAAAGAGCACTACCCATTGCCCAAAATGGACCACATCCTGCAAAGAGTAGTAGGGTCATCTAGAATCTCTTTGCTAGATGGCTTTTCAAGTTTTAATCAAATACTGGTTCACCCGGATGATCAAGACAAGACAGCCTTTACTACACCGTGGGGAACCTTTAAGTATGTAAAAATGCCTTTCGGCCTAAAGAATGCAGGTGCTACCTTTCAAAGGGCCATGGACATTGCATTTTCCAAGGAAATCCATGATTTCTTGGTTGTCTATCTTGATGACCTTACCCCTTTCTCCAAATCTGATCAAGAGCACCTAAAACATTTGAGACAAGTGTTCCTAACATGTAGGAAATATGGCATTTCCTTGAACCCCAAGAAGTCTTTATTTTTCCTTGAAGAAGGAAAATTACTAGACCATATCATTTCAAAAGATGGGATTAGAATTGATCTGGAAAGGATCCAAGTCATTCTTCAAATCCCATATCCAAGAAACATAAAAGAGTTGCAATCATTCCTAGGAAAGATCAATTTCCTAAGGAGATTTATCCCAAACTTGGCCAAGCTGATAAGACTGTTAAGCAACATGTTAAAGAAGGATGACAAGGTAAAATGGTCTCTTGAAGCCAAGCAAGCCTTTGAGGGCATAAAATCTGCCTTAACCCAAGCCCCTGTCCTCACAAGTCAACAATTTGACAAAGATTTTATCATTTTTTCTTTTGCATCTGATCACACCATAGCTGCTGTCCTTTTGCAAAAAGATGATCAAGGAGCTGAAAAACCAATTGCATTCTTCAGCCGAGCCCTCAGAGATGCCCCCTTGAAATATAAAATAATGGAAAAACAGGCCTATGCCCTTGTTAAAGCAATCAAAGATTTCAAAGTTTACATTTTATATTCACATGTGATTGCTTATGTGCCAAATGCTGTTGTAAAAGACATATTAACTCAAGAAGGAATTGAGGGAAGAAGAGGCAAGTGGATTGCAAACATCCTTGAGTATGACATTGAGATAAAACCCACCAAGCTTATAAAGGGACAAGGTTTAGCCAAACTGATGTCCAAAACAATTTTTCAAGCCTTAGACATTAACCAGCTGGACAATGAACAGGAGCTGGTGACTCCACAGATTAGTGGAACCTTTTTGCAATCCCCATGGTATGCTGATATATGCTTTGTATTGTTAAACCTGTTTGCTCCCCCAGGATTGTCCAGGACCAAAAAGAGATTTTTAAAAATGAAGGCTTCAAAGTTTTGTGTTGTAGATAGTGCCTTATTTTGGAAAAATCATGAAGGCATATTGCTTAATTGTTTTACCATGAATGAAACTAACAATGTCATGAAAGAATTCCATGCAGGGGACTGTGGAGGACATTTGTATTGGAAGTCCACTGCTGACAAGATTTTAAGAGCTGGTTTTTATTGGCTCTCTCTCTTTGCTGATGTGAGAAAATTTGTTGTTTCATGCCACAAATGCCAAATCTTTGAGGGCAAAAGAAAGCTGCTGCCCTTGCCCCTTAAGCCCATCTCAACCGAAAAGCCTTTTCAACAATGGGGTCTAGACTTCATTGGAGAAATCCATCCCTCTTCCTCAGGCTAGCATAGGTGGATTCTAACAGCCACAGACTATTTCACCAAGTGGATTGAAGCCATTCCATGTAGGCAGGCAAATGACTCCATCATTATCCAATTCCTTGAGACCAACATTCTGTCTAGATTTGGCTGCCTTGAAAAGATCATTACAGACAACACTACTGCCTTCAAATCCAATAAAATGATCAGTTTTTTCCATAAATTTCACATCACTCTGGGCCACTCCACAGCCTATTACCCTTAAGGTAATGGCTTGGCCGAATCATCCAACAAGAGCCTCATCAACATCATAAAGAAAGTGCTAGAAGAAAACAAGAAGAACTGGCACAAAAAGCTTGTTAATGCCCTATGGGAAGACAGAGTGTCAACCAAGAGATCCATTGGGATGAGCCCTTATGAGCTAGTATATGGCATGGAGGCCAGATTTCCTTCATCCTTGGGCATTTCTATTATCAAGCTACTGCAAGAGATTCAAGCTGAGCCAAATGATATACAAAGGAGGATAAATCAAATAATTCATTTGCAGCAGACAAGAGAGCAGGCCTATGACAGAGCTCAAATTTTGCAAGACAAGCTAAAGAAAGTATTTGACAAGAGGACTAAAGCTAAGAATTTCTGTGTTGGCAACAAAGTTCTAAGGTGGGACTCACGAAGAGAAGACAAGGGAAGACATGGCAAATTCGACTCCCTGTGGAAAGGCCCCTTTATTATTTCAGTTGTTCAGGGCAATAACACATATTTCCTCAAATCTTTAGAGGACAGCACAGCTGAAGAAGGCCCTGTTAATGGCCGAATGTTAAAGCATTACCATCATCCCTTTTAAGGGATATAACACAGCTTTGTATATATCTCTTTGTACATTGATATTTCTATATTATCAGCACTTTTATTTTTGTATAGCAGTCTGATTGTTAGAACAGCGTAGCAAAGTTCTTTAAAGGCAGAACCAAAGCAAGTCCTACATTTCAGATCTCTGTCATTGTATTAATATCAGCAAAAGAACACAGGCAGTTTTTCAGTCAATAGTATCAAAGAGAAAGGAGGATTTTCAGTTTACATCAGCACCCTTTTTCAAGACAGAATCAAGGGAAATGCTCCAGTTTTGTTCCCTATTTTGTGTTTATTTCAAAAGACAATGCTCAAGCAACATTGTATATAATATCAAGCATGCAGAAGAAAGCAGACAGTGCTATGTATTTCACAGTATTTCAGTTGAGGAGAGTGTTGTTCCTATTCCAAAGTTTCACACACTTAGCAGTCAGCACAGGGGAAGTTTTCAGTTCTACAACAACCATAGAAGATCAAGGCAGTCTGACCTGTTGTTCTTGGCTTTTCACAAGGAAAATCCATCCCCAAGTGGAGCCACTGTTAGCCTCCTGTTGCAACAGGTGTTCATATTTCATGATTGACATTTTTACATGCAAAATATGTCATACATTGCATGTTGCAATGCTCCATATTTCCAAAAAGAGGCCAAAGAAGAGGCCATGAAAGTGTGCTAGTCTAAATGCCACTGCTGTATTCCAATTTTGATGAGTTATTCCATTTTTGAAGAGTTTTTCAGTTAAGGGAAGGCCAAACAACTTAATCTTGGCTTCCCTAGGTTTAAATTGCTTGTTTTAGAATATAGAGATGAACATCTGTCCAAACTATTTAATCTTGGCAGATTTGTAGATAGGTAGAGAACCTTGGGTGCTCAACAGCTTAATCTGAGACCCGACAGAAATAAGGATCGATTTAGATAGGAGGATAGCCAAAAGAAAAGTTGTAAAGCTGGGTTTGCTAATTCAAGTGCACCCAAACCAAAAAGAAGAGAAAATGCTAGGTAAGTAGGCCGGGTAGGTAGTTTTGAGGTTGCAGAATGTTGATTTGTGATCAATTTTGTCTTTCAAAGTGATATTTTGCTTCAGATCACATATATAAGGCAGTTTTCCATTCGGATCAGCTCAAGCGAGGCATGTCTAACTCTCCCTTCTTCATTTCCCCCAAATCATTCACTAACTGCCCCAAAGAGGTCAAGATCTGCTTGACATCTCTTAAATTCATCATTTTTCATATCATTTGCCTAAGTAAAGGTTTGCTTTGCTTAGGAGTACTCATATTCACTCTTTGAGTCATTTTCCCCTTTAAATAGCATAAGATCTCCAAACTTAGCGCTTTCTCATCATTTTCATATTAATTTCTAACTATACTATGTAACTCCCTATCTATTTCCCCTTCCCCTTACTAAAAAGCACTAAATAGCTCCCCTATGTACATATCCCCTCCCTATGGTTGAAAAATAACCATAACTATGCTTGGGAATTGCTAAATTTATCTGAACCTTGGCAAGAACCCTCTTTATCCTCCTTAACCACCTTCCAAATGCATTAGGACTCATTCCTATGCATAAAATCCCCCTCCGAATGTATAAAATCCATCTTTGGCCTTGTTTTACCTTTTCCAAGGCATAAATCCCTCTTTCAATGCTATCGGACCCCTTCCGATGCATTAACAACCCCTCTGACGCACTAAACCCTTCTTCCAATCATAAAAGGCCCCTTTGTATAATAAAAAGCCCCTTTTCCGCAATATTTCCCCGCTTACCACTTTATCGCATCGCATCGCAATATACATATAAAGCCCGCCCCCGGGTTTCCCCGATGGCGATATTCTGACTTAATGTCCACCGTCCATCGTTCTGCCTAGATCAACGGTCCAGATCGTTTCGGCGATCGCCCATTTCGGCGATCGCACATATGTAAAACCCATGTCCCCGCCAATTGCCGAAATGCCAATGAAATCATAGCCGCCCATTCAGGCCCGTACCGGATCTAATGGCCGTGATTTAATCCAGTGAATAGTGTCACTCCCACCCCGGATTTTTGTGATTTTTACGTGTAAATGGGTTTTTCACCTGTTTTAAAGAAAATGGCCATTTTGCACAGGATTTCCTCCAACGCCCACGCCCGGATCCAGTTAAAGGGAATTCATGCATTCCTACATCATTTTTGATCGCTCCAAATCCCAGTTTTTCTCCAGAAGACCAGTGTCGGCCCAGCACAGTTATCAGCATGTAGTCCTCCCCCTGTTTTGCAGTTTTCTTCAGATAAAGCATTATTTTGATCGGCCAGAGTGCCGATAGCATTCCAAAGGCCACGGAAACCTTTGCAGCAGTTATTTTTGCATTAAAAGGACAGAAAGAGGCGATTTGACAGTTTCGAATATATCAGGGGAGAGAAAGTGGCCCGATGGGACAGTCAAAGAGTATCAAATGAAAGATAAAGGCCCAGATGAATGCCAAAGTGTATCAGGAAGTGGCAAAGAGTATCAGTTAAGCGTTTTTAGTGGAAATCTTCATTTCCAAAGCAGGTGAACATTGAATGGCCTCCAACAAAGTCAAAGAAAGCGGTGAAGCCATTTAAAGCTCTCAGATCACAGTTAATGATATTAAAGCCTCCTGGGAAGCGGTAGATCAGAGACCAATGTGTAGTTATGGCCAAATGAACAGCATAGAGCCACAAGGATAGATATTTACCCCTTTTTGAGGCAGTTGCCCAGTGAAGCACTTAGATAGACCCATGTCCCCGTCGATTGCCGAAATGCTGATGAAATCATAGCTGCCTATTCAAGCCCGTGTCAGATCCAACAGCCGTGATTTAATCCAGTGAACAGTGTCACTCCCACCCCGGATTTTTGCGATTTTTACGTGTAAATGGGTTTTTCGCCTGTTTTAAAGAAAATGGCCATTTTGCACAGGATTTCCTCCAGCGCCCACGCCCGGATCCAGTTAAAGGGAATTCATGCATTCCTACATCATTTTTGATCGCTCCAAAGCCCAGTTTTGCTCCAGAAGACCAGTCTCGGCCCAGCACAGTTATCAGCATGCAGTCCTCCCCCTGTTTTGCAGTTTTCTTCAGATAAAGCATTATTTTGATCGGCCAGAGCGCCGATAGCATTCCAAAGGCCACAGAAACCTTTGTAGTAGTTATTTTTGCATTAAAAGGACAAAAAGAGGCGATTTGACAGCTTCGAATATATCAGGGGAGAGAAAGTGGCCCGATGGGACAGTCAAAGAGTATCAAATGAAAGATAAAGGCCCAGATGAATGCCAAAGTGTATCAGGAAGCGGCAGAGAGTATCAGTTAAGCATTTTTAGTGGAAATCTTCATTTCCAAAGCAGGTGAACATTGAATGGCCTCCAACAAAGTCAAAGAAAGCGGTGAAGCCATTTAAAGCTCTCAGATCACAGTTAATGATATTAAAGCCTCCTGGGAAGCGGTAGATCAGAGACCAATGTGCAGTTATGGCCAAATGAACAGCACAGAGCCCCAAGGATAGATATTTACCCATTTTTGAGGCAGTTGCCCAGCGAAGCACTTAGATAGACCATTATGCATTTATTTCAGGATAACTTAGATTAAAAAGCACTTATTTCCCTCAGATCTGTTTAAGATATGCTGTAATAGATATTTTGGGAGGCTAGCTGCCCCAGCACAGCTCATATAGATATTTCTTGCATTTATTTTTGTACAAATTAGGTTAAGGCACTTATTTCATGAGATCTGTCTCAGATCTGTTGTTTATAGATATTTTCCCTATATAAACCACCCTCTGCATTGTTTAAAGGGTTGGTTGGGTGATAACTTCCTCTCCAGACTTGCGCTGTAATATTTTGTGAACTCATATAATCAAAGATCGCTGGAATGATTGGATGATGAACTGTCTATTGTGTTTAATGGCTGAAGAGTGACTGTGGAATTCTAATGCTTCTACATGGCCCAATAAGTGTTTCTTACCTTTGTTTACAGTTTGCATGTGTTTATGCCACCATTGTGTCACTATCTAAACAGTAGAAAGAAAGAATAGTTCAGAGCTTACTTCATTGTATTCTGTTCTCAATTTCTGTGATTTATCTATGTTTTCCTCTGAATTAGTCCTGAATATGAATACTGTTTTGCTCATATTTACACTAGTTCCTTCATATATGAATGTTGTTTAGGAACCCTTGATTGCTCCTTTATAAATTTTCACTCACCTTCCCTCTGTTAGCATAATGAGAGCTACTTAGTTTCCTCTCATTCACTGGCCTTCATTCCATCTTTATTCCAGCTTGATATTGTTTTATGTGAAGCTATCCTGCTCTGTATTCCTCTTGTGACCAAGAAAACGCAACAACAAGCCTAATCCATGACTCCATGCCCAATGGTTTGAACTTCTCACACTATGCATCCCAACTCTGCTTGAAATAATCCTCCTTCCCACCAAAATCAAAACAAAACCCCTTGTATATCATAAATAGCCTAAAATCAACCCAAAACAAAGCTAAATTATAAAGAGAGAGCCCTCTCTGATTGCAGGTAGGCTAGGACCTGCAATCCAAAGATTGGTTTGTGGTTACCTCGGCCGTATCCTTTAAGGAGCTTAAGGACAACCTGAGTGTTAACAGTATCAGAGCTGGATTTGTGGAAATTTTCTACATGGTATTCAGAGCTATGAGCAATATACTGAGAAGAGAATTCGAAGTTTGAAGTTTTAGGTTGCAGGTGCAAATCGAATTCATATCATACTTCAAGGTTGGCCAATGGCATTCTATAACTTGAGACTCGAGTATGCCTCAGAAGGTAGCTCGAATTACATAGCATGGAAAGATAGAATGGAGGATGTATTAGAAGACAATGGCTTGAAGGAATTCATTGATCAAGAAATCCCAAAGCCAACTTCAACTAATGCACAAGAGTTGGCTGAGTGGAAGAAGTGTGTGGCAAAGGTGAGACGGATCATCCTTGAGGGAGTTTGCGACCATATTGTCTCAAGTCTCCATGGGAAGGATAATCCATTTTCAATGTGCAAGAAATTGAAGGACCTCTACCAGAACAGTAGCGAACAGAGGAAATTGGCGCTCAAGGATAAGCTTCGAAGAATCAAGATGGAAAAGGGCGATACTATTTCCACATATCTGAACAAGCTCACCACCTGCAAAGATGAGCTTGGCAGTGTGGGAATAACTACTTCCAATGATGATATGGTGAGACTCACTCTCCTTGGCCTTCCAAAGAGTTGGAATAGCTACCATGACATTGTGAATGGAAGGGAGAAACTACCGGATTGGGAACGAATGTGGTCGGACCTTATGCAGGAGGAGATCAGGAGGAGCACATGAGATGGTTCTTCATCCAAGGATGATGATGAATAAAATTTGGCCTTAGCAAGTAAGGCAAGGAAAGGGAAGGGGAAGTCTTCCCATTTCAAATCGAATTCTTCTCATAGAGGGAAGAAGGGTGACATGTCTAAAGTAAGATGCTTTAATTGTCACAAGATGGGAAATTATTCGACTAATTTCCCATCGAAGAAGTCCAAGAAGGGATCCTCAGAAGGATCAGAAGGTGAGGCATTAGCCTCTTAGTTCGAAATGGATTTTACCCTCATCACATGCATGGTGTCATCGATGATGGGTTGTGTCGGTATCTTGATAATGGAGCCTCATTCCACATGACCGGTGATAAAAATTTATTCAATGCCTTGGAGGAGAAAGACCTCAAGATGCGCATAGAGATGGGTGACGACAGAAGGTATAGTGTTTAAGGAGTGGACACGGTTGTTTTTCAGAGGGAGCATGGAGCTCCTATCATCTTGACAGATGTGAAGTATGTGCATGTACTGAAGAAGAACTTGGTAACGGTCGCGATGTTGGAGGACAAAGGCTACGATGTTGTCTTTAGTAAAGGAAAGGTGTTCCTAAGACACATAGCCACAGGTCAGACCAAGAGGATAGGGATTCGGGTGAAGAATCTCTATAAACTAGAGGTAGATGATTGTGCAACATTGAGTACGAAAGCCGAATTGGTGCAAATCCAAGACATTGGCGAGTTGTGGCATAGGCAGTTGGGCCATTTGCATCATGGGGATTTTAAGATAATGCAGCAGATATCTACAGGACTTCCGAAAGGTAAACTTGAGCAAGTTGACACATGCAAAGGTTGTACCTTAGGAATGTACACCAAGTCTTCCTTTCATGATCGAGACAGTCGAGCGAAGGCTATCTTAGAGTGAGTTCATACTGATTTGTGTGGACCATTCTTGACGGCATCCACAGTGAAGCAAAGGTATTATGTGATTTTCATTGATGACTATTCTCGTAAATGATGGATTTATTTCATGCAGAAGAAGGACCAAACCTTCACAAAGTTTTTTGATTTCAAAGCTTTGGTCGAGAAAGAGTCAGGGAAGAAGATCAAGGCCTTGAGAAGTGACAACGGTGGTGAATATGTCTCTCAAGAGTTTAAGAACTTCTGTGCAACGGAAGGAATTAAACGAGAGTTGACGACACCTCATAACCCACAGCAGAATGGGGTGGCTGAGAGGAAGAACAGAACTATTGTAGGGGCAGCACGAGCAATGCTGCATGACCAAGGCCTACCACTTCACTTGTGGGATGAGGCATGAAACACATCAGTCTATTTGCAGAATAGAAACCCACATCGCATACTTGGGATGAAGACACCAGAGGAAGCTTTCTCCGGTAAGAGACCATATGTGGGTCACTTCAGGATCTTTGGCTCATCGGCATATTGCCATGTGACAAAGGATACACAGAAGAAGCTTGAGCCGACAGCAGAGTTGAGGATATTTGTGGTGTACACTAATACACCTCACAACTATCGGGTGTACTTGCCTACTAGTCGAAGGACAGTGGTTCGCAGAGATCTCAAGTTTGATGAGCAGAAGGCCATGCGAGTTTCCCTTGAGAGGGAGCTCCAACTACAGGTTGTGGAGGAACTATTGGTTCCTAAGGAGGAGGAGCCTCAGACTGATGCGGAGCAACCACATGCAGAGGTTCTAGGAGTGGAGACATCCACTCAAGCAGAGTCTTCCAGAGATGGACAGAAGTGCACAAGAGAAGTTGACAGATTGTTGGAGGATGCGAGAGAGAATGTGGGAGCACCATCTTCTCAGCGTAGACAGAGGAGGTCACCTGAGAGCTACACTGGATACATGGCCCTTGCTGGGGAATGTGTTGAGACCGAGCCATTTTCCTTTGAGGAAGCAGTGCAACAGCCGATTTGGGTTTATGCTATGGTGGAGTATGACTCCATAGTTTGTAACAGTGATTGGGACGTGGTTCCAAGACCGGAGAACAAGTCATTTGTGAGTTCCTGTTGGCTTTACAAGGTAAAGCAAGCTGCTAATGGTAGTGTGGAGAAGCATAAGGCAAGATTTGTTGCCCGTGGCTTTTCACAGGTCGAGAGGATCATGTTGCTGCAATATATTTCGACAGAGGAGCAAGATGCTAACATTTTGACAAAGGCATTGTCAAAGTGTAAATTTCAGTTCCATAGAGACAGGATCGGGGTGGCAGATAATCCATTTCTTGTTGAGAGGGAGTGTTGAAATATGGCAACAAGAATATTCCAATTTAATTTTTCCTTGAATTAAATTGTGAATTAAAATCGAATTTAGTCTTAACAGCTACTTGGAAATATTTAATTAATCTATTTTAAATTAATTAGTTGGAGAAATTCAAGTTAGAAGTCTTTCTGAAGTCATGCAAGAGTTATCTCTTAAATGAAGGAGATAAGATTGAGTTATATTTGAGTTGTAATTAGTTACTCATTTTACTGAGTTAAGTCGAGTTAAATTAGTTCCAAAATGTTTAAGGAACTAATAGTGAGTTAACAATCAGTTGATGCATGCATGCACTCAACCAGTGCTACTCCAGTTAACTGAAGATTCCCTCATAAGAAACTCATGCATGTCTATTGTGAGAAAGACCCAGTTGAGATTAAATTCAAGGACAATGTACTATCAGTTGCATGTGTTTTCTCAAAGAGAAAACTCATGCATGCAGTCAAGGATAAATCCTTGAGGATTGCATACTTTTGAAGTGTGTGATATCAGAGTTTTCCACTTGGTAAAAGAGAATCATCCACAAGGAACAGTGCAAGGAAATAGGAGCTTAGAGGGAAGAGAGGAGGGATGGAGAGAAGCCAAGATTTCCTGTGAGCATCTGTGAGGATTGTACTGAGAGTTGGTTAGCTGTGAGAGCTAAGGCTTTGTACAATTCCTTTGTATTTCCAACTTGTATGATAATACAGATAGTGTGGGGTTTTTAGCTGAGGCTTTCCCCAAAGTATTTTCATGTGTATTGTGCGATTGACTCTTATTCTTCTAGTTATATTGTTCAGCTTGATCTTTAAGCTTCCAGAATTTGATAGTAGAAGTAGGTTATAGTATTCTGCTTTGATTTATATTGGATTATTGGGTTAACCTACAACAGATTTTCTACAAGGTATCAGAGCTGGATTTGTAGAAATTTTCTACATGGTATAAGAGCTGGATTTGTAGAAATTTTTCTACACAACGATGATGCCGAGTAACATTTCGACTCTTTTCTCGACTCGTAAAACTCATATGAAAATATTGCAGAGTATTTTTCCCTTTTGACTCGTAAAAGAGAATAAAATGGGGGGTCTTCTTTCAAGCTCTTTTCTGACCCTTTAAAAGTGAAAAGATATCTGAGCCCTTGTCGTTTCGAACTCTTTAACAGATGTGAAACGTTGTGCACCCAGTATATGTTTACCCCTTTTTCAGGCGGGGATGCATTATTTACAAAAAGGTAGTCCTTGACTGAAATGGTCAAGCGGTTCTCTCAAGCATCATTTTCTACCTTTTCGGGCTCAAAAGACACAAATGTATGAAAAGGGACCATTTGGAGTTTTCTTTTCCATGTCTTTTTCAAACTCTCTAAACATGAAAAAGATACCGAGTTACACCTTTGTCGGACTCATTAAAACCTACAACGACATCGAATTCATCACCATAACGAACATGAGCTTCTCCTTCCTAGGGCTTGTTTAACTTACTAGGTCAGATTCATCTAAAGGATGAACTTACAGTGAAAGCATATGTTATCCCCTTCAAGCTTGTGATTAAAAAATAATTGGGGTACCTGCCAGGAATGGTGGGGGAAAATTTTGAAATCCAATCATTTGTGTCAGCAACTCACTCTTGAACATGACACTTTCTGCTTCGTGTTGGGTTGGGATATCCTCATTTTTATTGTTGACCTTCCTGGGTTGAGCCTGTTATCTCAAAATCAAACCCTGGAAGGCTGCAAACCAGGAAGACTTCAAGTAACTATTTCAAACCAATCTTTAAACTAAGGCTTAGCCTCCCTAGCCTGAGAGGGCTCTCTCAAAGGGTTATTGATTTTGACTAATAATAAGATGGCTAACTCTTGTGGAATAACATTGACAAATATGAAGGTTGGACAAATATTAAACTAACTTCCATTGGGCCTATGGAGTCAATCATACTTCAGTAAATAATGATACTGCCTTTACATAGAAGTCAGGGAATTTAGCATTTAGATGTTCAGAACACAACTCATATAAAACCACAGTTCATACATGCATACAAGAAGTCAGAGCACAATGAGTGAATTCTGAGTGATTATACATATATGCAACTGTAAAAGACATTAAGGAAAGAATAAAATCACACATTCTAAACATGAAAATCCCTCATGAATCCTGAGAAGAAAAACAACCAACTTATATTACTGAATTATGTCTTTACATAAGCCAAAACAGTCCTCTATTATAAAATTTTCCAACCTCTCTTACATTGCTGTTTCAGCTATATATAGAATCCTTATTCTAACTAATTCGAGCTTCCTCCTCCAGCATGAGGGGGGTTGATAACTACCTCTACTGACACCTATCAGCTATTGAACTAACTAATAAATACAACTAAAGTGCTGACTAGAGTTTTTAAAGAGTTCTAAATTAACTATGACTCTAACTCTATTTTCCATGTATAACGACTTCTCCTTGTTCTTTGACACCTGGTCTCTTTTTCGATTTGGCTGAGCTGGATGTTTAATACTCCATATCGACCTTGAACATTGAATCTTTAACTGCTCAGTAGTGTTAGGAGACGTCCCTTGCTTCTCGGTTCCAGTTTTCCTCAAATTGCTCGAATCTACAGCAGCATGTCTTCTAGCCTTTAATGACCCAAAATATGGAACACTACCATGTTTTTGATGTATTGTAGGCTGCATCGATGAGCAGGTGTACAGGCAAAAGTTCCTTGTATGCAAATCATTAAATACCCTTTGAACGGTGATAAAGGGGCTTTACAACAGAAATTTGAACTTGGGTTAAAATATTCCACCTTTTAAACGTACACCTGTCTTGATCTGAATGGCTATGGTAGCTCCATCTGATGTCTTACATATCCTTTAGGTGTCTTCTTTTCAAAATTCCCGCTCATAATACCAAACTGCCTGTCTGTGTTAAAATCATCACCTACAGCAGTTTCGTAGCGCGCTACGAAACTGCTGAATTATTTAAAACAGCTTGCCTTTAACCCGAGACCTTTATCACCGAAACATTTGATTGCCAAAAACTCCCTTCGACTTTTCATATATATAGCAGGGATTTACATGTCTTCAAAAACAATAAGACTAAGCAAATTTGACAAAAATTTGGAACAAAACCTTTCTTTGAAAAGAAAATTCATTTGGCAGCTAACTGGCCCAGCTGTACCTTCAGGTCTTCAATCTTCTTCTTCAGAGCTTTATTTTCAGCTCTTAATTGCATATTTATTTTTCTAATGAACTGGGCCTCTTTGATGGCTGGTACTGTCCATGTGTGAAATTGTGCATGGCCATCAACTACTGAATTCAACTGGTTTTGAAAGGTTTCAGTCCCTTTCCACAGAGCTTTACGATAATTTGTATACACATCTGCATGTTTTCTAACTGCTTGCTTCAATTTGGCAATCTCATATTTAGCTGCTTCTAATTGGCTCTTTATGACTGCTATATTATCTTCTTGAGATGTGATGACTGTTCTGCTTGTACCCTTTTGCCTAACCTTCTCGGTCTCCTCTGTTCTGGGCAGCGCTTCCTTTACTTGCTTCCTTGTAATAGGTCTTATGGGTTTAAAAATAAATTCTTCACCTGGCTCATCGAATTTAAGCCTTTTTGAGGCTTTAGACTTCTTGGCCCCTTCTGGTGATGACTGTGTTAAATCAATATGGACTGGTTCAGATTGCTCGAATTCAATGGCCTATAATAGATCTTTCAAGCTTGCCTTAGACACTGGGCTCTCTTCAACAGCTATGGCCTTACCTTTTTCCTTATTTATTTGGCTTCTTGTCCTTACCCTTGAGACTGTTTTAGATCTGCTTGTTTTAGGTGCAGTCTTCTTATCCTGAGTTTTCTCCTTTGTTGATTGCTGAGGTTGTTCTTGAATGATCAGTGGCTTCACTGGTTTCCTTTGCTGTGACTTGATTTGATTTTTAGCTCTTGCTTCTTTTTGGAGCTCAGCTATTGTGAATTCTTTGGCTGGTTGTGGAGTAAAGCCAGTCTTGCTTTGGAATCCAGCCATGAAAATAAACGAATTCCAGTCTCTGCCTATCTTTTCGAGGCCATCCAAAACTAGCAACTTGATTAAACCATGATGAAACAAAGAGGTTTCACAGTCCTCTTTCCTTAACTGCACCTTGTCACACATCTTACTCAAACTGTGAAATAAATAAAAAGGAATGTCTATGGAGACTTTCCCAGTGAAATGCAAAAGCAGTTTGAAATGATAAGAATAAACCTTATTGTACCTTCCTTCACAGGTCAAGTATTTCTGTATGCAGGTAAGAAGAAGGGCATAATGTTCCTTGACATAATTTCTGGGCACTGCTTTTGTTAAGTCTTCGTTTACATATGCCTCCTTTAAAAACTCTTTACAAGGGTTCATATCAAACTTAAAATTTTTAAACCATTCTTCCCGTCCTCTTGGGATCTCTGTCACAGTAGCTATGGCTTCTGGAGAAACTTGGACTTCTAGCATAGCTATCTTTGAATTTAAACCAGTGAAGTTTAGCGAAAATTCTTTGGTTACCTGCGCATGTCCTCCTTGAAGCTTTTTGCAAAAGTTCCAGCACCCGGCATCTTTGAACGCTTTCTTCACGCCTTCATCCCTCAACGCTATATCTAGGCCCTCAGGTTCAGTCCTCTGGCATTTACCGGATCTGTGTTCTTTCCTCTCCATTTTTCCCTTTAAGATCTTCACACACAAAATCTAACAGCTCTGGATGAAATGGTGATTCAGCTCTCTTTTTTTTAAAATCAGCCTTGCTTGTAATCAGGCTCGCTTGAAATCAGCCTCGCTTGAAATTCAAATTGTTTCATTGAAACACTTCAATACATAATCAGGCAGACTTGTCACTCATGCAGCACTTACGACCATCATTAAGTTCTATGCACGACAAAATCTCTTGGGAATGATATTTCTGTGCATATTAACAGATCTATTGGTGGGATAGTGGCAAATGAGCGTTCAAACGTGAAACGAGGGGTACATAAACTGACATGAGTGGACACAATTGGTGACTCACCTACGGACTTGACATTTCGGGAAAGATTCGCTGCGAAATGCACGAATCCACGATTTCGCAGCGCTGTTAGCTTTAAACTCTAATGATGCGCTGCGAAACGGCCTAATCATGACGCGCTGCGAAATTTCTTAACCATAATTGCGCTACGAAACTGGCCAATGGGATTACGCTGCGAAATCACTAAAAGACACGGTGACTTGGATGAGACAAGACATGGCTATGGAACAATGATGGGTGGAGGAGAACCAATAGGAGTCGAGTATGGTTTGAGTTTAAAACTTTAAAACTCCAAATCCTAAGTGACGAAAAACAAAATGAAATCAACTTAACACAGACCCTTGTCATCGGACTTAGGACAGAGGAATATATGCATCAAACTTTTTTTTTTTTAAATAGTTCTAAGTGATAACAGTGGCTCCACTTGGGATAGTGTGCTCTTGTAGTACACTAAGAACTCGTAGGTCCAGTGCTTTGTTCAATTTCTGAAAACATAAACAGAGTTGACAAACATTCCTTTCTAGCTTTATGGGCCTTCACCTTGGGCTTAAGCTTCCTGTTCAGCTTGTCATTTATTTTCAACAAGAAAAACTAATAAAACGGTTATATACAATGTTTGTGAGACACTTAGCAGAGATTCAATTAATTGTAATGCTTTAGGAACCTGCCATTAACAGGTCCTCCAGCATATGGTGTTCCATCAACCTCCTGCAGAATATAGGTGTTATTCCCATGGAAAGCAGAAATTTGATATGGCCCTTTCCACAAATTTTCAAATTTACCATGTTTACCTTTCTCTTCAATTCTAGCTTCCCATTTCAGGACTTTATCATGAATCTGGAATGTAACCTCTTTGATATTTTTGTCAAATGCTCTCTTGATCCTGTTCTGGCTTTGTTGATGACTGTCAAACACCTCATTTCTTTTCTCCTGCAAAGCTATCAACTGATTAATCCTGCGTTGTACAGCATTTGGTTCCTCTTCTAATCCTTGAATCAGCTTCATTACTGGTACCCCGAGAGATGTTGGGAATATAGCCTCTGCTCCATACACAAGCTCATATGGTGATGTTCCAATGGACCTTTTTGTGCAAATCCGATCAGCCCACAAGGCATATTTCAGTTTCAAATGCCAAGCCTTTTTATTCTCTTGCAGCAGCTTCTTAATGATTCTCATAAGACTCTTGTTTGATGACTCAGCTAAACCATTTCCCTGTGGATAATAAGCAGTGGAATGTCCAAGAGAAATATGATACTGATGACAAAAATTAATCATTCTTTTGGACTTGAAAGCCTGAGCATTATCTGTAATGATCTTGGTTGGGCAACCAAACCTTGATAATATGTTATTTTCTAAGAAAGAAATAATAACAGAATCATTTGCTTGCCTTGTGGGTATTGCCTCTATCCATTTTGTAAAGTAATCGGTGGCTGTGAGAATCCAGCGATGCTGTCCTGATGAGGGAGGATGGATTTCCCCTATAAAATCTAATCCCCACTGCTGGAAAGGTGCTTCAACATAAATGGGAACCAAGGGCATTGGCATGAGCTTTCTCTTTCCCTCAAACAGCTGACATTCATGGCATGTGGCTATCTTTTTATAAATATCTCTAAACATAGTTGGCCAAAAATAGCCAGCTCTCAAAACCTTGTTTGCAGTGGCTTTCCAATAGTGATGACCTCCGCAATCCCCTTTATGAAACTCATCAATTACTTTATCAGCTTCTTCTTCAATGAGACAGTTTAATAATATTCCTCCTGCATCTTTCCAAAACAGATTTTGGTCATACACAAAATATCTGAGAGATTTCAACTTGGTAAACCGAGCTTTGGATTTTGAAAGGTTATCAGGAGCTCTATTATGCTGCAAAACAAACGCTATATCCTTATACCATTCTGAGATCAAGAACTTCTCATTTATTTGGACCAACTCTTCTTCATTTTCAGAAATTTCTAAAATTTCTGTGCTTAAATTAATATCAATACAGTCCAGATTTGACTGAGTCAACAATTTGGCTAGGCCTTGACCCTTTACCAACTTGGTGGGTTTGATCTCAATGTCATACTCCAACAGTTTCGCTATCCACTTTCCCCTTTTTCCATCTGGATCAGCTTGTGTAAGGATGTCTTTTATAACAGCATTTGGCACGTATGCAACAATGTGAGAGTGCAAAACATAAATCCTGAAATCCTTAATGGCTTTCACCAATGCATAGGCTTGTTTCTCTAAAATATTATATTTCAATTCAGCATTAGCCAATGTCTTGCTAAAGAAAGAAATGGGCTGTTCAGTACCTTGACTTCCTTTTTGCAATGAAACTCCAGCAATCGTGTCTTCAGAAGCAAATGTGAAGATCAGAAATTCCTTGGTAAAATCCGGGCTGATGAGGACTGGTGCTTGAGTAAGTGCTTTCTTGATCTCTTCAAATGATTTCTTTGCTTCAGCGGTCCATTTGAAATCTGCTCCTTTCTTTAACATCTTTGTTATGTTCTTAACCACTTCAGCAAAGTTAGGAATGAATCTTCTAACAAAGTTAACTTTCCCAAGAAAAGATTGAATCTCCTTCTTATTCCTTGGTAAATCTAGCTTTTGAATTGCACTGACTCTATTAGGATCAATCCTAATTCCCTCTTCAGAAATAATATGTCCAAGCAGTTTGCCAGAAGTTAAAGCAAAAATACTTTTGGTTGGGTTTAGGGAAATACCAAACCTCCTACACTTCAGTAGGACCTTTTCAAGGTGCTTTAAGTGGTCTTCTTCCTTCTTTGAAAAAACTGTGATATCATCAAGATAAACCACCACTGATTTGTCCTTTTCTTCAGCAAAAGCAATATCCATTGCTCTCTGGAAAGTTGCTCCTGCATTCATGAGGCCAAAGGGCATTTTTGCATACATGAATGTTCCCAATGGTGTAGTGAAAGTTGTCTTCTCCTGATCATCTGGGTGCACAAGAATCTGATTGTACCCTGAGAAGCCATCAAGCATAGACATCCTTTGTGAACCAACAATGTTTTGCAGAATGAAATCCATTTTGGGGAGAGGGTAATTATCTTTCAATGAATCTTTGTTTAAATTCCTGAAGTCTATACAAATTCTGATCTCCCCATTCTTTTTCCTAACTGGTACCAAGTTAGCAAGCCAATTTGAGAATCTGATTGGAACAATAATTTTGGCATCAAAAAGCTTTTTCACTTCTTTTTCAATCAGTGGCATTAGAAGAGGATTAATCCTTCTTAGCTTCTGCTTAAAAGGTTTCTCATTCTGCTTAATAGGGATGGTATGTTGTATGATTGAAGAATCATATTGTTTCAAATCAGCATAGCTCCATGCAAAAACATCAATGAATTTTTTCATCATTTCAACATATTTGGTCTTCATATCAGCTGAAAGGAACTTTGAAATCTTGACTATTTTAGGCACAACTGAGTCACCTAAATTACAGTTTTCTACTTCCTCCTCATTAGCTTGCAATCTTGGTGCTTTGAACACATCATTTTGATCAAATAATTTTTCCAAAGGAATGAGGCCTTTAGGGATTAAATTGTTTTGTAACTATAAGACTTCAGAACTTTGTTTTGACTCTATTAACATGTTCTTCTGATCTATCTGATTGTGCTCAAACTCTTCTTTTAATTCAATGAAATTCCTTACATGCTGATCATCCTCAAAAACTTGCCAATTTATGATATTATCCGGTATGAATGGTCTATGGCGAACCTCCACTTCATAACCATCAGAAAAGTGCTTAGGAATGATGAATAGGCTGGCTGAAATAGCAAGAGAGTCTGCAATAGAGTTTTGGTCTCTAGTTTTGATGCTAAATGAGTAGGTTTGAAATTTTTCTAGCATTTCCAACACTAAATTTCTGTATGCTCTCATTCTTGCATCCTTGGTTTGATATGAACCTTCTATTTGTTTAATTACCAATTCAGAATCTCCACATACAGCAATATTTTTGGCTTTCAACTTTAACAAGGCTTCCAAACCTAAAACTAGAGATTCGTACTCAGCCATATTGTTGGTACAATCAAAGTTTAATTTGTATGAGAGAAACTTACTTTCTTCAGTTGGACTAGTGATCCAAATGCCAGCTCCTGCCCCTTCTTTTCCTGCTGATCCATCAAAGTACAATGACCAACAGCCCATGATGTCCTTTTCATCTCCTTGCTATCCTTCCTGACTCTGATTTTCTGCAGGTTTATCTTCTAATTCTCTCCCAACTGATTCATTGAAAAGGATAGCTGAACCAATACCAGTATCACATGAGTAAATAGGAAAATTCTGAGGCTTTTCTTTGCTGCTCACCATGTAGGCCATCCTTGTTTCGCGGTACAACCTCCTTTGTTCACCAAACACTGGAATGGTAGCATATGTAAGATCCATCTGCATTGTGCCCTTGATTTTTGCTGCCCATGACCTTGAAAGAAGCATTCCAAACTTCGGTGGAATGTCTGCAACAACAATGTCCATAACAGTTGTTTTTGCTGGAATTTGTGTAAGCCCCACAACAACATCTTTTATCAAACCAATACAATGGACTCTCTTTGAATCAAAGGAAAATAAATCCTTATATGGCCTAGTAACCTCTAACCCCAGTCTTTCCATGATTACTTTAGGCATGAGATTATGTGATGCCCCCGAATCTAACATAGCATTATGTAGAGTCATGTCATGAATGGTAATGCTTATGTAGAAAGGAGGAAATTCTTCATTTTGTTCATCCTCAAGTCTTGGACCCAAACAGATAATAGGATTATCTTCTTGTACATTTAGGATATCAGCCACTCCTGGTTGTGAATTAAGCATTTCAACAATTTTACTTCTGTATTTGTCTACCTTGAGAATTTCATTAAAAGGGACTGATATTTTAATTTTTGCAATCTCATTCTCAATATTAAAAACAGAAGTAGTCTTGTCAATTTCCTTGGGAGGAGAAGGAATTTGAATGTCCCTTTTGTCAAGAGGAGGATCATCTTTACTTTCAACTACCTCTGCTTTCTCCTTTTTATCATCAGCTGTCCTTGAGGTATTCTTCTTGAGCTGTGCTTTGTTTGTTGTAATAGGAACATCTCTATTCCTAAGATTATACTGCTTTTGCATCTCAAAAATAGCATGCTGATAGCCCTTTAAAAAATCTGAAGGCTCCTCTTCTGATTTTATCATGCTGGACTCATCATGTTCCTCCTTGGTCAAGCAAATTCCTGACCCTTCTTCATCAAAACAATGAATTGATTCCTCAGGGACTTCGGGTTCATCCTCTTCATCTACCAAATTTTGCTGGAAAGGAGGTCTCACTGGAGGATCCGCCTGCTGATTTCGGTTGTCTCTTGGCCTTTGCTGATTTTGAGGTCTTCTGAACTGAGGGTTCCTAAACTGAGGTTCTTGCTATGCTGGAGGAGTAGAAGCATTCCCAAGAGCTAATCTATCCATCAATTTCTCCATGGTTTTCATCATTGTTTCAAACTTATCTTCTTGAGCAGATGTAGAAGGCTTCTCTTCCTCCTTTAACTTAGACTTTGCCATCTTTGATTTCTTAGCAGCAAGCATATTCACCTCTACCTTAATTGCATCATTTTGCATGTCAGCAAGAGAGGCAGACTCCCTTTCTCTGAGTAAAAGAGAAAAATCTGAATCAAATGATTCAGCATATCTCAACTGTGCCAAAGCTCCAGGAGGTTTCAAATGAGCTGGAATAGAATTATATACTTTGTTAAACCTCTTAGAGAAATTTTGAACAGTTTCCTCTGGAGCTCTCCTAAGATTGTTATATTCAGTAAGGGCTTGGACAGGGTTGGTTATGTTTCCCCATTTCCTTAGAAATCTGTCTTCAAACTCTACCCAACTATGAATGCTTCCAGCTCTAAGGGCTTTAAACCATTTTCTCACTTCCCCAATAAAAGTTTGAGCAAACAATCTTAGTTTTACATCTTCATCATCTACTTCTTCCCTGTCAACAAAATCATTGAACCTATCCACATGTTCCTCTGCTGTAATATCTTCATCACCTCCCCATGTTGGAATCCTAGCAGCATATTTGCTAGGAAGATCATGTAAAACAACAAGGAGAGCCAGGGGAGCATATCTAGCAGGTATAGCCATAATGAAAGGAGGAGCAGTGACAACAGGTATTGTATGACCAGTGCAAGCAGAACTGGTGTGAGATAGTGTCTGAGGACTATTTGGACTAGCAGAGGCAAAAGATAAAGTGTTGGTACGAAAAGGGCTGTTTGGACTTTGCAAACCACTGACAAAAGAACTCCAATTTGGGAGAGGTAAACCAGTTTTATATTTGAGAAAAACTTCAAAAGGATCAAGTTCTTTGAGCTGATTTAAGTCCTCTTCCTCTAATAGCAATTCTGAAGTAACAACCTCCCAAAACTCTTCCTTATCTTTTTGTGACACTAAAGATGAAGTATCAATGCCTCTTTTTTGTAAATCTAAAATAATTCCAATAAGCTCTTCCTCATTCTCAGACCTCAGCAATACCTCATGAATTTTATCATCAACAATTTTATCTTCAGGACTTTTAGAAAATTCAGGGAACAAAGATTTTGATATGGATGAGGTACCTGGTATATCAGAAAATCTTTGCCTGCTCCTTGAGATAATGTTGGGATTATCCACAGGACTAGGTGGATTTGGGTCAGGATTACTCCTTGTATATCTTCCTCTCGAAGCCACCTTTTTAACTTTAAGATTGAATGGAGTCACCAAGGTAGAATGCAGCCTCGAAAACCTTCTGAGCTCCTGCTACCTTCAGAAGTTCAGCTTCATAATTTCGGGAATGAGTAATCTTCAGACTCCCGGCAGACGCACCAAAATGTTATCTCAAAATCAAGCCCTGGAAGGCTGCAAACCAGGAAGACTTCAAGTAACTATTTCAAACCAATCTTTAGACTAAGGCTTAGCCTCCCTAGCCTGAGAGGGCTCTCTCAAAGGGTTATTGATTTTGACTAATAATAAGATGGCTAACTCTTGTGGAATAACATTGACAAATATGAAGGTTGGACAAATATTAAACTAACTTCCATTGGGCCTATGGAGTCAATCATACTTCAGTAAATAATGATACTGCCTTTACATAGAAGTCAGGGCATTTAGCATTTAGATGTTCAGAACACAACTCATATAAAACCACAGTTCATACATGCATACAAGAAGTCAGAGCACAATTAGTGAATTCTGAGTGATTATACATATATGCAACTGTAAAAGACATTAAGGAAAGAATAAAATCACACATTCTAAACATGAAAATCCCTCATGAATCCTCAGAAGAAAAACAGCCAACTTATATTACTGAATTCTGTCTTTACATAAGCCAAAACAGTCCTCTGTTATAAAATTTTCCAACCTCTCTTACATTGTTGTTTCAGCTATATATAGAATCCTTATTCTAACTAATTCAAGCTTCCTCCTCCAGCATGAGAGGAGTCGATAACTACCTCTACTGACACCTATCATCTATTGAACTAAATAATAAATACAACTAAAGTGCTGACTGGAGTTTTTAAAGAGTTCTAAATTAACTATGACTCTAACTCTATTTTCCATGCATAACGACTTCTCCTTGTTCTTTGACACCTGGTCTCTTTTTAGATTTGGCTGAGCTGGATGTTTAATACTCCATATCGACCTTGAATGCTGAATCTTTAACTGCTCAGTAGTGTTAGGAGATGTCCCTTGCTTCTCGGTTCCAGTTTTCCTCAAATTGCTCGAATCTACAGCAGCATGTCTTCTAGCCTTTAATGACCCAAAATATGGAACACTGCCATGTTTTTGATGTGTTGTAGGCTGCATCGATGAGCAGGTGTACAGGAAAAAGTTCCTTGTATGCAAATCATTAAATACCCTTTGAACGGTGATAAAGGGGCTTTACAACAGAAATTTGAACTTGGGTTAAAATATTCCACCTTTTAAACGTACACCTGTCTTGATCTGAATGGCTATGGTAGATCCATCTGATGTCTTACATATCCTTTAGGTGTCTTCTTTTCAAAATTCCCGCTCATAATACCAAACTGCTTGTCTGTGTTAAAATCATCACCTACAGCAGTTTCGTAGCGCACTACGAAACTGCTGAATTATTTAAAACAGCTTGCCTTTAACCCGAGACCTTTATCACCGAAACATTTGATTGCCAAAAACTCCCTTCGACTTTTCATATATATAGCAGGGATTTACATGTCTTCAAAAACAATAAGACTAAGCAAATTTGACAAAAATTTGGAACAAAACCTTTCTTTGAAAAGAAAATTCATTTGGTAGCTAACTGGCCCAGCTGTACCTTCAGGTCTTCAATCTTCTTCTTCAGAGCTTTATTTTCAGCGCTTAATTGCATATTTATTTTTCTAATGAACTGGGCCTCTTTGATGGCTGGTACTGTCCATGTGTGAAATTGTGCATGGCCATCAACTACTGAATTCAACTGGTTTTGAAAGGTTTCAGTCCCTTTCCACAGAGCTTTACGATAATTTGTATACACATCTGCATGTTTTCTAACTGCTTGCTTCAATTTGGCAATCTCATATTTAGCTGCTTCTAATTGGCTCTTTATGACTGCTATATTATCTTCTTGAGATGTGATGGCTGTTCTGCTTGTACCCTTTTGCATAACCTTCTCGGTCTCCTCTGTTCTGGGTAGCGCTTCCTTTACTTGCTTCCTTGTAATAGGTCTTCTGGGTTTAAAAATAAATTCTTCACCTGGCTCATCGAATTTAAGCCTTTTTGAGGCTTTAGACTTCTTGGCCCCTTCTGGTGATGACTGTTTTAAATCAATATGGACTGGTTCAGATTGCTCGAATTCAATGGCCTGTAATAGATCTTTCAAGCTTGCCTTAGACACTGGGCTCTCTTCAACAGCTATGGCCTTACCTTTTTCCTTATTTATTTGGCTTCTTGTCCTTACCCTTGAGACTGTTTCAGATCTGCTTGTTTTAGGTGCAGTCTTCTTATCCTGAGTTTTCTCCTTTGTTGATTGCTGAGGTTGTTCTTGAATGATCAGTGGCTTCACTGGTTTCTTTTGTTGTGACTTGATTTGCTTTTTAGCTCTTGCTTCTTTTTGGAGCTCAGCTATTGTGAATTCTTTGGCTGGTTGTGGAGTAAGGCCAGTCTTGCTTTGGAATCCAGCCATGAAAATAAACGAATTCCAATCTCTGCCTATCTTTTGGAGGCCATCCAAAACTAGCAACTTGATTAAACCATGATGAAACAAAGAGGTTTCACAGTCCTCTTTCCTTAACTGCACCTTGTCACACATCTTACTCAAACTGTGAAATAAATAAAAAGGAATGTCTATGGAGACTTTCCCAGTGAAATGCAAAAGCAGTTTGAAATGATAAGAATAAACCTTATTGTACCTTCCTTCACAGGTCAAGTATTTCTGTATGCAGGTAAGAAGAAGAGCATAATGTTCCTTGACATAATTTCTGGGCACTGCTTTTGTTAAGTCTTCGTTTACATATGCCTCCTTTAAAAACTCTTTACAAGGGTTCATATCAAACTTAAAATTTTTAAACCATTCTTCCCGTCCTCTTGGGATCTCTGTCACAGCAGCTATGGCTTCTGGAGAAACTTGGACTTCTAGCATAGCTATCTTTGAATTTAAACCAGTGAAGTTTAGCGAAAATTCTTTGGTTACCTGCGCATGTCCTCCTTGAAGCTTTTTGCAAAAGTTCCAGCACCCGGCATCTTTGAACGCTTTCTTCACGCCTTCATCCATCAACGCTATATCCAGGCCCTCAGGTTCCGTCCTCTAGCATTTACCGGATCTATGTTCTTTCCTCTCCATTTTTCCCTTTAAGATCTTCACACACAAAATCTAACAGCTCTGGATGAAATGGTGATTCAGCTCTCTTTTTTTTTAAATCAGCCTCGCTTGTAATCAGGCTCGCTTGAAATCAGGCTCGCTTGAAATTCAAATTGTTTCATTGAAACACTTCAATACATAATCAGGCAGACTTGTCACTCATGCAGCACTTACGACCATCATTAAGGTCTATGCACGGAAAAATCTCTTGGGAATGATATTTCTGTGCATATTAACAGATCTATTGGTGGGATAGTGGCAAATGAGCGTTCAAACGTGAAACGAGGGGTACATAAACTGACATGAGTGGACACAATTGGTGACTCACCTACGGACTTGACATTTCGGGAAAGATTCGCTGTGAAATGCACGAATCCACGATTTCGCAGCGCTGTTAGTTTTAAATTCTAATGATGCGCTGCGAAACGGCCTAATCATGACGTGCTGCGAAATTGCTTAACCATAATTGCGCTACGAAACTGGCCAATGGGATTATGCTGCAAAATCACTAAAAGACACGGTGACTTGGATGAGACAAGACATGGCTATGGAACAATGATGGGTGGAGGAGAACCAATAGGAGTCGAGTATGGTTTGCATTTAAAACTTTAAAACTCCAAATCCTAAGTGACGAAAAACAAAATGAAATCAACTTAACACAGACCCTTGTCATCGGACTTAGGACAGAGGAATATATGCATCAATTTTTTTTTTTTTAAATAGTTCTAAGTGATAACAGGGCCGTTCATTTTTTCCTTCCATTTGATCTCTACCACATCATCATGACCACCGATCCTATGGATCTAAAATCTGCCAAACTTCCAGTCGTGTCGCCGATATGTTCAAGAGTTTTACTTCTGCAGTTACATTTACCCATGATTCTTTATATCATCCAAAATCATTTTGCATCCATTTGTCTCATGTCGATGATGTGGGATATATCATGGACCTCCTTCGAAATGGTTCACTTCCTATCGACTTCAACTCATTATCCGGGAAGTTGACCGAGAGACTCCCTTCCAGTACCTTAGAGCTTGCGTGCCCTAATCGCAAGTTCTCTGCACTCGAAGACAAGTCTACATCATTGGCTTTCGATCGAGTGATTTCACGGGTGTTTGACTTCAGTTCCTATATTCACATTCCGTGGATTATGCTGATATTACCTTGAGGACCATTGTCATTATTGGTGGTTTCTCTCCCGCTTATTAACAGTTTACATCATTGACTGGTAATCAAGTGACTTTCTAGCATGTTCGACATCAACACATCTATACACATGTTAGAATTTGTACTTTGATCGGGTCATGTTGGAGTGCAAGACCCTAGGCTTAGATCACAAAAGTCCATGTTGCAAAGTGATGCGACATGATTATGTTGATATACATGTCTCTTTCAGATGGATGGTTGCAACCATACCATGAGTTCTCATATGTTATCCTTCTCATTATTGGATGGATGCAACCATACCTTGGTTTCGATATGATCCTCTTTATAGGATGACCGTGCCCATGCCTAGATCCATTTACATGATCATTCTCTGGATGGCTGCATCCATACCATGATTCATGTATCATTTGACAGAGTTTTCAGTTATGTATATGTATCTATACTTTCTTGCAGGTTTTTCGACGACAAACTCCGGTTCCCTGCACTGATTCATAAAGCATTTCATCCCTCACTCTAGTTTGGCCTTCATGCTTTAGGGGGCATCTGTTACACAACATTTTTTCACTGTCCTATACTCCCCGTTCCTTGATCCTGGAGGACCTCTACAGTGAACCCTACATGCTTCCCCTTCATGAAGAAACTCCCATTATGTCCCTCTTCATGAACAAAACAATTCCCTTTTGCATCATTTCTCAAAGATCTTCTGTTTTTCCCAGTTCACAAGACCGACGCTAATGACCCTTGTTCTCCTCGCGCCGATATGCAGGGATTAGAACTATCCCTAGCGCTGACCGGAGTGACTGAGCCTTGTTCCAGTCGCATTGATCCTCTTTTGGGAAGTTTTTAAATAAGGAGCCGAAGCTTCCAGCTCTAGAAGCTTCGTAACGGAAGTTTGGTAAATGGTTGGGCCGGATGGAGTCGAGGATGTCAGTTTGGGCTCCTTTCCCCTATTAATATGGAACTACCTCAAGAGATAAGACCTTCTCCCATGAGAAGAGGAACCATCTCCCATCCATTCATGCTGTATAAACCTCCCTTTTTCCCAAGCACAAGCTAGTGTTGTAGTGTTAAGTGTTAATGTTGGTGTGCTAGTGCTAATTAAGTTTGGAGTAAACAACAAGCTATTCATAGTTATAGCTCTCTAGTTGTGTGAGGGAGAAGTGTGAATTTGGTTTAGTTTGAAGTCTAAATGGAAGAGCCTTAAAACTATCATTGTTGAGGCCATCATGGAATGCTAACGACAGCATGTGGGAACTTGGTTTTGTCGGAGGAGAGCGGAAATGTCAAGACAATGGTTGTAATCTCTTCTTGATTCAATATATATGCAACTATCGATTGATTTCCTACATAATGTTTCATCTTACATGTTTATGGCTTTATGTTTCTTGACTTCTTAAGTAGGTTGAATTACAATTTGTCTATTATCACGGTTGTTGTTTGATGTTGTTTACTTGTTTCAGGTGTTCGAAGAAGGAAAGGAGAGATAGCTGGAGCGAGTAAGCAAGGTCATCATCAAATGGGATAAGTGTACTAAGAGATAGGCCCTCTTAGTTGGTTCTAACCTAAGGAAATCTTCCATAGAATGTATCGGTTGTGGCTAGACCCATTATCGGGCTAGAGGAATTGTTTGTGTCCGCACTCATAATTTTACTTCACCACACCTTCTTCGTCCTTATTGTCCTTCACTCACTTGCCCAAAAATTATCTTGCGTGAGAGAATGTGAATGTGTCAATGGAGGAAGTCAAGCTGCTTTTATATACTAGTCTATTTTAGTTAAATGGATGTGTCTCTTGACCAAGGCCAACTTGACTTGGAGGGAAGCTGATTTGTCACTTTTAGAGCCAAAATTTACATTTCAAAAATTCAAATTTTCATCTTTTAAAAATTGCAATGGGACTTTGGATCAAAATACATTTTTCCTTTGACTCAAGCATTTATAAATGTGCTTTACAATGATAAATACAATTACATAAAGTGACCAAATGTACATTATGAAGACCGACGATAGTTACAAAGTCAGCAATTTCTAGAATCAAATATGACTATTTAAATGAAGATATATTTAATACTCATTTTATGGTTAGTAAAAAACCAAAATTTTGCATCATGTCACTTGAAAATCATACCATACCAAAATATGAAACATTTATAGCAATTACTTCATTATGTTTTCTTAAGCTTCCAAAATATTTGCTATCTGAAACTTCCAGAAAAGAAACTATAGCGAAATGCTAAGATTAGTCATTTGAAATAGTGAAACCAAAGGACCATACATTCTAAAACCAAATGTTATGAACTAAACTTTATGCCTTGAGAATGATAAATAGGTATTGAATAAGAATTCAATTCAAGGAGACAACCTCGATTTATAATATATCTAATGCACAAGATAAGATGCCTATAAAAATGTGTCTCCTTTAATATAAATAGGAGATAAAGTGAGCATGATGTAACCTACCACTAAGCCAACCAAACCATAACTAATATACTAATATTAAATGAGATTAGGGTATTAACAATTATTGTGGGAACAACATGTAGCTCATCATATATTTTCATAATCAATTGTAAACAAGACAACAAGGCAATGTCATTTTGTCAAATACACATCCAACATTTTTAAGTGGGTGCTAAAATCCATCAAAACTATTATATTGAATAAAAACCACCAACAACCTAAGATAAATAGTTTATTGGTCGTTAATGGTAAAATACCTCATTCCAATAAGAAAATTGTAGCTAAGGGAGTATTCTAGAATTTTTGGCATGAAAAGACTAGGCCTTCGTCCAATTAGAAGGATGTGCTAAAGTTTAGAAGATGTTCTAGTGACTATGAACTCCACATTAACACTTTCTCAATATGATAGACAAAACTCTATGAGAGATTCAATAATGAACACAAAGAATTGACCTAGCCGAGATATCCTTCAAAAAATTGAAACTTTGGTATGTTAGAATATACAAATATTGAAACAAATATTGTTGTAGATACCACATAGAATTTGGTTATTATTATGACACATATATACATATTTATTTTATTTTTTATTCAAATTTCTTGGCTTCATTAACTTATTGGATCGTTGAAATATCCATACATATTTTGCAACATTCAACTAGTCCATGGTAGTGCTTTACAAAGTCCATGATTAGCAAACATTCTAATTTATATGTTCATCGACTATGATGAGTAGTTTCATGATTTATCCTTTACACTCACTTGGAACTATGTTACATTTGAGGATATGTGGATCACTTCATTTAAAAATGTATAATTCATTATGAATAAATACTACTTCCCTTTAATGGACATTGGAAGGCATTGTAAATTTCAATGTTAGACCTTACCTACATATTGAAGGGTATTGCAAAATTCTAATATTAGTTTTTACATGCACAACACAAAGTTTGTCATTATATTATCAAGCCCTAAGCTCATTTGTCTCATGTGCCATTATCACATTATCACAAGGAAGAAGTGAAGAGACCTTGAATCCATTTTGGGTTTCTCACTTCCATGAAACAAGTGGCATGGAATATTTGTGAGTTTCCATCCTTACACCTAGCAAAAATATGAGATTGTAAAAACCAAGCTCAAGGCAAGACGACCATAGACTAAATAAAGCACAAGAGAAAGACCATGTAGAATGAGAAAAGGAAGGAAAAGGTGAACATAAAGGTGGAAAAGACAAAACAGTGGTTTAGTAAAAATACAACCAAATTGAGAAATAAGGAGAGGTCTTGGATGTCACTTAATATTTTTAGACAACTTGCAAGTCCAAATTAGTAACCTTGCCCATCCTCAACTAAGAATTGGAGAGATGGTTTGGTAAAAATACAACTTGATTGAGAAATAAGGAGAGGTCTTGGTTGCCACTTAATATTTTTAGACAACTTGCAAGTCCAAATTAGTAACCTTGCCCATCCTCAACTAAGAAGTAGAGAGATGTTAAATAAATTTGGAGTTTTCCACTTCCATATCATGAGTGTCATCAAATATTTGTGGGCTTTCATTATTATACCTACCAAAAATATTAGACTATTGAACAAAGACAAAACTACCAAAACAATAAATAATAAACAAAGAAAACACCATAAAAAATTGGAAGAAAAAAACAAAAGAAATACTTGATACAAAAACAATGATGGGACCGGCCCTATTGCACCCCGTCAATTATTAAATATGTGATTTGTGATAATATCTGGTGGTTTATTTGCGTTATTGTGTGATTAATTGTTTGGTACCAACTCTTAATTGTGAGGGGAACACCTGTCCTGACCTCGGGCTCTGCTCTCCCGCCTTTACACTACACTCCCGAAAAACCCTAATCCCTCATTTGGTCATTGTGCCCGACATTTCTCTGTTTTTCCGAGAGGGGTTGCTGCTTTGGTTTTGTTTTGCAGTCAGTGAGGGTTCGATGGCTCTCTCTTTGCACACCGTGGTCAGGAATCCCGCTCTTGTAGCCGAGGGTTATGGTTATGTGTTAGCTATGGTTGCAGTCCTCTATTTGCCAGTTCTCTTAGGGGTTTTGAAGCTCGGCTCTGTGGATGCCAAGTCTCAGGGTTCTGCAAGTTGCTTTCTCCATTTGGATGGTGGCGTTGGCTACCTCTTTGATGGCTCTGTGGGCGCTGTTTCACTTCATGGTCGCTTTGATTTTAATATTGTTCTTGTGGTTATAATTCTGTTGAAGCTTTTGATTTTCTGTGCAATTGTTTCACTATATAGCTGGCAATTTTTCAATTGTTTTAGGCCACGATCGCGGGGTGACCCAACGCTCAGCTTCTGCTCGACAAGTTTGCACAGGTAAGCCCTCTATCTTTGATTCACGACACTGCTCTGATTTTCTGTTAATACTGAGGGTTTTCGCTCCTTGTGAGCAGGGTCCACTCTGGTGGCTGTGACCTGGTTGAAAGCTCTCCTTCTCCTGTGCAAGCTCGGCTCCTCTAGTAAGTTCCAACTCTGTAAACACTTACCCCTATCTTTTTGCTTCAGTTTCAGAATGTAACTTATGTTTGCTGATGGTTGGATCTTGGTAATTGCAGGTGGAAGTTGAGCCGTCCTAATTGTTGGTCTCAGGTCCTATTGCTCACACGTTGGAATGGGTAGGGTCATTCCATGTTTCTTTGTTTGTTTTCTTGTCTCGGCACTCTTGCTGCCTATTGGTTGTCTCTGGTCTGTGGTCGAGGGCTTCGGCCTCTCTGTTACTGGCTTTATGTCTGAATGCCTTCGGGCCTTAAAGAATTTTGTAACTTATGTCTGAACGCTGTTTAAGTTATTAGTTGGGGTTTCGAACCACGGTCTCGCCATTTGGTCTTTACAGTTTACAATCTCGTCCTTAACTTGGACTGTAAATATTTTTGATACTTCTGTGTATATGTTTATGCAAATATTTTGAAAGGAAAAAGAAAATATATTTATATATTCTGGTACCTATAGATGTATGCGGCATCCTTGCTGTGACTGTGTTTATTGGTTCTATGAAACCCTCCGTCGATGTGTGACTGTAGTCTTTGCCAGGTTCTTTGTATACTCAGGAACTGTAGATGTTGGTTGTAACTGTATTTGATTCCTCCGCTGGTTATTTCACCCTCGTATCTGTGGTTGATTCTTCCATGAGGCCCTCTGTTGTTTCACTGAATTTGACTTTCTTGGTGGCTGTTAAGAAAAACTAAATTGCTAGTTCTCTGTGGTTATTATGGAACACACTCAGTACTTAATTAGGAAGAAATTAATCTATTGTTGTAATGGAAATGGATTCAGATTCTCTCTTAAAAAATGCTTGTATGTTTCTATTATTTTCATCTATGATGGAATCGTTACAGTTTTTGATTTTTTCCTTTTTTAAAGGATTACTATACAGTTACTTAAAACTGTCAGCAGTTACATATGGTTATTCATGAAAACTGTTCATTTCTTTTTATCTAGATTCTAAAATTAACCTACAATAGTAAATTTAAAAGAAAACATAATGAAAATAAAAACAGCAGGCCGAGACAGCCTTAAACTTGCCACAACATCCTAAATGCTATTAACTAAAATAATTAAATGAGACTTAGAAAACTAGCTGTGAGCCTTTCCAGTCTGCTGAGACAAATACTCCAACCTTGATCTCCCCTAGCTGGATGCTCCTGCATCAGGCTCCCGGGGTAATAAAAATTCATGGCTTCGGTCCATGAGCTCCTCGACTGAATACCCTGCATGTTGTATCTGTCCTGCATCAAGCCATGAACTGTCCTCAATGGGACGGTTCTTCCACTTGACAAGGTATTGTAGGTACTCTTTTCTTCGAGTTCGCCTGGCCACCTATGTATCGAGGATTCTCTCGATCTCAAGGGGCTGAGCCGAAGGCATTTGCCTCATCCAAGAACTACTTCCTTTCTAGGTATCCTAATTTGGCCGTGCTGAACTGTCGTCTTCAGGACTGGCAGTGTATGGAAACAGATCTGCCACGTTAAAGATAGGCGATATGCCTATTCCTAGAGGCAGTTGCAATTCATAGGCATTTGCAGAAAATTTACGTAAAATTTTGCAAGGTCCAATTTTCTTAAATTTCAATTTATTGTATTCACCCTTAGGGAACCTTTCTCTGCGCAAATGTGCTAGGACTTGGTCCCCTACATTAAATTGTACCTCCCGTCATTTCAGATCTGCCTGTTGTTTATACCTCTGACTGTTGTCCTGTAACTTTGACTTTACCTGCTCATGTAGGTCATTAATTGCTCTTGCAAAATCTTCCCCGTCAGCACTCCTTCTTTCCAACTATCCCAGATCTCGTAACTCATGCACTCCGTGAGGATGCATTCCATACAAGATCTGAAAAGGACTATTTCCTGTGCTTTGATTCGATGGATCGTTGTAAGAAAATTCCTATTTTTGGCAAGTACACGATCCCACATCCATGAATTTTCTCCAACTAAGCTCCGTAGCAGGTTTCCCAAGCTCTTGTTTACCACCTCTGTCTGCCCATCAGTCTATGGGTGATAAGCGGAGCTGAAATTCAACTGTGTGTCTAGCTTTTTCCACAAGGTGCGCCAGAAATGCCCTGTGAATTTCACATCCCTATCGGAAACAATGGACTTGGGCAGGCCATGCAGTCTGACAACTTCAGTGAAAAACAAGTGTGCTATGTGAGTGGCATCACTGGTTTTCTTGCAAGGGATGAAATGTGCCATTTTTTAGAACCGGTCCACTACCACCATAATGGAGTCATACCCTCGCTGTGTTCTTGGTAGACCCAAGACAAAGTCCAGGCTGACTGAGTCCCATGGTCTACTTGGAATAGGTAGTGGTGTGTAGAGTCCCGTGTTCTGACTGTGTCCTTTTGTTGTTATGCTCTTAACCTGCAAGATGATACCAGAATACCAAATATGCGAAGAAATATACCCAGAACATAGAACAATGAGAAATAACAGCAAGTATTTTATTATTCAGAAAGCAATGTTCACTTGCCTCTTTGAGGGGGCAACCTCCAATAGAGCTGAGCTCAATTACAAAATAAGACACGATGCTCCTCGAGGGGAGTCTCTATCCTTTATATAGGATTCATACATGCAATACCATGGGGCAATACCATGGTTCTTATTAATACCATCTATCTAATACCATGGCCCATTTGCAACTAACTGTGGTCCCTTCATTAAATGTGGGTTAACCACTTACAATTATTAATATGGGCTTTATTGACTCTTTACTTAACTATAACTATGACTCGATCCTATTACATAAATAAGGGGGTTAGGGTTGGACCCTAACATGCCCTCCCCCATAAGAATAGCCTTGTCCTCAAGGCTGAAGCTGCGAAAACTGTTGAAGGATAGTGGCTGGTTCCCAGGTTGCATCTTCCAGAGAGGTGTCTTTCCACTTGACGAGGACTTCCTTGATCATGCAGCCACGCAGGTGCCGTTCTCATGTGTCAAGAACCTATTCAGGTTGGAGCCAGATTGACCCTTCTTCATCCACTTCAGGTAGACTGGTTTGAATTCTGCAATGGTTCCCAATCACTTTCTTGAGGCATGAGACATGGAAGACTGGATGGATTTTTGCAGTGGGTGGCAAAGCTAGCTTGTAGGCGACTTCTCCAATGCGTTGAAGTACTTGATACAGTCCATAGAATTTTGGAGATAATTTCTGACAACCCTTGTCTTTGAGTGATGTTTGCTTATATGGTTGCAGCCTCAAAAATACATGATCCCCTTGTTGAAATTTGCATTTTGAGCGATGTTGATCTGCCTATTGCTTCATGCGGTTTTGGGCTTGATGAAGATTCTCTCTAAGGTGGGCTAGCATGGTTGTGCAGTTGAATCTGTAGGAGTTGATCCACTGCTTATACCTTTGAGAATCCCTTGATATAAGAAGTAGGGGAAGGAGGGCGTTGACCATAAACTGCTTCATATGGAGTCATTTTGGTGGTGGCATGATAGTTGGTGTTATACCACCATTCGACTAGAGGTAACCATTGTACCTAGAGATGTTGCTTTTCTGAAGTGAAACACCTAAGGTAGGTCTCCAGATATTTGTTGACTGCTTTAGTTTGACCATCAGTTTGTGGATGATAGGAAGTATTGAGTTGTCTTTGGGTACCTTGTAGCCGGAAGAGTTCCTGCCAAAAGTTATTGGTGAAGATCGGATCACGATCAGACACAATGGAAGTGGGCATGCCATGCAATTTGAAGATTTTATCCATGAAAGATTGAGTGACCAAAGTCGGTGTAAAAGGGTGGGGTAGGGTGCAAAAATGAGCATACTTAGAAAGTCTGTCCACAACCACCATGATGACTGACTTGTTTCCTGACTTTGGAAGACCTGTAATGAAATCCATAGAAACCTCTGTCCAGATTGAGGCCAGGATGGGCAATGGCTATAATGTGCCTGGGGATTTGACTATTTCTCCTTTGTGGCGCTGACAGACGTCACATTCAGCTACAAAAGTAAGAATGTCCTTTTTCATGCCTATCCAAAAAAATGATCTTTGAGTGTGAGCATACGTCTTCTGAAAGCCTGAATGTCCTGCAGTGGGAGATGAGTGCAACTCTATCAAAATGCGGCTTTTGAGGGTGGATGTTGGTGATATTACGACTCTGTCCTTGTAGCGAAGAATCTCATCCTGCCACGAGTAGCCCGCTGTGGAATTTGGATCTGTCTGCAATTGATTAATGAGTTGGGAGAGCCAGGGATGTGAAAACCATTCCTTGCGAACCTCTTTAATCCATTCTGGAATGGGAAGGGAAATTCCGAGCAGGGTACTTTCCTCCTCAAATTGGCGGGATAACGCATCTGCTACAATATTTTCGCGCCCTTTCTTGTAAATTATCTCATAATCATATCCCAGCATTTTGGCGAGCCATGTATTTTGTTGTGTTGAGGATAGGTGTTGCTCCAAAAAATATTTAAGGCTTTGACGGTCTGTGTGGATTTGGAAATGTCGCCCCAATAAGTATGGTCGCCAGGTATCTACTGCATGTAAGATGACAATCATCTCCTTCTCATAGGTATATTGTCCCAGATTCTTCCCACTTAGTTGTTGGCTCGTGAAGGCCAAGGGTTGACCCTCGTGGATTAAGATCGCCTCAATACCCGTACCAGAAGCATCACATTCAATCACAAAAGATTTGGTGAAGTCGGGTAGTGCTAAGACTGGAGTGGAACACATGGCATGTTTGAGAGCTGTAAAGGCCTGTTGTGCTTCATCATTATAGAGGAATGAATTTTTCTTGAGGAGTTGAGTGAGGGGCCTATAAATGCGACCATAATTGTGAACAAATTTGTGATAGTAGCCTGTGAGACCCAAAAATCCTCTCAAGCTCTTCAAGGTCTTTGGTTGAGGCCAATCCTACACTGCCAGGATCTTTTTGGGGTCAACCGTGACACCTTCACGCCCCACAATGTGGCCCAAATACTCAACTTCTTCCATGCCAAAAGAGCACTTGGACATCTTGAAAAATAATTTATGTTTGTGGAGCAGTTGCAAGAGCAGATCTACATGCTGAAGATGTGTGGCTCAGGTGCGATTGTAGAAGAGGATGTCATCAAAGAAAACAAGGACAAATTTTTTGAGATATGGTTTGAGCAGGTGGTTCATAAGGCTCTAAAAAGTGGATGGGGAATTACAAAGACCAAATGGCATGACTAGGAACTCATAATGGCCTTCATGAGTTCGTAAAGCAGTCTTTGGAATGTCTACTTCTTTCATGCAAATTTGGTGGTAGCCCGAGCGAAGGTCGAGCTTAGTAAAGAATTGAGACCCATTTAGTTCATCCAGCAAATCATCGACCACCGGGATGGGAAATTTATCTTTGACCATCAACTTATTGAGGGCCCTAAAGTCTGGACACATATGCCATTCCCCATCTTTCTTGAGCACCATGACCACCGGCGATGAATAAGGACTAATGCTGGGACGAATGACGCCTGCTTCCAAGAGTTCCTTGATTATTTTTTCAATTTCATTCTTTTGGGCGAATGGATATCTATATGGGTGCACATTTGGTGGTTGGGCCCCTGGGACCAAAGTAATGCTATGATCATGTTCCCCTCTCAAGGGTGGAAGCTCATGAGGCTTGTCAAAGACTGGCAGATGGTTGTTTAAGATCTGTTGCATCTCAGGATGAATATGAAGAGAATTGGGTTCGAAGGCCTGGATGGCATTAAATTGGGCTATAACTCCATGGTGGCCCTTTTTTAACAATTTTTCCATCCGATGTGAGCTGATGATAGAGGGAGCTCCTGCCTGGAGTCCGCGGAGGGTATGTGTGTGGTTGTTCTGCTTAAAGCTCATATATAACTCTTGGAAATCCATTGTGATTGGGCCAAGTGTGTGAAGCCATTCAGCACTGAGGACAATGTCGCACCCTCCCATGTGTATGGCAAACATGTGGGTCTTTAACTGATAATCCCCCATTTTAAGTTTGACATTTTCACAACGGCCTTCACATTTCATTGGCCCCCCATCAACAATTTGGACCTGGATGTTAGAAACTGCTCGGAAAAAACAGTGCACTGCTTCCATGACTCTTTGTTGGATAAAATTGTGTACTGCCACTATCAATCAAGACTACTACTGGGCAATGCTTAATAAAACCTCTGATTTTGAGAGTTTGGGGAGAAGAAATCCCTGCCAAAGCATGCAGCGAGATAATTGGTTCTTTAGGTACATTGTCCTACTGGTTGTCCTCTTCTTCCTCCTCTGGTTCCTCAAGTGGTGGGGCTTCCTCCGATGAACTGTGATCAGTAGCATCAATTTGAAAGAATTTGGGCTCCTTGCATTTATGCCCGGGGGAGTATTTCTGATCATAGTAGTAACACAATCCTTGCTTTCTTCTTTCCTCCATTTATTCTGGGGACACCTTTTGAGCCTTGAGTGTTTGGGTAGTGCTTTGAGCCTATGTGGGGTGACTCTTGGCGATGAAATTTGGGCAATTAGACTGGGCCGCTAACAGACGTTCTACTTCACGAGCTATCCTGCAAGCATGCACCCATGAGCTAGGGTAGTGCAGTCGGACGTGGGCTTGTATGGCTTCTTTGAGACCACTGACAAAACATTCCACGTAGAACTCATTGTATAGACCTCCAGTGCGAAAAGCTAAGGTTTCAAAGGCTGTAATATATTCATTCATTGTTCTTGTCTATCGGAGCTTAATGAGATGACCCAAAAAATCAGATTCATGGTCAAAGCGATCCGTAAGAGCTTTTTTGAATGTTTGCCAAGTCAAAGGCCTTCCATAGCAACATTGATGCCATTGCCACCATTGCCATCTTTAATTGTCCAAGTACATGATACCCACACTAAGCTGAGTCGCATCATCCAGTATGTAATTCAGTGTGAAATATTGCTCCATTTGTGCTATCCATGCAGCCAGGTGAGAGCCATCAAATTTATACATGTCCAGCTTGGGTGGTCGCAGATGGGATTGTTGGTGGGTGCCAAAGAGGTGAAGAGACTGGCTAGACTTGCCCTCAATGTTTTCATTGCCAATATATGCCTCTGCGTGTTCCTCCGCCTTGCCCTTAGAGAGTGTTTCATTTAAGTTCTTCAGCTGCGAGATGACATCTTTCAATTGTGATTCAAGGTTGTCAATCCTCTCATTAGCCATAGCTTGAGCTCTAGTTTGTACCATGCACCGATCCGATGTACTTGAAATTTGGGACCGCCCAAAATTTTTGGCACTAACAATTGAATGGTACCACCTTGCTCAGCTCGTTGACCTGATTCTTATGGGCTATGTCACAAATAAGCGCTCCGAGGGGTCTCATATTTATTTATTTATTTATTTATTTTATTTTATTTTTTACTCCGAACGGAGTTTTACTCCTTGCTTAGGAATACTGCAGTAGCCGAATCCCAGAAATTTCAATGCTGCCCAAAGTCCTGCAAAAATCACGCCCATGTATAGGAACCCACACAATTAGTCAGATCTAAATGGCGGATCTGATTGTTGCGATAGCTACAGAGCCCAAACTGCTAGATCTGGATGGCGGATCTGATGGATCTGAGAGATCTGAGTGGCTGATCTGATAGATCTGAACGGCGAAACTGATTGTTGTTGCGGATCTAATGGATCTAATAGATCTGAATGGCTGATCTGATAGATCTGAATAGCGGAACTGATTGTTGTTGCTGTGACAAAACCCCACCTGCGAGATCTGATATGGAAAAGATTATGCATGATCCCGAGATAGAGAAGGGAACTATTGTCTCCAGGAGTGTCAGGTGCTACAGATCACAATATACATAAGGGTCTGACAGTAGTACTCGACCCAATTTTTCAGGGCACTAACCAAGGAGGATCAACCATTCCCTTAGCCATACAACCCGACTACCCTATCGTACGCTCAAGTAATCTCTCCGAGTGCTGTTCTCGGTGTACTATAGCAGCAAGATGATCGACAGTTTATCTATGGCAAGGTTTCAAGGGAGATAGGGGGCTTCCGATATACCCAGAGGGCACTTGGAAGACAGTTCGTGCGCGATTCTGTCTAATGCGCTACTACTTGAAGGGGTACCCACAAGGGTTACAAGGGAGTCCAACAAGCGTGACCACCTCTTGTATTTCCTGCGTGCATGCCTCCCCAAATCCGTAGGTTTATGCGCTCAACGACAGATCTCGTGGTTTAAAGACACCAGAACACTTCTCTAGCCAAAAAAAAATTTGCTAAAAATTGGAGATCCCACCGGCCTTGGAAAGCGCTTTGATACCACTTGTTATGCTCTTAACTTGCAAGATGATACCAAAATACCAAATATGTGAAGAAATATACCCAAAACATAGAACAATGAGAAATAACAACAAGTATTTTATTATTCAGAAAGCAATGTTCACTTGCCTCTTCGAGGGGGCAACCTCCAATAGAGCTGAGCTCAATTACAAAATAAGACACAATGCTCCTCGAGGGGAGTCTCTATCCTTTATATAGGATTCAAACATGCAATACCATGGGGCAATACCATGGTTCTTATTAATACCATCTATCTAATACCATGGCCCATTTGCAACTAACTGTAGTCCCTTCATTAAATGCGGGTTAACCACTTACAATTATTAATATGGGCTTTATTGACTCTTTACTTAACTATAACTATGACTCGATCCTATTACATAAATAAGGGTGTTAGGGTTGGACCCTAACATTTGCCAACTAACACACTTTACACCTGGTCACATATCGTTGCACGCCCCTTCGCATCTTTGGCCAGTAATAAAAATGACTGAGCTGATCCAAGGTCTTGTCAATGCCAAAGTGTCCAGCTAGACCTCTGCTATGTTTTTCTTGGATGACGTTCTTCCTCATTGAACATTCGAGAATACATAGTTGTCCTCCTTTAAATAGTAGCTCCTTCTGTAAGTTATAGTCCAGCCATGGACTATTATTCCTCAACAAGGGGTTTTGGTAAGCTTCATAAGCCTCCTTGAAATCTACATCTGTCTGATACAAGTCCTTCAGGTGTTCGAAACCCAACACTTGTATCGTGCTCTCCTGTAAGAGTAAAACTCTTCTGCTTAACGCATCTGCTACCTTGTTGGCCTGTCCACTGATATGCTTCAATACAAACGTAAAACTCTGCAATACAAACGTAAAACTCTGCAAGTAATCAGCCCATTTCGCGTGCTTGTGGTTCAGCTTATGCTACTCCATAACATACTGCAATGCAGAATTATCAGAAAACAAGACAAACTCATTACCCAACAAATAGTGTCTCCAATGCTTGGACGACAGCATAAAACTCCTTGTCGTAAGACATGTAATTCTGCATACTTTCTTTTAATTTTTCACTGAAGTAAGCCACTAGTTTGTCTTCCTGGCTGAGTATGGCTCCAATGGCTGTACCATTGGCATCATAACGAACTTGGAAAAGTTTGTTAAAATTAGGCAATTTCAAGATTGGCCTTTCAGTGATCTTCTTCAATATTTGGAAGCTTTTCTCTGTCGCTTCATTCCAATGGAAAGGATGACCTGCCTTTTTAATGGTGTCCAACATAGGTGCGTAGATCCCACTAAAATCCTTTATAAAATTACGATAGAAACTCGCCAACCTGTGAAAACTCCGAACTTCGAACAAACTCTTAGGGGATGGCCAGCTGATTATAGCTGCAACTTTTTCTGGGTCCATTTTCAGCTCATTTTCTGAAATCACAAAACCCAAATAGACTAATTCCTTCTGAAAAAAGAACATTTTTTCAAATTTATCAGCAACTTATTTTGCTGTAATTTCTCCAGCACATATCTAACATGTCGAAAATGTTCTTCTCTGGTCTTACTGAAAATCAGTATATCATCAAGATATACAATCATGAATTTCCCAATGAACTCTTTCAACATCTCATTCATTAGGTGCATGAAAGTGCTAGGGGCGTTACTTAACCCAAATGGCATCACCAGCCACTCATACAGACCTTCATTAGTTTTGAAAGTTGTTTTCCATTCGTCCCCTTCTCTTATTCTGATATGGTGGTATCCACTTTTTAGATCTATTTTCAAAAAATATGTTGCTCCACTCAAGCAATCCATCATGTCATCCATTCATGGCAATGGGAACCTGTACCTGATGGTAATCTTATTGATGGCCCTTGAATTAGTGCACATTCGCCACTCTCCTCCTTTCTTGGGAGCTAAAACTATCAGAACTGCACAAGGACTTAAACTTTCCCGTATCAATCCTTTGTCCAGCAATTCCTGTACCTACTTCCTGATCTCTTCGTTGTCCTTAGGACTCATCCAGTAAGCAGCCTTGTTTGGTAAACTAGCTCTGGGTATGAAATCTATGTGATGACTGATACTTCTCTTGGGTGGTAACTTATCTGGTAAATCATCCACCACAATGTCATTGAACTCCTGCAACATATCCTGAATTTCTTCAGGTAAGTCCGAAATTTCAGTATGTAACAACATTGTTCTCGGCCTCCTTACAACAACATACTTTATCTCATTATCTTCAATCTACTTCAAAAATTCTTTTCCTCCCACCAGCAGCGCTTTGGCTCCACTAGCTTCTGTTGTCTCTTCTTCCTTGATGGGTACAAGCGTATGCTTAATCCCATCCTTGACAAACTTATAGCAGTTTGTCTTTCCATCATGAACCACTTTTTGGTCATACTGCCATGGTCTACCTAGCAGAATATGACACACGTCCATAGGCATAATATCACAAGTTACCTTGTCCCTATATTTGCCAATATGGAACTCAACCTCACACTGTTCATCAACTAGCAGTTGATGCCCTTTCTGTAACCAAGACACCTTATAGGGAGTGGGGTGCTTCAACCTTTTCAAACCCAACTTCTCCACCATCTCTGTGGAAACTAGATTATCAGTGCTTCCACTATCTATAATCAGTTTGCAGCATTTCCCGTGTGACTTACACATAGTCCAGAATAATGCCTTTCTTTGGGTTTGGTCAGCTGTCTCCTTTGCCGGTTTCAGTAGTACCTTATTCAAGACTAATGCCTCTGTTGTCTCCAGTACATTCTCTACCTCCTGGGGTGGTGCCTCTGCTTCCTCTGTTCGAGCAACATATGCTCCTCTTGGTCCATCCTGTTCACCTTCAGGACACTCATAGGACTTGTGCCCTCACTTGTGGCACTTGTAACACTGGATGGAAGCTCCTCTGCCTCTGCCACTACCCCTTCCGTACTAGTATGGCCTTCCTCCCCTAGTGCTACTTCCCTTTTGTGCTGTTGCTAAAGTCTTTGAACTGTTGCCTTCTTCACTGTGGTTGGCAGTTCTACCTCTGCCAAAGGATTATCCTTTTCCTCTGCCAGATCCACGTCCTCTTCTGGCATTCTGTCTCCTAGTAATCTTCTCTTCTGCCTTCAAGGCACTCTGATAGGCTTCATCTATAGTTTTTGGGGAAAGAATACTTATCTCGTCCAATATCTCCAGCCTTAGGCCATTTACAAACCTCGTTGTTTTTTCTGGGGTGTCCTCCACGTAACCTACTCTCAGGTTCACCTGATAAAATTCTTCAGTGTATTCTTTTATAGTCATTCCCTTCTGCTTCAAATTCTACACCTGTCGGTACATAGCAATTTGATCATCTTTGGGAAAAAGCTTACCCTTCAGCTTGGCTTCCATCTTGGTCCACTTTTTAATAGGTTTCTTATTTAATCTCCTCCTCTCTGCTTGTACACTATCCCACCATAAGGTTGCATGCCCTTTCAACTTGGTGGCAACAAATTTAACTCTTCTATCTTCGATGATCTCCTCATATTCAAAGTACTTGTTTAACTCACTGATCTAGTCCAACAGTACTTCTGCGGACAAACTACCATCATAGGTTGAAATCTTAGGCTTTGGCTTACTACTAGCCAACAAAACTGACTTTAACAACCTAATTTCAGGTCCTTCCTCATCTAATCCATCTGTCATAGCTGCAGTTTCTTCCTCACTGTCGTCTCCTCCATCCAGATCCCTTCTCCTTCCTGCTTCTACTATTGCCAAACGAGCATTCAGGATCCTAATCTCCTCTCTCTATCCTTCATCTGCTACTCTTTGAAAAGCTCTTCCACGACCTCATCTTCCAACTTCCATTTATAAAAAAAAACTTAAACCTGGCTCTGATACCAAAAATGATGGGACCAACCCTATTGTACCCTGTCAATTATTAAACATGTGATTTGTGATAATATCTGGTGGTTGATTTCCGTTATTGTGTGATTAATTGTTTGGTGCCAGCTCTTAATTGTGAGGGGGACACCTGTCCCAACCTCAGGCTCTGCTCTCCCGCCTTTACACTACACTCCCCAAAAAACCTAACCCCTCATTTGGTCACTGTGCCCGACATTTCTCTATTTTGCCGAGAGGGGTTGCTACTCTGGTTTCGTTTTGTAGTTGGTGAGGGTTCGATGGCTCTCTGTCTGCACACCATGGTCACAAATCCCGCTCTTGTAGCCGAGGGTTCTGGTTATGCATTAGCTCTCGTTGCAGTCCTCTGTTTGCCAGTTCTCTCAGGGGTTTTGAAGCTCGGCTCTATGGATTCCAAGTCTCAGGGTTCTGCAAGTTGCTTTCTCCGTTCGGATGGTGGCGTTGGCCACCTCTTTAATGGCTCTGTGGGTGCTATTTCACTTCATGGTCGCTTTGATTTTAAGATTGCGCTTGTGGTTATATTTCTGTTGAAGCTTTCGATTTTGTGTGCAATTGTTTCACTGTATAATTGTCAATTTATCAATTGTTTAAGGCCAGAGTCGCGAGGTGACCCAGCGCTTAGCTTCTGCTCGACAAGTTTGCACAGGTAAGCCCTCTATCTTTGATTCATGAAACTGCTCTGATTTTCTGTTAGTACTGAGGGTTTTCACTCCTTGTGAGCAGGGTCCACTCTGGTGGCTGTGACCTGGTCGAAAGCTCTCCTTCTCCTGCGCGAGCTCGGCTCCTCTGGTAAGTTCCAACTCTGTAAACCCTTACCCCTATCTTTCTGCTTCAGTTTTGGAATGTAACTTCTGTTTGCTGATGGTTGGCTCTTGGTGGTTGCAGGTGGACGTTGAGCCATCCTGGTTGCTGGTCTCGGGTCCTGTTGCCCACACGTTGGAACGGGTAGGGTCATTCCATGTTGCTTTGTTTGTTTTCTTGTCTCGGCACTCTTGCTACCTGTTGGTTGTCTCTGGTCTGTGGTCGAGGGCTTTGGCCTCTCTGTTACTGGCTTTATGTCTGAATGCCTTCGGGCCTTAAAGAATTTTGTAACTTATGTCTGAACGTTGTTTAAGTTATTAGTTGGGGTTTCGAACCACGGTCTCGCCATTTGGTCTTTACAATTTACAATCTCGTCCTTAACTTGGACTGTAAATATTTTTGATACTTCTGTGTATATGTTTATGCAAATATTTTGAAAGGAAAAAGAAAATATATTTATATATTTTGGTACCTATAGATGTATGCGGCGTCCTTGTTGTGACTGTGTTTATTGGTTCTATGAAACCCTCCGTCGATGTGTGACTGTAGTCTTTGCCAGGTTCTTTGTATACTTAGGAACTGTAGATGTTGGTTGTAACTGTATTTGATTCCTCCGCTAGTTATTTCACCCTCGTATCTGTGGTTGATTCTTCCACAAGGCCCTCTGTTGTTTCACTGAATTTGACTTTCTTGGTGGCTGTTAAGAAAAACTAAATTGCTAGTTCTCTGTGGTTATTATGGAACACACTCAGTACTTAATTAGGAAGAAATTAATCTATTGCTGTAATGGAAATGGATTCAGATTCTCTCTTAAAAAATGCTTGTATGTTTCTATTCTTTTCAGCTATGATGGAATCGTCACAATTTTTTATTTTTTCCTTTTTTAAAGGATTACTGTACAGTTACTTAAAACTGTCAGCAGTTACATATGGTTATTCATGATAGCTGTTAATTTCTTTTTATCTAGATTCTAAAATTAACCTACAACAATAAATTTAAAAGAAAACGTAATGAAATAAAAACAGTAGGCTGAGACAGCCTTAAACTTGCCACAACATCCTAAATGCTATTAACTAAAAGAATTAAATGAGACTTAGAAATCTAGCTGGGAACCTTTCCAATCTACTGAGACAAATACTCCAACCTTAATCTCCCCTAGCTGGATGCTCCTACATCAAACAACAAATATAACAATTGAGGAGACAATTTAATAACCATTTAACTTTTTCACAAACTAACAATTTAAAAAAAATTAATAAAAATTTAAATTTTTAAAAATAACTTTCAAATCCAAATTAACAAACTTCCCATATAAATAAATAAATATTTTTTCCCACTCTGTAACCAACTAACCAAAAAATAAAAATAAAAAACAAAAACAACTCTATAAAGTAATAAATTTACAAAGATATACATATTTTTCCCTACTTTTGGTTATATTCCTTAACCAATAACGATGTCACTTATCAAAATGTCATTAGAAAAATTCACCAACAAAATGATAAAACAATTGTATAATAAAATAATTTGATTACAGTATTTTATAATTTTTATTACTATATTTTTTAACAAAAGTAAATCCTTCAAATTTCTTACATTCCCTATCTTCCATTTAAAATTACATTCATCATTACATTCCATAATTGAACCTTTTATAATAAAGTGATGCTATATGTGCCACTTTTGAACATACTGTCCCAAATCTTTTTCTTAAATCATTGAAGATTTACCACTACCTTGGTACCAATTCAGTAATGGAAGCATTGGCGTTAGATGGAGACGCAGACGTAGGAGTGAACCCATGACTTGTAGAATCAGTATTTGGGGAAACATGGGAACTCACAAATGCAGGCTTTGTGGGATCGAGGATATCCGTAATGGAATTAGTTGACAACATCGAAGTGACTATAGACATTGGTGGACAAAGATGGGATTCGGCGTGTGTATACAAAAGACCTGACAGAAACATTGAAGACTCTATGAAAGAGCTTGTTTATTGCATTACATAACACATACATTTATACAAAACCCAGTGGGTAAATCTACAAAAGTTTTACAGACGATCATTAACTTCTTATCTAATTTCACTGACTATCGCCGACTCCCGCCGACTGACACCAACTACTCACCTTCATACAACCAGGACAGATGACTCGTGATTATTATTCTAACACCTCCCCTTAGTCATGACTTATACTTTAACTTACCTGCTAGTCTAAGTCTCAGCTAGGCTTACAACAATACATTTCATTTTTGCCTTCTTGCTAAAGGGTCCATGCTTGTTCATTTATTGGTGTAGTTTCATCTTCACCTTTCTCACTTTCCTTATGAGCTCTTTCAGCTACTCTTTGCTTATGTACTTAACATTAGCAACCTCTTCCGGATTGGGATGCAAGGCAAGATTCTGAAGAGTGAAAACAAGATAATCCAATCCATGTTGTCCCCACTTTCCATGAGGAGCCACCAAAATGCACTCATCTTCGAACATGAGCAGCCTATGAACATCATCCATGGTAGTATCTTCCACTTTTGCAACCATCTTAGAAGCGGATCCAATCAAATTACTAGTAATTGGGTTCAGGGACAAGCAAGTTTTGCTCTCATGTGGAATGGACTCCAACTCTTGATATTTATGGTCATCAATAAAATCATTATGTTGATCTAATAATTCTTGTGACTCAAAAATAATACAAGAATAAAAAATATTACGAGGCTCAAAAATACTTCCAAATGGGCTCTCTAAAAATGCATCATCAAAATTATCAGTATCCCACATTATCCCACTCATTGTACTCCAATCAAACAGGTGACCTTCTACAGGGCTCTCTGCACACGGTGGCTGCCACAACTTTACACAAACAATCTTTAACCTTTATCTTCTCCTTTCGGGATTGAACACTTGGCTTCAAATTGAACGTATGCACATAGAAGTTTCCACTCACTCTGAAATGGGGCACCAATGCTCACTCTGCTACACATGCACCAGTCACAGGCTGTAACTCCACGTTCAACCGATCAAATCCCACAGTCATCTCCAGCTCCTCCAAGCTCAACACACAATTTACTCCAATTCCTCCATGGTCGGCTTCTCTGTTCAAACCCCAGGTATGTCTACTTAACCCACTACCAAACAAAACTACAACAATTTGTTTTCCTTTGCCACAACTGGAGCTTCACTCAATCAACATTCTCACAATGCTTAATGCACAACAACTCAACGACTCTACTCACTACTGGTTTCTAGGCCACATCTGATGACCGTTGCAGGTCCACGCAAGCACAACAGGCAACAATGACCTACTTCACAAACTTACTCAACATCTACACCATCTCTTACTAGCTCCTCCTCACAAAGCCAAGTAAAAAATTCAATGCAACTGACAGTGCCGTGTGTCTTCGCTACCCACAGCTCATACCAACATCTCTCCACACGTAAAACTGACGAGGAGAAAACACAAGAAGGGAGGCAAATCTCCACACATCAAACTCATTGCTTAACACACAATAATTCCTCGATGTTCACAATATCCACAAAGTGTAGGTGCAACAACACATCTTTGCCTAACAGGACAATAACCCTTCCTCATGTTGCTCTATGTGCAACAGGACAACAACACTTCTAGATAGCGCTCAAGGCAACACTCAATAAATGCAGCAGTCTTCAACAACTTCGCTACCACGGTCACCAACAAGGACTTGATGACTTCTCTCAACAACTCTTGCCACAGTCGTGCAGCCGCTCCTCAAGCCTCCTTGGCCACTGCATGAGCCTCTGCAAACTCCATAATCCTTTAAGTAATATTTGTTTCTGAAGAGCGATCCAAAGAAACACAACTTTCCAATGGGATTGGTTCACACAGCAAGGGTGACAAACACCAAACAATATACTTGTTTTCACTTTGACTTAATCACAATGCACCAGTCCAACACAGCCATTTCTCATATGACAACAACTCTTAAACACAACTGCTTAAACACATGTAGGTCTTTAAGGCAGATATGCAAAGACTGAACCACAGGAAAATCCCCTAGCCACTATGGAAGTGACAGGCCATACCAATCTTCCCCTTGGAAAATAGCTCAACTTCAACTCAATGCTGTTTAGCAATTCCACACTTTCACAGCTCTTCTGACAATCACGACCAGCTCTAGGCTTACAGAGCCCTCATGACTCCTCACAAAACACACAATTCTTCTTTAACACACCTCCAGGCAACTCATCTCTCTCTATGGTCAAACACATAGCACAACAATTGGCCTCACGCAACTAATTACCACTCGGCCTCTCCTCATAGCAAGCTCTCTCTCCTCAAGCTCAAGCTGACCATGGCAGCTATGGCAGCACTCGCTATGATAAAACCAGCTCACACACTCCAAACACTCTTACAACTGCAGCGCACAGCAAGAGCTCCACCGAGCTTATTCGAACATGGCTTCGATGCCATGACAGAAACACTGAAGAATCTATGAAAGAGCTTGTTTATTGCATTACATAGCACATACATTTATACAAAACCCAGTCGGTAAATCTACAAAAGTTTTACGGACGATCATTAACTTCTTATCTAATTCCACTGACTATCGCCGACTCCCGCCGACTGACACCAACTACTCGTCATCATACAACCAGGACAGACAGCTCGTGATTATTATTCCAACAAGACCAACCTCAATGCATCTCACCGCTTGCTTTTCATCGCACGTTTCAATAATTGCTCCATCAATTATCCCCACAACGTTTCTTGCATAATCAGAGGGTTCAAAATTCTGATAAGATATATATATCATCCACAATATCATTAGTGGAATCAATGATAGTGTACTCTTTTTTTCAACTTACAAAACGTGCTTGGATCGCCTCTCAGGTATATATAGTTTTATTTGGGATTGGACTACAAACCTATAAGACTAAACCTCCCACCTAAAGTTTGAAAACTTCTTCAGGACAAGTGATAACATACTTATCTAAACAGTGTGTACATGAACTAAATAGCTTTGCTGGGAATAAAAGGGAAATTTTATCTTACCCATCCTAAAATAGTTTGCATTTCAGGAGAAGAATGTCGAAGCTATAAACATCAATTTTTATAGATTGTAATCCGTGTTCTTTCTTCCTGTGATAATTTCGAGGACAAGAACGCCAAAACTATAAATATTAGTTTTTACAAATACTTGCTCCAACATAGAATACTCTGGTGGCATATAACTACTGCATATACAAAGCACAATGTCAAATAACATTAATTAAGGAAAAAAATTAGAAACAGGAGATGATAAGTTATTTGAAAAAGGAAGCATATTTGCAACCAAGATTGTAAATCCCCAAATCATAAAAACGCTTAACCAAGAATGCAAAACCCTATTTTCTGCATAACCAAGAATGCAAAACTCTTGTGCTGATGTGAGTTTAGCCATCAGGAAAAAGTCTTGCTAAGCCGAAATCTGCTATCTTAGGGTTCAGTTCCTCCTCCAACAACACATTTCTTTCTTTAACATTCTGATGAATAATGTGTTGGTGATAATTACTCCTGGCTGACAGAGTAATTATTTCATCACCGAAAACTGCCTCAGAACACAGCCTCACCACCTCACTGCCATGACTTGTCCAGAGTCGAAGAAGTGCCACCGCCATGATCTCTTCGAACATATTCAACATCGAAAGGGAAAATAACCGACTTAGTTTTTGTATAAATGTATACGAGGCATATTTAGGATGATGTATGGAGTCCAAATTATACGCAGCTATAGCTACTTTACCTTCTGTAAATTAATGTTTGGCTTTGTGTTATTTAACAACCGTAGTTGTGTTCTTCTCTTCTTATTGTGTTTCGTTGTTTGCTCTGTAACTTTCAAACGATATCGGAGCTAGTGAAGTTTGTAGTCACCGGTTTGGTGAAAGGAGGTCTGGTTAAGTGCTATGGTGTTTGGTCTATAACTTTCAAATGGTATCGAAGCCAGTGAAGTTTTTAGTCGTCTGTTTGGTGAAAGGAGGCCTGGTTAAGTGTTGAGTGCAATTTGTGTGAAGCTGAGCTAGAATAAAGAGTTAGAGACTACCTGTCTGACTGCTGCGTGCCTGCTTATTGAATATTCCTGTTGAAGCTGTGAAAGGGTTGTCTTTGTTTTTGAAGGCCATCCAAGGAGCTTGTGTAAATCTTCCAGCCGAAATGTGCGAGGATTGAATCGTGGACTGACCATCATTGTTTGAGATGTGGGATAAATCCGCAGTCTTGGAGTTGAAGCGTGAGAATGTTGTGCCAAGCGTGAAGGAGTGTGGATGTTGCGTGGAGACATCAGAAACATGATTGGAAGTTCTTGTGTCTACAGTGATCATGATTCAAAGAGCAGAGCTACAGAGATTAACAGATAAAAGCCAGCATTGTTGAAAGCTTGTCGTATTTTTATTTTGAAGTGTAAAGAATTTGAAGAGACTATGGTAGTGATTTTTTTTAATCATATTTGAAATTCAGAATACCTAACAATACATACGCATAAATACATCAACTACCAGTGGATGCTCTCTTGCGCGATGAAAATTATTCGTTTTCAGTCAAACAAGGTGAGAAATATCGAAGGAGAATCTTGTACTGGAGAAGGTACTGGTGCTAGTTACCAGAGTATTCATTACAAGATCGGAATGGCCACGTGCGAAAGTGGGAGGAAATATTGAAAGGTGATTCATATGTGTGATTGTTTTTATTTGGTATATTACAAGGTTTTTGGATAAAATGTTTTTCAAAATTGATTTGTTTTTAAAAAAAAAGGCACATTGAATGAATCTTATATGAAGTAAAAAGAGTATATGAAATATTTTTCATATTGTTTAAGGATTTGAAAAATATTTATTTGCAAGGTTGTTTAGATTTCAAGTGAAATATCATTGGCGTCTTGGATTAAAATCTTTGGAAAAAGCAAAGATTTATTAAAAAGGGTTTATTTGAAGAAAGTTTTAGGCTTTGCAAAAATTGGTTTGTCTTCAAAATATTTTGGTGTTTTGTTAAGTATGACCATGTTTTGGGTGAAGATTGTGCCTTTCGGGGGTGCATATTAAAAATCATATTTTTTTCGGGTGGCGATATGGAAGATATCCTCATGCAATCATGAAAGCAGCTATAAGACAGAGGAAAGACAACAGTCATGGGTTGCAAAGCACAACTAAAGTAGATGAAGAAAATGAATCGAAAACAAAATGAAAAGATCGTTCCCATGTTTAGAGAAGGTCGGGTTGAAGCTGAGGAACTGAAAAGTCTAGCTGAAGACAAAGAAGAAATCGAGGGTGATTGGTATAGTTTTGATCTGCTACCACCACCTATGGTTACTGGTAAATATTTTGATTTGTGGGCTATTAGAATGCTAATTTTTCTTCGAGCTAAAGACTTAATTGAACATTGGTCTAATAACCCATGTGATGAAGTATGTGATCATTTAGCATTAAATTTTATAAAACAAGGATTGAATGATTTTTTTTTGTGCAAGGTAGCAGAAGCTACAACTTCCAATGAAGCATGGAAGATCCTCGAAGTAGAATTTGGTGCAAGGGGGAGTAATCAAGTCGAAGATAGTAGTGTTGTTCAGCTTGTTGTAGCAGTGCTTGAAGATGAGAATGAAGATGGATCTGTAGCAGCGAATCTATAGAGAGATGAAGGATTTTTTGAATCTCACTTGAAAGTGGATCACAATGTTGATGGTGTGTTATGAGCAACAAATGCTAATTTTGGCATAGATAATGTTTCCAATGGAGAAGCATCTGGTTTAGTGGATCCAGCAACTGAAACTACTGATGTTAAATTTGATGAAGAACAATTAAAATTTTATGTATTGGAGTCCTAAAGAGATAAAATTCTATTATGAACTTATGTTAGAGCAAATTGATAATCAGAAGATTGATGATGTAGAAAAAACTATAGAAAATGACATGTGGTAGCAGTCCACATACAAACAAATTTTTGAAGACGTAGAAGACATCCATGGACAGTTTGAAATGATTTTCTATGTTTTTATGATAAATAAAGATATAAAGATGGTAGAGATGCAACAACAAATGAATAAATTGGAATTTGGAACCTACACCAAAAAGGAAAAGATGAAGTGGTTCAGAGGATACACAATCTGGAAGAAAAGGAAAAATAAATCCAGCACAAGAATTGATGTCAAACTTTTGAATCATTGTAAGCCTAGCTGAGACTTAGACCAACATGCATGTTTTTGTTATGCTAAGTCAAGATTAAGTTGTGGGTCGTAATTAAGGGGGAGTGTTGATGATAATTACACCCCACTGATAGAGTAATTATTTCATCACCGAACACTGCCTCAGAACCTAGCTCACCACCATGAAGAGCCACCGCCATGATCTCTTCAACTTTTGAAGAGCCATCACAACGTCAACCTATTGAGCATCGAAAAGACAAATAACCACTTAATTTTTGTATAAATGTAAAAGAGACATAGTTCCGATGATGTATGGAGTCAGAATTGTACGCAGTTATAGCTGTTTTACCTTCTATAAATTAATGTTTGGCTTTGTGTTATTTAATAGCCGTAGTTGTGTTCTTCTCTTCTTATCGTGTTCCGTTGTTTGCTATGTAACTTTCATAATGAGCGGTCTAGAGTCCTGATGAAGATAGAGAAGCCCACGAGCTATTCCCATTATTATATTGTAAGGCTTCCCCCAATCAAGCTTGTTCCCTTTGTTTGGGTCTCTATTCGTGCATGGCATTAATTAATTTGACATAACCTGAATATCCTTGTTGTGATAATTTTAATTTTCTGTCTACTTGAAGCCACTCACCGAATTAAATATGATCAAGGCTTTTATTGGGTAAGTACTCATAGACCAGCAATCTTTCTGATGTCTCTACGCAACAACCCAGTAGGTATACCAAGATTTCTATTGGGAATTTTCTGATAAATTCCAAAACAAATAAACTGAACACAGAGACAATGCTCTGTTTTGCCACAGGATCTTAGGACAGGGAAGCTTTAAAAAAAAATTCTGAGTAGACAGAGTTTTTCCTCATACAAAATAAAACTTGTATTCATTAATCAAAGACAACTTCAGTTACAAATTTCTTCCTCTCCCTCAGAGGGATTCACCAAGAACATTTCAACAAAAAATTACTCTGTCTCCTCCTCAGATTTTACACTGCTGTGTGTAAAAATCTCTTTTACATTCGCTGCTATAAAAACAACCTTCAACTTCAAAAAATTACATTCACTGTTGTAAAGAAAAATTTCTTTTACATGTGCTGTTGCCCATTACATTTCGTTTCTTCAACAAAAAAAATATATTCATGCTACTGCATTTTTCATATTCACACTACTGTGTGAAAAAACTTTTACATTCGCGAGGTGCTCTGTTTTTTTTTTTTTTGCTTCGCACTTCTGTGCGTATCTTCCCTTGCATTACAAAAAGTCAACTCAAAAAAAACATATTACCTTACATATACAACAATAAAAAAAAACTTACATGCGTTTACTATGCCATACTTCTCGTACATGATAAAAAACAATAAAATTAAAATTCTACCAACATTTACTTGTGCCCATACTCCCGCTGATAGAAAATAATAAAATTAAAAAAATTTACCTACGTTCTACCCATCACAATAAATTTCATTTATTACTTTTACGGAGAATACTAGCGGTCAAAACAAAAACTTCACGCAATGTGTTTTCTGCAGGCCTGTATGCAGCTTTGACTTTAATCAACGGTCATCATCCATCCTTGCAATCGAACGAATATCGCTTGCCCAAACTAAACGAACAATACGTCTCGATAAAAAGTTGTTTTGCAAAACGTACAGGGGACACGCGTCAAATTTTGATTGTATCGGGGCGTTTGAGAGAATACCACTGCCACAGAAAAAGCGGTCCGATGGGAAACTGGTGGTTTTCAGAAATTAAATGCGCACAGTACAGCAGTTTGAAATTAATATTTCAACACTCCCCTTTAATTTCAACTACTGGGTTATCAGTCATACCCAAACATTTCCTCAAAAACTCAAAACTTTTCTGGTCCAATGGCTTGGTCAGAATGTATGCAACCTGCTCCTGAGTGCTGCAATGTTTTAAAACAATTTCTCCATTGTTTACCAATTCCCTGATGTAGTGAAACCTTGTGTCAATGTGTTTCGTTCTCTTATGAAACACAGAATTCTTGGATAATGCAATAGTTGAGCTATTGTCACAAAAAATCATAGTCCATTTGCCTGCTCTTGGCCTAAGCTCCTTAACATTCTTCTCATCCAAACTGCTTGACATGCCGCTGCTGTAGCTGCCACATATTTTGACTCTACTGAAGACAATGCTACAATAGGCTGTTTCTTAGAAGCCGATGAAATGGCTCCTGAACCCATGTGAAAAACATAACCGGATGTGCTTTTTCGATCATCTACACTTCCAGCCCAATCACTATCAGTGTATCCAATTAAATCTGAACATTCTGAGACAGTATATAAGATGCCAAACCTTTTAGTACCTTTAACATACCTCAAAATTCTTTTTGCTGCCTGCCAATGTGCTTCTTTTGGCCTCTCCATGAATCTGGAAATTAAACTAACAACAAACATTATATCCGGCCTAGTTGCAGTTAAATACATGAGGCTGCCAACTATGCTCTTGTACAAGCTAGGATCAAAATCCTTGCTATTGTCCTCTTTGCTGAGTTTTAATCCCATCACTGTGGGAGTGATTGCTGCCTTGTTGTCCTGCATGTTAAATCTTTCCAACACTTCATTAACATATTTTGCTTGTGAGATAAAAATCCCATTTTCATTTTGATCTACTTCTATTCTTAAGAAGTATCTCAGCAAACCCATGTCAGTCATCTCAAATTCTTCTTTCATGACTGTTTTGAAATTTTCAATAAGGCAATCATCATTACCTGTGAAAATAACATCATCAACATATAACACAACAATTAGTAATTTACCATCCTTTTCTTCGATGTAGAGGGTGGGTTCTCCCTCACAGTTTTCAAATCCTTTCTCCAGTAGATAGGAATCTATCCTATTGTACCACGCTCTTGGTGCTTGCTTCAGCCCATAAAGAGCTTTCTTCAATCTGCACACTTTGTGCTCTTGGCCTTTCTTTTCATAGCCTAGAGGTTGTTCAATGTAAACCTCTTCCATTAACACTCCATTTAGGAATGCTGACTTCACATCCATTTGGTAAACTTTCCACTTGTTTTGTGCTGCTATGGACATCACTGCTCTCATGGTTTCCATTCTTGCAACCGGTGCGAAAGTCTCCTCATAGTCTCTCCCATACTGCTGCTTGTATCCCTTGACAACTAGTCTTGCCTTGTGCCTTTCTATCTTGCCTTCAACATTACTTTTGGTCTTGTAGACCCATTTAGCTCCAATGACTTCTTTACCTTTTGGTAGCTCAACTAAATCCCATGTCTTGTTTCTTTCTATGGCATTCATCTCCTCATCCATAGCTTCTATCCATTTCTTATCTTTAATTGCATTTTCGAAATGAATAGGGTCATCAACATGACAATACAAAGCAAACAAGGAATTCATTCCTTCATTATAAATATCACTTTAATTTCTTAATTTCTTACCTCTTTCATTCGGTGTGCAAGTGCTTGAAGATGCACTTGAATTTCCTCCTTGTGGTGTGCTAGGAGAAGCACTCTCATTTCTCCTCAAGGGTGTCTCTTTTTGTCCTTGTGTTGGCCCTGCTGTTTGGGGATGTATTTCAGCCATCTCCTCATCATCTTCATCATGAGACAAACAGTTTTTAACATTCACTGTTTTCTCTATGCTTCCATCCCAAGCTTCCTCCTCAATGAATTGAACATCTCTGCTCACAAAAAACTTCTTGGTAGATGGGATATACAACCTGTAAGCTTTATATTCCTCACTGTATCCAATGAAAATACATTTCTCCCCTGTGCTATCCAACTTCCTCCTTAGCTGATCTGGAATGTGTGCATAAGCCACACATCCAAAAACTTTCATGTGGGTGACTCCTTGCTTTCTCCCACTCCATGCTTCTTCCGGCACTTTGTTCATGACAACTTTTGTTGGGCATCTATTCAAAATATATACTGCACAGTGTACAGCTTCAGCCCAATAATCATTTGGCAAATGCTTTGCCTTCAACATGCTCCTCGCCATATCCATGATGGTCCTATTCTTCCTTTCAGCAACTCCATTTTGCTGTGGAGTGTACCTTGTTGTAAATTGCTTGTGTATTCCATTTTCTCTACAAAACCGTAGGAATTCTTTGGAGATATACTCACCTCCTCTGTCAGTTCTCAAAACTTTGATGCGCAGCCCACTTTGATTTTCCACAAGTGCTTTGAAATTTCAAAATTTTTCAAACACTTCACTTTTGTTCTTCAAGAAATAAATCCAACTCTTTCTGGTGAAATCATCAATGAATGTTAGAAAATATTGGCTGCCTACTAGTGATGGAGTTTGCATCGGTCCACATAAGTCTGAGTGGACAATCTCTAAGGGTGCTTTTGCCCTTATGCTTTTCCCTGATGGAAAACTTTCTCTGTGTTGTTTCCCCAAGATACAACCTTCACAAAGGCTGTCCGGTTTCTCTATCAATGGTAATCCTCTTACCATTCCTTTTCTGCTCAACAGGTTAAGACCTCCAAAGTTGAGATGTGCAAATCTCAAGTGCCACAACCAATTTTCATCCTTTGGTACGCTTTGGAAAGCCTCTTGTGTCACTGCTGCTATTACTTCTTTATTTTTTAAATCTGCCTTTATTCTGAGAGGGAACATCCTATTCCTCGTCATCTTCACTTCAGCAATACATCTTTTTCTGTGTGCCCTATCCATGATGGTGCATACATCATTCTCAAAGAAAACATTGTAACCCTTTTGAACAAGTTGTCCAATACTTAAGAGGTTACATCTCATTCCAGGAACATAATAGATATCTGCTATGGTTTTCTTTTCACCTTTCTTTGTAAATATTTTTACTTCTCCTTTTCCCATAACAGAAACTTTACTATCAATCCCAAGTGTGACATGTGACTTCACATTCTAATCTAAATTGGAAAACAGGGCTATGTTTCCTGTCATATGGTTACTACAACCGGAATCTAGAAACCATATATCATCATTGTTTGTTTCAGCGATATTACAAGATAACAGTGCATTATCTTCGCTGATATTTTCTCTAGTGATATTTGCACTAGATCTATTACTCATATCATGCTGCTTCTTCCTACATTCATTGGCATAATGCCCATATTTTTTACAATAATAACATTGAACATTGGATTTTTCATACCTTTGTCCTTGAGCATGATGTTGTCCACTTTGTTTACTACTGCCTTGGCCTTGGTTCTGATTTAAATTGCTGCCTCTTCCTTGAGCATTTGCTGGACTGTTCCTTCCACCTCTATTTTGGCTTTTGCCTCTTCCTCTCTTGTTTCCTCTGCCTTGACCTCTTCCTCTTCCAAAGGACATCTGGGTCTTGAAGGCTTGCTCTAGAGATGAGTTTTCATTTCTACTCAACCTCTGCTCATGTGTTATTAGTGATGCATGAAGTTCATCAACTGAAAAGTTTGAGAGATCCTGTCTCTTCTATGGTGGTAACAATCACATCGAACTTTGAGGGTAGGACCCTCAATAGTTTCTCCACAATCCTCCTTTCTTCAAGAGTTTCTCCATGAGTCCTTATTTGTGTGACCAGACCAATCACATGTGTGAAGAATAAGTCAATATTATCTGACTCCTTCATGCATAGATTCTCAAAATCTCTCCTCAGCAATTGTAGTTTTGTTGTCTTCACTTTCACCATGCCATGATAGGTTGTCTTGAGAGTTTGCCATGCTTCTTTGGATGTCTTGGCTGCTGCTATCCTTGGAAACACACTCTCATGCACTGTTTGATACAAAAATACGAGGGCTTTTGAGTCCTTCTTATAGCTCTTCAACAGATCTTTCTCTACTTGAGTTAATCTATTAAACTCATCTTCATCTCCTGGTTCTTCAAACCCATCTTCAACTAATTCCCATAAATCTTGTGAGGCAAACAGGGCTCTCATAGTTATTGCCCAATAGTCATAGTTTTTCCCATTAAACTGTGGGAGTTGAGTGTTACACATACCCATGCTAGTGCTAGTGCTGACCATTCTTGCACTCCTTAACTATGCTTTAAAATGCTTGACTGTATATTAAAATAACTCATTGTCTTCAACAGTGACACAAAAAAAAACTTTGAGAAATACCTGGATCCTTTCTTGACTGAATCTTCACTCTGCTGGAGAAGCTGCTGCAGCAAAGAAACCTTCCTTCAGCTTCTTTGACACCTTCAAAGAGCCTGGACAAGCTCTGATACCACACTTGGGAATTTTTCTGGTAAAATTCGAAAAACAAATTAAACTGAACACAGAGACAATGCTCTATTTTGCCACAAGATCTTAGGACATGAAAGCTTTAAAAAAAAATTAGGAGACAGAGTTTTTCCTCATACAAAATAAAACTTGTATTCATTAATCAAAGACAATGGATTCACCAAGAACATTTCAACAAAAAATTACTCTGTCTCCTCTTACTCTGTCTCCTCCTGAGATTTTACACCGCTGTGTGTAAAAATCTCTTTTACATTCAATGCTATAAAAACAACCTTCAACTTCATAAAATTGTAAAAATCTCTTTTACATTCAATGCTATAAAAACAACCTTCAACTTCATAAAATTACATTCACTGCTGTAAAGAAAAATTTCTTTTACATGTGCTGCTGCCCATTACATTTCGTTTCTTCAACAAAAAAATTATATTCATGCTACTGCTGTGTGAAAAAACTTTTACATTCGCGAGCTTTGCATTACAAAAAGTCAACTCAAAAAAAACATATTACCTTACATATACAACACTAAAAAAACTTACATGCATTTACTATGCCATACTTCTGGTACATGATAAAAAACAATAAAATTAAAATTCTACCGACATTTACTTGTGCCCATACTCCCTCTGATAGAAAATAATAAAATTAAAAATTTTTACCTACGTTCTACCCATCACAATAAATTTCATTTATTACTTTTATTGGTCAAAACAAAAACTTCACGCAATGTGTTTGCTGCAGGCCTGTACGCAGGCTTGACTTTAATCAACGGTCGAACAATACGTCCCGATAAAATGTTGTTTTGCAAAACGGACACGCGGGGCGTTTGAGAGAATACCACTGCCACAGCAAAAGCGGTCCGATGGGAAACTGGTGGTTTTCAGAAATTAAATGCTCACACTACAGCAGTTTGAAATTAATATTTCAACAATTTCGATGTTGAATTTCTGCCCCAAGTTTAACTTCATTTAAAAACTCTTCCTTTCCTTGCATAGATTTTTTGGACTGATTTTCCACGGCTATTTCCTTCTCCAATATATTGTTTTCAAACTGCTAATCTACAGTCAATTGTGCCATGCGAAGAGTCAATTGTGCCATGAGAAGAGCCTGAATATCACTCTAATTTAAGATAGTAAATATCATTACTGATCTCGAAGCTTACTTATCGCAGGTTACCTTCTACACGGGGCCGAATCCTCCCTCTCCAAGCTTGTTCTGATTATCAAAGTTTTTAGTGGAAGCGAGTAACGTTTCCATAGTAAATATTATTTGTCGATTATTTTTGAGGAGTATGAGTTCTGCACCTTCATCACAGTATATATTTGATAACGAACTAATACTAAACTCCTGCATATACATAGGATGTGAAATATGTAATTGATTGCGTATGACAGACATGTTGTTGTGAGTATGACAGATATGTTGTTGTGAATATGAGTGTTCAAAGCAGATCGTGAATATGAGTGTTCAAAGCAGATCGTTTCATTTCAAGTGCTGCTTCCGCTGATAAGTTCTTTAAGAAATCTTCAACATCCGTGCCTGAAAGTTTGGAGCTGGAATATAGACACCCGTGTCCCGCCCTCCGAAGCCCTCAGCAAAAATATACCCATTTTTCCGTTGAAATTGTAATTTTCATAGCGTAAGAAGCATTCAAAAGGCCAGATACTACCTCTAGCCGCATTCAAACAATATTGTTTAAGGGTACGCGTTGCATATTGTGAACAATTGTAGCATTGGTCGACTGTCTTGTCTTCCCTACATTGGAGGAGGGCATATACTTTGTGAGGACTTTGGCTATACACAGAGATGTTAAACCCTGTTTGCTTCGTTCGTTGAACAAGCCTAACAAACAATATACTCAGATTGCTCTCAAACGTACTCAAACGTACTCCCTTTCGTATATTCAGAGCTGACAGTGCAGTTAAATGTGGCCGTTTCTGTCACTGCGTTGCAAATCCATCCATGAATCGTACTATTGACGAGGGCCGGAGCAACAATAATGAAGTAGAATAACGTAATAATTTGGCCGATCAGGAAAGAGCATGCTGAATCTCTTCCATGGAAGTGCATATTCGTTAGGACGCTGAATGCCATCGCACAATGGAGAACCTGCACTGCACAGACACACCAATAATGCTTCAAATCTTTACTTCCTGTGTCCATGTGGTTAATATATATGAACGATATCATGTCTACATAAACACTGCTCATGTGATTAATCTATATGAACTATATCATGTCTACATAAACACTGAGATAACCAGCATTTGCACCAAAAATGTGCAAAGACATGTTGATACAAGTGTAAATGAATGTAAAATGACACAGAGGTAGCATTGCATATAGACATTGGAGGCATGAAGAATGAGGAGGCTAAAATATTGATAAAATAGAACTTCCAAATAGGTAAAAATGCACCATAGAATCTTGTCATTTATCATATTTCTATCACCTAACTCATAACTAAACTAGAAGCAATCTTCTCGGAGACACCGGGTATGCTGGAAAAACCAGGTATGTGCATAAGTTTAAATTAATATTTTTAGTTATAAAATTGAAGAGGTATATTTTGTTAGAAATGAAATTATAATTATATTTTGCTACAAATGAATTTATACTGGTCGAAATGTAATTACAATCACAAGTTTTACACATGGTATCAAAGATAAGACATTATTTATATTTTTAATACTTGAGATTTATAAGGTGGCAGCAATCCATAGGAATCAGTTTCTTTTTAAGCTTTAGCCTTCATCAAACTTTTTTGTACGTTTTATTTTCTAGTATAGGAAATGTTCTTGCTCATTTTGTTGTTTGCACATATAAGCTAAAGGAGTTGCACATCTAAGCTAATCCTTTAGAGACAAACAACTATTTGAATCAGTGGTAAAGAAAACTATGAGAATATTGACAAATGTGCCACCAAGACATTAATAGCTAAAAGATTTTGTTACATTTTTCTCCATGTGTGTGTTTGTTTCCTTATCCTAACCACAATCACCTAATATGAGTTTCACTTGCAACTTGGTGCCCCCTTTAAGAGTAAAGAGTAATTATGGTATCCAACTTAGTGATCAAAAGGCATTTATAAAATAAAGTTGGAAGAGTCGCAATCAATTTTATAAAACAAGAGCCACGTGGTGGCATGTCACTGTTTATTTGTATACATGATTCATGTGCATGTAGTTTTAGTTCATTTAGTTAAAATGTTATGTGTGAAGAAGAAGATGAATTTATTTCTCAAGTTCATATATACAAGGAAAGTTTAAGTCTAACTAATAGCTAAAAACAAAGATAAAATAAGGTCAAGTATTTTGGAACTAATTCCAAACTATTCCATTTTAGTTTCTAATTTCAAAGTATTGAATCTTAATTTCTAAGTGTAATTTTATAGATTGTTCTTAATTGAAGAAAAACATATCTTTTGCAAAATGACATTTATGTCATCGTTATTTTGGTTTAATTGTGTACTGATATTTACAGTTATTAGTTTGATAGATAATTTATTTCTTAAAACAAATAAGTAAACAGTTAGAGTAATTTGACATTTGCTTCACTTTGCATCAGATCAACAAACAAGAATAGACAGTAGAAAAGGGTATTTGTTGGTTATTAGTTTTCAAGAGTTGTATTGTCTATGTCATAGTCCCGCCAAAGGTTACAGTATGAGCTGCATTGTAAAAATAATGTACATACGTTGTAATATTTGGAATAACAAAAGAAAAAGGTGACTAAGTCTGAGGACATGGATTATAGAGCCAGGAATGGAGAATTCCTCGTAGGATGATACAATTTATTGTGCAAAGAAGAGACTTGAACTTGATGATAGGCATTAAAGGCTTAGTGGTCCACGAAGTAAAGGGGATGGTTTGTGAAATTAAATGGTCTTAGGAAAATATTCAAGCCCATGCTTGTTTGAAATAATACAAGGAGCAAAAGGGAACATAATTTATGGATTGATTGCAAGAGCAAGGATGTAGTAGTAATGGAGGGACAAGAAACTTGCTCCAAAAGAAAGAGAGACATTTAGAAGAGGGGATGTGGATAGAAATCCGGATTCAATTTTACTGCAGACAAAAAAGATTAATATTGTATGATTACAATTTATAATTAATGGGTTATGATGCATTATCGTTGTAATAGATATGGATAAATAACAAGTGCAATATGTGTTGTTTTGAGTATATCTGCGATGCCGCTATGAACCAATATTTTCATGATTTGTATATTGATTGTGGTTATGATTATGCATGGGAACATGTGTCCTATGCTTCTATGAAAAAATAAATAAGTTAATATAGTAAGCAATAGTAATTACAAAGTGTTTGAAGTTTAGACTGAAGAAGAGTCTCATAACAGTTTTTCCTAAATTCTTAACGATATCATAAATAATTCAATAAATGAAGTTAAGGACCTCAACGTTCTATTCAAATTGCAAAATAAGATTAGTTAAAATAACTGGGTTGTGAGACTCTTTGTGTTAATATACAAATATATAATAGAGACGCTCTATTTGACAGAGATGGTCAATGTGTACATTAAGATATAAGTTTACAAAATATTGTCCTGATAGGCAAATAATATGAGAAAGGTCAAACGAATGTACTCGAACCAATTATGTCTTTTTGTGGTGTGGTTAATCTATATGAACTATATCATCTCTACATAAACACTGAGATAATTAGCATTTGCACCAAAAGGGGACAAAGACATGTTGATAGAAGTGTAGATGAATGTAGAATGACACAGAGGTAGTATTGCATGTGGACATGGAAGGCATGAAGAATGAGGAGGCTAAAATATTGATAAAATATAATTGCCAAATAGGTAAAAATACATCATAGAATCTTGCCATTTATCATATTTCTATCACGTAACTCATAACTAAACTAGAAGCAATCTTCTCGGAGACACCAGGTATGCTAGAAAAACCACGTATGTGCATAAGTTTAAATAAGATTTTCAGTTATAAAATTGAAGAGGTATATTTTGTTAGAAATGAAATTATAATTATATTTTGCTACAAATGAATTTATACTGCTCAAAATGTAATTACAATCACAAGTTTTACACATGGCATCAAAGATACGACATTATTTATATTTTTAATACTTGAGATTTATAAGGTGGCACCAATCGCAAAACCCAAAAATTGGATTTAATCAATTCCTTTCCATCCAATCTGAGAGTATGCCCTGCACATGGATCGATAGGAGTCAGTTTCTTTTTAAGCTTTAGCCTTCATCAAACTTTTTTGTACGTTTTATTTTCTAGTGTAGGAAATGTTCTTGCTCATTTTATAGTTTGCACATATAAGCTAAAGGAGTTGCACATATAAGCTAATCCTTTAGAGACAAACAACTATTTTAATTATAATAAGAAGGATTGTCCAAAAAAGACTTTGGGGGCATTACTAAATGAGTAAGATAGGCTGCTTCTTCCTATTGTTCAAAACTAACAATAATGACCTAGTCATTAGATTGCTGAGGTTATTGAGCTTGCTCTACCAAAGAGTCCCCTCTCCTTAATGCCATTTCTTACTTTCTATGGTGCAATTTGGGTTCATTATTGAGGTTGTTGAGCTTGCTCTACCAAAGGGTCTCCTCTCCTTGATGCCATTGCTTACTTTTTATCTAGCCACTATAATTTCCTTAGTATACTCCTCGAAAGTATCGAAACAAGAAACCATCCAACTATGTATGACAACAAACTCTTTAAACTTTGAAATTTCCATCTCCATAACTATTCAATTACATTCCTAAATATTTTATACATAAATTTAATTTGTTTATTTGATTATTTCTCTTTATATATCTTGGCTTAACTCTTTCATTACATTCGTGAACCTCTATCTATTCCTTCCTAGAATCATAAGTCAACAATCAAATTAAAAACAATTCCAAAATGCACCATTTTTAAACATATCTAATTTATATTATTAATATTTTTAACAAAATCATGTGGAAAATGTATCCTAGGAGTTTCATCAAAACCTAAGGCAGTGGAGTCTTCAACACTAGAACAATGAAAAACTAATAAACTTCCATACGGAGTATGAGACTTTCCAAAGGGGTAAGTAAATTCCAAACTAAAGTTACACTATTAAATCCCCATGTAATGTGACAAAGCCATTTGGAGACTAAATGTTTTGTATTCATGTTGGAATTCCACATGCCAATGATTTGAATCAGTAGTAAGGAAAACTATGAGAATATTGACAAATATGCCACCAAGACATTGATAGCTAAAAGATTTTGTTACATTTTTCTCCATGTGTGTGTTTGTTTCCTTATCTTAACCAAAATCACCTAATCAAAGTTACACTTGCAACCTGGTGCCCCCCTCAAGAGTAAAGAGTAATTATGGTAGCCAACTTAGTGATCAAAAGGCCATTTATAAAATAAAGTTGGAAGAATCGCAATCAATTTTATAAAACAAGAGCCACGTGGTGGCATGTCACTGTTTATTTGTATACATGATTCATGTGCATGTAGTTTTAGTTCATTTAGTTAAAATGTTATGTGTGAAGAAGAAGAAGAATTTATTGCTCAAGTTCATATATACAAGGAAAGTTTAAGTCTAACTAATTGCTAAAAACAAAGATAGAATAAGGTCAAGTATTTTGGAACTAATTCCAAACTATTCCATTTTTGTTTCTAATTTCAAAGTATTGAATCTTAATTTCTAAGTGTAATTTTATAGATTGTTCTTAATTGAAGAAAAACATATTTTTTGCAAAATGACATTTGTGTCGTTCTTATTTTGGTTTAATTCTGTACTTATATTTACATTTATTAGTTTGATAGATAATTTATTTTTTAAAACAAATAACAGTTAGAGTAGTTTGACATTTGCTTCACTTTGCATGAGATCAGCGAACAAGAATAGACAGTAGAAAAGGGTATTTGTTGGTTATTAGTTTTCAGGAGTTTTATTGTCTATGTCATAGTCTCACCAAAGGTTATAGTATGAGCTGCATTGTAAAAATAATGTACATATGTTGTAATATTTGGAATAACAAAAGAAAAAGGTGACTGAGTCTGAGGACATGGATTATAGAGCCAGGAATGGAGAATTCCTGGTAGGATGATACAATTTATTGTGCAAAGAAGAGACCTAAACTTGACGATAGGCATTAAAGGCTTAGTGGTCCATGAAGTAAAGGGGATGGTTCATGAAATTAAATGGTCTTAGGAAAATATTCAAGCCCATGCTTGTTTGAAATATTACAAGGAGCAAAAGGGAACATAATTTATGTTTTGACTACAAGAGCAAGGATGCAGTAGTAATGGAGGGACAAGAAACTTGCTCCAAAAGAAAGAGATACATTTAGAAGAGAGGATGTGGATAGAGATCCGGATTTAGTTTTACTGCAGACAAAAAAGATTAATATTGTCTGATTACAATTTATAATTAATGGGTTATGATGCATTATCATTGTAATAGATATGGATAAATAACAAGTGCAATATGTGTTGTTTTGAATATATCTGCGATGCAACTGTGAACCAATATTTTCATGATTTGTATATTGATTGTGGTTATGATTATGCATGGGAACATGTGTCCTATGCTTCTATGAAAAAATAAATAAGTTAATATAGTAAGCAATAGTAATTACAGAGTGTCTGAAGTTCAGACTGAAGAAGAGTCTCATAACAGTTTTTCCTAAATTCTTAATGATATCATAAATAATTCAATAAATGAAGTTAAGGACCTCAACGATCTATTCAAATTGAAAAATAAGATTAGTTAAAAGAACTGGGTTTTGAGACTCTTTGTGTTAATGTACAAATATATAATAGAGACGCTCTATTTGACAGAGACGGTCAATGTGTACATTAAGATATATGTTTACAAAATATTGTCCTGATAGGAAAACAATATGAGAAAGGTCAAACAAATGTACTCGAACCAATTATGTCTTTTTGTGTTGCGGTTAATCTATATGAACTATATCATGTTTGCATAAACACTGAGATAATTAGCATTTGCACCAAAAGGGAACAAAGACATGTTGATAGAAATGTAGATGAATGTAGAATGACATAGAGGTCGTATTGCATGTGGACATGGAAGGCATGAAGAATGAAGAGGCTAAAATATTGATAAAATAGAACTTCCAAATAGGTAAAAATGCATCATAGAATCTTTCCATTTATCATATTTCTATCACCTAACTCATAACTAAACTAGAAGCAATCTTCTCGGAGACACCAGGTATGTTGGAAAAACCAGGTATGTGCATAAAATTGAAGGGGTATATTTTGTTAGAAATGAAATTATAATTATATTGCTACAAATCAATTTATACTACTCAAAATGTAATTACAATCACAAGTTTTACACATGGTATCAAAGATACAACATTATTTATATTTTTTATACTTGAGATTTATAAGGTGGCACCAATCGCAAAACCCAAAAATTGGATTTAATCAATTCCTTTCCATCCAATCTAAGAGTATGCCATGCACATGGATCGATAGGAGTCAGTTTCTTTTTAAGCTTTAGCCTTCATCAAACTTTTTTGTACGTTTTATTTTCTAGTGTAGGAAATGTTCTTGCTCATTTTGTTGTTTGCACATATAAGCTAAAGGAGTTGCACATATAAGCTAATCCTTTAGAGACAAACAACTATTTTAATTATAATAAGAAGGATTGTCCAAAAAATACTTTGAGGGCATTACTAAATGAGTAGTATAGGCTCCGTCTTCCTATTTTTCAAAACTAACAATAATGACCTAGTCATTAGATTGTTCAGGTTATTGAGCTTGATCTGCCAAAGAGACTCCTCTCCTTAATGCCATTGCTTACTTTCTATGGTAAAATTTGGGTTCATTATTGAGGTTGTTGAGCTTGCTCTACCAAAGGGTCTCCTCTCCTTGATGCCATTGCTTACTTTTTATCTAGCCACTATAATTTCCTTAGTATACTCCTCGAAAGTATTGAAACAAGAAACCATCCAACTATGTATGACAACAAACTCTTTAAACTTTGAAATTTTCATCCCCATAACTATTCAATTACATTCCCAAATATTTTATACATAAATTTAATTTATTTATTTTATTATTTCTCTTTATATATCTTGGCTTAACTCTTTCATCACATTCATGAACCTATATCTATTCCTTCCTAGAATCATAAGTCAACAATCAAATTAAAAAAAATTCCAAAACGCACCATTTTTAAACATATCTAATTTATTTTATTAAATATTTTTAACAAAATCATATGGAAAATGTATCCTAGGAGTTTCATCAAAACCTAAGGCAGTGGAGTCTTCAACACTAGAACAATGAAAAACTAATAAACTTCCATACGGAGGATGAGACTTTCCAAAGGGGTGGGTAAATTCCAAACTCAAGTTACACTATTAAATCCCCATGTAATGTGACAAAGAAATTTGGAGACTAAGTGTTTTGGATTCATGTTTTAATTCCACATGCCAATGATTTGAATCAGTAGTAAGGAAAACTATGAGAATATTGACAAATGTGCCACCAAGACATTGATAGCTAAAAGATTTTGTTACATTTTTCTCCATGTGTGTGTTTGTTTCCTTATCTTAACCACAATCACCTAATCAGAGTTACACTTGCAACCTGGTGCCCCCCTCAAGAGTAAAGAGTAATTAATGTAACCAACTTAGTGATCAAAAGGCCATTTATAAAATAAATTTGGAAGAGTCGCAATCAATTTTATAAAACAAGAGCCACGTGGTGGCATGTCACTGTTTATTTGTATACATGATTCATGTGCATGTAGTTTTAGTTCATTTAGTTAAAATGCTATGTGTGAAGAAGAAGAATTTATTGCTCAAGTTCATATATACAAGGAAAGTTTAAGTCTAACTAATTTCTAAAAACAAAGATAAAATAAGGTCAAGTATTTTGGAACTAATTCCAAACTATTCCATTTTAGTTTCTATTTTCAAAGTATTGAATCTTAATTTCTAAGTGTAATTTTATAGATTGTTCTTAATTGAAGAAAAACATATCTTTTGCAAAATGAAATTTGTGTCGTTGTTATTTTGTTTTAATTGTGTACTGATATTTACAGTTATTAGTTTGATAGATAATTTATTTCTTAAAACAAATAAGTAAACAGTTAGAGTAGTTTGACATTTGCTTCACTTTGCATCAGATCAGCGAACAAGAATAGACAGTGGAAAAGGGTATTTGTTGGTTATTGGTTTTCAGGAGTTGTATTGTCTATGTCATAGTCTCACCAAAGGTTATAGTATGAGCTACATTGTAAAAATAATGTACATATGTTGTAATATTTGTAATAACAAAAGAAAAAGGAGACTGAGTCTGAGGACATGGATTATAGAGCCAGGAATGGACAATTCCTGGTAGGATATACAATTTATTGTACAAAGAAGAGACTTGAACTTGACGATAGGCATTAAAGGCTTAGTGGTCCATGAAGTAAAGGGGATGGTTCATGAAATTAAATGGTCTTAGGAAAATATTCAAGCCCATGCTTGTTTGAAATAATACAAGGAGAAAAAGGGAACATAATTTATGGATTTGTTGCAAGAGCAAGGATGCAGTAGTAATGGAGGGACAAGAAACTTGCTCCAAAAGAAAGAGAGACATTTAGAAGAGAGGATGTGGATAGAGATCTGGATTCATTTTTACTGCAGACAAAAAAGATTAATATTGTATGATTACAATTTATAATTAATGGGTTATGATGCATTGTCGTCGTAATAGATATGGATAAATAACAAGTGCAATATGTGTTGTTTTGAATATATCTGCGATGCAACTGTGAACCAATAATTTCATGATTTGTATATTGATTGTGGTTATGATTATGCATGGGAACATGTGTCCTATGCTTCTATGAAAAAGTAAATAAGTTAATATAGTAAGCAATAGTAATTACAGAGTGTCTGAAGTTTAGACTAAAGAAGAGTCTCATAACATTTTTTCCTAAATTTAACGGTATCATAAATAATTCAATAAATGAAGTGAAGGACCTCAACGATCTATTCAAATTGCAAAATAAGACTAGTTAAAAGCACTGGGTTCTGAGACTCTTTGTGTTAATGTACAAATATATAATAGAGACGCTTTGTTTGATAGAGACAGTCAATGTGTACATTAAGATATATGTTTACAAAATATTGTCCTGATAGGCAAACAATATGAGAAAGGTAAAACGAATGTACTCGAACCAATTATGTATTTTTGTGGTGCTTTTATAGGCTTTAGCCTTTATTATGCATGAGCCTCTATTCCCTCCATAGGGAGCTTGGAAATGAGGATCACAAGCCCCTCTCAATAGATAAATTCCCTAATTACCCGTGAGCAGCCTCGAGGAGATGCTGAGAGAGTTCGTGAGCATTCTAGAATAGTTGGTGTGTGGAAGGTGAGTTGGAAGCCCGATGTAAGGTGATGCTAAGATTATGTCAGATAAGAACTGCAGGAGTGCCTATGCCACCATGCAAGGAATTCCCTACCCGAAGGCAAAGAAGTGCCACAGGATAGTAATTCCTAAATGTAGCTATCACCCAAGCTCAAAAAGGGTAATGTCATGGAACATTTTAGTATGACTTCGATAGAGTGGCAATGTGATCATTTATATCTACAAGTAGAATGAATCCCTGAGAGAAGCCCACAATCGAGAGGATTAGCTCGAGGTTGTTAAGGCAACAACACACCTAGTCTTTGAGGACAATGCAAAAATATCGACTAAAGACTATGAGTGGTGCAAAGCCAAAGGGCCATGACACAACCATTCTTGAAAAATGAGAAAGGATGTTAAGTGTGGAGCAAAGGGGAAAAACATTGAATTTATAGAAAGAATTGGATAAGGCGTATCCTATTGCAGTTAGGACTGTGGGCGGGAAAACTTATGATTGGGGCAGCGCGATTCTCCTCTTGTACGATTGGACATTGGACATGTATTATCTGCAGGGTTCAAGCAATGCGGTGGGTAACGAATAGTTGGCAGGACAGAGTAATAGTTGCATAATAGCATAAGAAAAGTGGTGCCAAAAGGTATTTAGTCCAAGCAATGGAAGTCAGGTCGTATGCATTTGTAGTTATCCTAAGTTGGTATTCGTGTGGTCGAATGGTCAGGTAGCCAGGAGGTTACATTTTTTTTACAAAATATTTTTGGATTCGATCTCCGACTTAATTCTTGAAAAAAGAAAAAATTTGTTTAAGACTTTTGTTTTTATAAATTTTGTGATTCACAAAACAAATAAAGCCTTCTAGTAAACCTAATAAGAGAAATGCAAATTATTTCGTGAATTTTTAAACTATATGTTTCATATAAAAAAATTATATAAGAAATAAATAAAGAAATCTAGATTTTCAGTAAGTGATTCTTAAAGCACAAAAAGTACAAATTCACTGTTCGGACAGTGAGTTTTTTTTTTAATATAATATTGGGCCGATTGTACAGTTAGGTGTTTTTTGTTTTATGATATTTATTCTATTGTGACCCCGAATATACCATAGTCGGGTAGTTTGATAGTTGGACAATGCTGAGGTCAGGAGGTCGGGAGGTCCAGTAGTTTGATAGTTGGGCAATACTGAGGTCTAGAGGTTGGGTAGTTTGACAGTCGGGCAATGATATGGTCGAGAAGTCAGGATGATTATTTATAAAAAATCATAGTCACTTGGTATTACAGTCCGGTGGTCATACAATTAGGTGTGTTTTATGATTCATTTATTCTATTGTGATCTTGACTATACCATAGTCGGGTGGTTTCATTAGGTCAGGTAGTTTCACAGTCACGCATTGCTGAAGTAGGGAGGTTGGGTAGTTTGACAGTCGAGAATGTTGAAGTCAGAGGTTGGGCTGATTATTTATAAAAAAAATCGTATTCACTCCGTGATGCTAGTCGGGTGGTTAGAAGGTCAAGTAGTCAGAAGACTGTATTTAATTTTTACAAAATGTTTCTAGATCCGATACACAAGGCTAAAAAAAGCTTGTTGTTAACATGACAACAAGAATGAAAATTATTCTGTGAATATTTAGATTATAAGTTTTATACCAAGAAATTACAAAACAAAGAAATATAAAAGAATGTATTTTCCCCTGTTCAACAGGCTATGAAAAGACTTTACTATGTGCACAATATAAATTATTTTCTTGACTCTTAGGTTAGTTATTGATATCATAATTCTATATTCTATGTGACACTATAGAATTTCAAAGCCTATATTTCTTGTTTGTTTGTGTCTACATTTATATCTAGTTACAATTGTATTCAGAGAAAAACACTTGAGACAGTTGAATACAAGAACATAGTGTAGCAAGGAAACACAAATACACAATCTATTTTAGATCCCTATTATGCAACACCATATTACAACTCTTATATGAAAAAAATGGATTTCTCCATTACAGTTGCATCTAAACAAATTCAGCAAAAATCGTATATCTTGTCGAGACAACAAAATTGAAGTTATTCGCAAACTTGGAAACACATTTCTAAATATAAAACAAATGTCAAGTGAACAAACAATGCACATTTTTTTTTGTTTATCTTTGTATTTAGCTTCTCGAAGAACAATTTTCATGAACACTGCTCGAGCTGGAGAAGAAACATATGTTCTAAAAAGGCCTATTTTGTTAGAACAACAATATGATAACTCTGATTTCTCTAGTTTCATTTGTATTCAGAGCTAAATACTTGATACAAATGAATACAAGAACATAGTAATTGACAGAGAAGTTTTTTATGAAATGTGCAAGTATTTTGCCAATTCCTTGTGCTAGCTTTGTGTATAATAACTCTTCTGTTGGGACTCTGGGCACACTCAGTGTGTAATCGAGGTTCAACATGGAATATGTTGTCACATTGTGTTTCATATTATAGGCATAACAATTTTCATGGACATAATGACACACATACATAACAAGAAACAAAAATGAAACAAAAACTATTGGAATGTATCTTGTTGAAGAAACTTGTACATCAGTGCTCAAAAGAATAGTAATCTTAATGTGCCATATACAGTGATAAACATTTTAAAAATAAATAGATGAGTCTTCTATATTATAAACATTAAAAATGTGAACAAGGATCAATGCACAATTATGACTGCAAGAATTGATATGCTTGCATCCAATTTACATAAGGAATTGTTGACAGGTGGCAAAAATACTCTTGCAACAAGTCAGTATGTGCTCAATCAAAGTTCCATTTTTTTATTTTTATTTTCATTTGGTATGGCTCAATAACACCTGTAACAAACGACCCGTTTTCTATCTAAAACTAAAATTAAACTAAGATCTACTATTCAATCCAGCCATTGATGACCATGAATATAAAATTTTGCAAGATAATCAAAATTCTATATGTGGAAATTTTGGGCCACTCCTATTACATACCACAATATATATTCTAGCTTCAATAACTAAAGCAATTGGCCCATGAAAATGTGCATAACAATTATCACTTGGACACTTTGACATATTTCAATTGAGCTCTTACTTGAACAAGGCTTGTAGATCTATGGACAAAATATCAATGGTTGTGATGCTTGTTTGTTTGAGTCTACTTGTACACTTGCGCCATGTTTTGATATATCCAATATGAGAAAAAAAAATGTACAAGTTTTTTATAATTGTTTCATTTGCAATGAGAACAATGCTACCAATTTCTTAAAACAACACCTAGATACTAGAAACATTGAGGAAGATCAATGCATCAATGATTCACAAGCTTACGCTATAAACTTATTACTACCATATGCATATCGAAATATAGAGGAAAAAGGTTTTGCAATACAATGAATTTGTGAACTATTTGATGTTAACATATATATACAAAAACAAAAGATATTTTCTTGAGATTCTATTCATCAAACAACTACTCCAAAGTCATGTACATTATGTATGTACCAATATCAACTACAAATGCACATTTAACCAATGATTTAATCAATATAAATACCATCCGTTAAAGGATTTAAATGAACATAACACCACGCATAATATCATGAAATTTAAATTTCTATTTGGAATTGAATTCACAAGATTGAACAGATAAGTTTTGGCTGAAGATTTAAACAAAAAATTCAAAAATGTTTTCGGGTTTTGATATTATCCAGCCAATTTTTTTAGCATTTTCTGGAATATCTATACATGCATAATTTAAAGTAAATAAATAACAATTTCTATGTCATAAAGGAGAACAAGTTTTCCGACATTTGAGTATTGTATTGCAATAATCGGCTAGCAATAAGTAAATCTACAATTTTTTATTTTTTGATTATAAAAAGATGTAAATTGAAAAATTGTCATAAGGAATCTTAAACATAATTATCAAATATTCATTCGAAATCAAATAACACAAGTCATAGAGTAAAATCAAAGGCATTTATTAAGTAATTAAAATCATGCACTCACATAAATGTCACAATTCATCACACATAAGCACCGAAAATTGTATAGAAAAAAGTTGGCATTTCAAAATTGATTAAAAGCATCCAAGTGTGCAGTCTTCACTAATTCTAGACCCTTTGAACCAATGCATAAAGGTCTATAAATACTAAAATATAATAAAATAAATTAGGTTTTGGAACATGAAAATCAACATATTTTATGAAAGTAAATGCTGAATTCTAAAAGGTTGTATGTTCAATTGAAATCTAGCAGGAAAGCAGACATCTTCTCCTCATCTTCAAAGTCTTCGTAGTTGGTACTAAGTAGCATGTGAGGTGCATGTATTTCAATATAAGCTTCCCATTGTGAATATAACTCATACGGTGCACAAAAATAAATGGGAGGAAACTGATTGATGTTGATCAGGCAATTGGAAATTAATTCTTGTGCCTTTTTCTTCTTCATTTGATATTTGACCTCAAACTTGGAAATAAGTGAAGTTGGTCCCCATATTTTTCCCCAATATATTCCATAAAGACTTGCTTTGAGAGAAGTGACTATTCAAGCTATTTTGAATGGGCAAGCTGAAAAATTGAGTAGGCTGCAAAATAAACTCTGGCCTAATTTTCCAATAAAGTTTGGTGACATTAATATCCGAGACAAAAGGCACAAAATCAAAGAAGCCGAAGAGCTTGAGGAACTTTGGTTATTTATTTTTCCCCATTATGACTATGATCCTCAAGGTTTCATTGGCAGTCATTATAACATTCAGTTATTTAAAAAAAATTATTCATCAGGAACCACCTTTTGGTGTGGTTTTTATATGCATCGATGATTTTCAACAAGTTGTCCAAAGAGGAAAACTCTTACATAGTGAATCAAGACGACAATTGCAATAATTTAGAGAGGAACTATTCAAAAATTTCCTAAAGGAAACGACTCTACACCTCAACATTTCATTAGAAGAGTTAAAGTCCACTGAATTTTTGTAATTTAATTTCAATGAACTCACTTCAAAACCTTCTATTGTTTCTCAAAAGGGAAAAGCAGTGGAAATTGAAAAATTATAAGGTTTTATTGTCACAAGTAAATAAGTTGAATCTACATCAATACAAAATCTGAAAGAGGAACAGGAAGAGAAACAAGATATTCTATGGGTTGTTTCGATTCTCCTGGAACTGCTTCCTTTAATGACTTGCTACCTGATAGGTCAAATTATTCTATAAAGTCCATTCCTTTTTCCCAAATTGATAAAAATTGCTCATATGTTGTTTGTATGTATGCTCTAATTTCTTTTTTCTCTTTCTCCTTGCAACTTAGTGAAGCAAGAATCAATATTTTATCTCTCTCAGAAACTCTTGGAATTCTAGTAGATTGAAATTTGTTTTCCCAGTTAAGTATATACAAAAACTTTCTTTTAATTGATTTCTATTCTTCTACCAATGAATCAATTATTTCACTTAAATCCTTAATTTCTTTATAAAATATTGAGATTTTATCCTCTCTTTTTTTTATAGAAGTGTTGATGGTACTGGACCCGCCAACATGTCAGGGGATCTCCCCGGTAAGAAGTCCCAATTAGACCTCAGACCGTTTGGTGTAGGAGACCCAGCAGTGGGTCGTACGGTAATGCCTTGACTGCGGTTTCACACAAAGGCAAGTAAGATGTCCCTGTTTGTAGCAAGGGTGTGACAACTGTAGTAAGTCAAGGAAGGTGAATGAGAGGTTCTAACACATGGAGGGTGAGGTGAGTGCACCCCTTGGAAACCTGTAATAGTACGCGACTTGGAAGGGAACACACGAGCGAAGATGCATCACAAGATGGGAAGAAATTTAGCAAGCAATCCAAAGTGATGGTTAAACCAACATCACATTTCAGAAAGATTCGTGCATACTTATACATAATAGTCCATACATGCATGCGTAAGAAAACAAATACATATGTCATTTAGAGTAAACAAGATAGTTTGAATACAATACAAGATATGCATGAAATGTGCTGGCTCTGTTATATTAGGAAGTGTAAGTTCCAGTCATAAAATACATCCATGTCCAAATCACTAATTCTGATAGTGGAACGTTACAACCACAACCACTTGCTCCTCCAAAGAGATATACTAGCTCTGTGTAGTGGAGAAGCCAAGGCATGTTACAATACTATCCAAGCTTTCTCTAAGATACTCCTATCGAAGCTTGGCTGACCAAAAGCCTATACAATGAGTTATGAGGGACTATTTATAGAAAAGGGTGGGGTGACCCTTGACATTCCCCTTTGAGACCGTTCATCTATCCTCATGACTCTTCAACTACTCTATGACTATTACATTCAACTATCGACACTTGAACTTCCACTTGACAAGACATTACATTACAATGCACATGTGCCCATGTGAGACAAAATGGCTTAAGCAAACCATGCAAAACATCACTGACACTCAGACCGTTGTGATGAGACCAACTCTTTGACATGCTTGTGATGGTCGAACATGGTGAGCTGATGCCAAGCTTGGTTGTCTGTTATGGTGTCCGTGCGCTCAATGGTGACATCTTGTTGAAGCGAACTCTTTCCTTCGTTGCATTCGGGTGCACTGATATGGCTCCTCTGTCCAACTCATTTGATAGCATGCACACGGTTGTCCTGGTACGACCGGACCAGCAACATGTTGATGCACAGTGCCTACGCTACTCTCCAAGCATGTGCTAGTGGTTGTGCGCATTAATTTGTTGAAGTACATGTTCAACTGCAGTTGGACTTGCTTCTTGTATTCACCTCAGTGAGTGTGCCAAATGGGTGGGATCGCATGCGTGCGCACAATGACATGCATTCTGCTGAATTCCCTTGCATGCGATCAAAAACACTGCTCACCTTGTCTGCTCCATGCCAGCTATTGGGATGGATCCATAACTTGTACGGGCATAGTTTCATCCGTTTGTGAATGTTGCACCCCCTGATGTACTTGTTCATGTTGGAACTCGTTCTCTTGTCTATACAGCTCCTGTTCTTCCTTGAGTTTTTGCTTGAGCACATGCAACTCCTTCTCTACCTTCAGGCGATCTTCATGTTGCGCTGTCACCTAATAGCCTAAGTCTCCAAATTTTCTTTCATCACAAGTGGATATGCTTTATCTTGCAACTTTGTTCCACCTCTATGTTGTCAACAATCTTCCTCTTACATTCGTTGCATCCAGCATGATTCCTTCGGCTGTTGTTGATGGTTCTACTTGATGTGATGTCATTGCCATCATATTTTGATGTCCTTGTCTACAAACAACTTGATGTCTTCATGACTAGGCAAGTTCATAAACACTTGATCGACTGCATCCCCAAGTGTGCTCTGAATGGTGTCTTTGACTCTGCTCTCCTGGAAACCATTCTACCTATGCTACTGAGAGGCAGATGAACACCTGCAATACTTGAAGATATGGAAACAATCATGGCAAAAAAATTTTCAGTCGAAAACCAAAATGAACTTGAGAACTAACTTGCAACATACCTGTGTGAATGATCATGAAGGTTGCACAATTTCCGCCAGGAGGTCAGGAGACTAACTGCTAAAACTGTGCAAGGCACAATTTGGCTTTCAGGAGGCTAACTAACTGCTGGACTGTGCAATTCACAGTCCAGCCTGGCCTGCTGAGGATTGAAACAACACAATGTGCAATTTCAGTCAACGATGACATGCAACCAGCAAACTGCATTGCGTAGTTTCTGGGGGCAACAGGACACTTCCTCCAAGAATTGCGCAATGCAATCCTGGAGGTCAGTGCTTGGCTAGACTTGTGCAATTTCTGGAGGGAAGGCAGAGACTTCACTTCCGGAAATTCGTAGTGCTAGCTGGGCAAGGCACAGTCTGGGCCAAGGCAACCTAGACTGACCGACAGGTGACTGAAAACATGAGAAGTTTGAATGCATGATGAGATGAGTGCAAATAAGAGTGAATGATCATACATGAAAACAACAAGTGCAGGATTTAGGAAACGGGAAAACATGCATGTGTGTGAAGTGAGTCACTGCAACGGCGACCGTTCATGCAAAACAGTGTCATGCATGCGACAGCAGTGAGATGCAAACGAAAACTGAACTGGTGCTTATACAAGCTAACATACATCAAAACGACAGCAAGTGCTCATTGAAATCAAGCAGACAACACTCACATGAAGCGAAAAACAAAAAGCGATAGAAACGCAACATGAGACATGAAAAGCAGGCTTACCTCGAAACAGCTGAGCAGAATGTGCCGACGACCCCTAGATGCAATGTGGGATGGCAGATCTGTAAGGTCAATGTGAGGAATTAGCTCTACCATGTTCGGTTGATGAGTTTTGATAAAATCTAGGTTGCGACGCGCATGCCACAAATCTAGGAAAAGCGACACTTGGCGGGAGGTTTCTAAAATGATCCTTGCATGTAACCTCGAGCTTCTAAAAATAGATCCCTGAATCAAGAGATGCCTTTGCATGCTTCCTTGCGAGAAGTAGTCCATGCATGAAAATTAGATTTTCTCAGTCTGGAGGGAACCGGTCAACCTAACTGCACATGCAACAATCTGCTCAGCTGAGGGGAGGAAATGTGCATTTCTGGGAGGGAGCTAGGCTGGCTGCCCAGAGGGATTGTGCAATTTTTGGGCAGAGCAGCTGACTGCTGCCCAGAATTGCGAAACTTCTGGGCTGAGTAGTCCTGCTAGGAGGAATTGTGCAATTTTTCCAGTGAACAGTGATAGGAAGATTTGTGCAATTCTTGACCCTAGCAGGCTGCTAGATAGAATTGCGCAATTTCTGGAGGGAAGTATGGTTCCCCTCCAGAATTGTGCAATTTCTTGAGGGAGATTCTCATTTTGCAGCTGGACCAAGTTCGGAGAAACAACCTGTGAGGGGGATGCAACAAGCTCTGATACATAGGCTAGCAATCTACTAGAAAATCACTAAAGCTTGTGTACTTGACAAGGCAAGACATGTTGTTGTGAAAGGTTGGTAGGGAGGATCCAAAATGAATTTAAGGAAAAATTTTGGAGGGTGGTTGTAGCCACTACAACACTTGGCGACACACTGGTAGAACTTCAACTCTCTGAATGGACCTTGTTCGTGAAAAGAAAGTCTAACACCTCCAGAAGTATTGTTCAGTTCTCAGATTGTCTTGGTTTCCTCACTTGATTGTAATATGTAGCATTGACCAAGCTCTTTGTCGGTTGACACACATTCCAAGCCAAGTCAACACAGTTGTTTTGATTGGGGTTGAGGGGTATATTGGTGCACAAGAAGTATAGTCGTCAGAGTCTAAGTTTCATCTCTGGTGTTGCTCTGCTTTCATCAGGCCTGGACAGTACCCTGATGGAGTCAAGCAGGAACACAAGCATCACTCTGCTGCCAGTGAGCCTGGTCAGTACCTCGACAGAGTTACTTTCATCACCTCTCTGTGTAGGAAGCCTTTCTCTTCTTTTGCCTTATTCATTTTTCATTTTTTTGAAATTTATCACTTTTCATTCTTTTCATTTTTCATAACTGTGCATAGCACTTATTCATTTCAGAGGCGAAAGAGGGATCCCGACTTATTGAGAGCAGAATAGGTTGTTCCTTCAGAGAAGTAGTTTATTATATACCTCTGACGTTCCTGTTAAGGTTTTCCCCTCACCTTACTCTACTTGACTAAGCTGACAAGGGTTAACCCAAAAACAACCGGCTAGAGTAGTTGACACTAGTTAGCGCACAAGCATTGTGTTTTCACCAAGGTTCATTTCAAACAGTACGTATTTTTCATCAAAGTATCATGGACTAAAAGTAACAAGTTATTCATACAGAGGAAAGATGATAGATAACCAAGTAATGATAGCTGCACAAGGCCTCTTGTACTTTACCCAACTTGTTTCAAGAGTCGTGCATGGTTTCATGTGAAACTAACCTACGAACGAAAACAAGCAAACAAAAAACAAAGCAAAGTAGAAGCATAAGTAAATGAAAAAAAGAAGTGAGTAAGCAAACAAGCAAACAAACAAACAAGCAAAGCAAAAATGCAAACAAGTATGCAAGCAAGCAAACTGAAAACAAACATTACTCCTACTCCTAACCTAATGGTGCATGGGCCTGATCATGTGAAGTGATATTTCCAATGCAGCCACCGATGCATTGGTTGACCCATGTTGGTGAAGGCTTGGTCCACGAACAACCTAGTTGTGTGAACAAGAAAATGTGAAAGATACAACAATGAAAACAGACACACTCCGAGCTTACAACCGTCTGTAGCACAAAAATGAGTGAAAGCGCATGACATGCACTCTATGGACTTGCCATGGTGTTGTGCTATGCTGCGTGTAGATGTTGAGTGTATGGATTCCCTTTACCGTGATATGCAAGAAAACATGAGAAAGGCAGACCACTTACGTTGCGCAAGTGTGTTTCTTGTGTAAGATTCCTCCAATGCATGAGTGATGGGATCATGTAGTTCGGGTGGAGGAAGTGAAATCTCAGTGTTGAATTGTTATTCAGTGCATACATATGAGTAATGAGGAGCCTCAGGTGTTTGAACAATTTCCTAATTCAGCGAGGGCTTGGCATAACCATCAGCGAGGGCTAAAGTGCGTCGACAATCTGGGGGGTTTCCACTTTGTTGATAGATAGATCATCGTAGACCAGTGGGTTAGACAGATTAACTACGAATGAATCAACATCATGATCAGATGATGAGGTAACGAGATCATGACAACCAAGATCAGAAAACTCAGGATGTTGGTCGTCATCCTCATGGTTTGATGACTCACGCAGAGGGGTAGATGAGAAGCAAGGATGTTCACCCTTTGCATTTCCAGAAAAAGAAGAGGAAAGATCAAGTGGATTTTCAATGAATGATTGGTCCTCTCCATTTTCAGGTGACAGACTAATATTCGGTGTCCTATGAATGATCGAAAATGGGTGCATCCGTGGATGGAGATGAACATGAAAAATCAGGGATGGCGGGATCAACAAGGATGTCACGAAAAAATGGAGGAGGTAGGGACAGACAGGGATGGTTCCCTACTATTGGTGGATGTTCAAGCATCCTGTCATGCTCTTCATGAATGACAATGCATGTTGGTTGTTTCCAAACCAACTTCGTCAATAGATCGATCCTCGTTCAAAACAAGTGTAGAGTCCGGAATGGAAGAACGCAAGACAGTGTCATTCGGAGGATGATCAGAATACGAAGATGGAGGTTGAGGTACAAAATACATGTGACAAGGTATGGGACTCACAAACAAGCCTGCGCACAAATTGGAAGGACCAATGTCATAAGGTCATGACGGTTCAACAAATGTGTGTTCATGCTCTCCCACATCACTCTGCGATGGTCAAGATATTTGATGAGTGGACGGCAGGCAGTCACTTGTAGCAGTGTCGTGTCCATTTGTGATTGCGCAACTCCATCACCGAAGTATGATGAGTGGGGCTTAATCTTGAACTTCTTCTTGGGATGGATTGACTTGTTAAGACAGTACTCGAATCTATCCCAAAGATAAGGATATTTCATCTGGCTCTTCGGAGCTTGAAACTACAAATAACAGAAGCGCTGCCAAAAATCCATAGGCGATTCATGCAGAGCCTTCCATTATTGTAATAGTTTTTTGTCAAGATGTTCTGGATCAAAATGATAGAAAGTGTCTTCAATGAGATCATAGAAGTGCTCAAGTGAGTGCATGTTATCGGCCAGCAGGCTAAACAACCACCGATGTGGAGATTTGTGAAGTGTGTATGCAAGCAGCAGGCTGGCCTATTTGTCAGAACATCCTTTGTCCTCATGAAGCATGGAAAGGAAGTCATTTAAGAACTCATGCCAGGCCACTTTGCCTTCACCATCATTTGTGTATGTGGATAAGAGATCGAAAAACTCACTCGTGATGGTAATAGATTCGACATGCGAAAAACATCGTGGAGGGAGGAGAGTGCAAGAATCCATGATAGATATGCAAAGATTCAAAATAGGTGATGAGGGCTCAACTTGACATCTGGCCTCCTTCTAGTCCTAGAAATGTTGACATCTATCCCTCCTTCTGGTTTTGGACCCGCCAACATGTGAGGGGATCTCCCCGGTAAGAAGTCCCAATTAGACCTCAGACCGTTTGGTGTAGGAGTCCTAGCAGTGGCTCATACAGTAATGCCTTGACCACGGTTTCGTACAGAGGTAAGTAAAATGTCCCTGTTGGTAGCAAGGGTGTGATAGCTGCAGTAAGTCAAGGAAGGTGCATGAGAGGTTCTAACACACGGAGGGTGAGGTGAGTGCACCCCTTGGAAACCTGTAATAGTATGCAGCTTGGAAGGGAACACACGAATGAAGATGCATCGCAAGCTTGAAAGCAAGTTAGCAAGCAATCCAAAGTGATGGTTAAACCAACAGCACATTTCAGAAAGATTCGTACATACTTATACATAATAGTCCATGCATGCGTAAGAAAAGAAATACATATGTCATTTAGAGTAAACAAGATAGCTGGAATACAATACAACATATGCATGAAATGTGTTGGCTCTATTATATTAAGAAGTGTAAGTTCCAGTCATACAATACATCCATGTCCAACCACTAGTTCCGATAGCGGAATGTTACACCTGCTCCTCCAAAGAGATATACTAGCTCTGCGCAATGGAGAAGACAAGGCGCGTTATAATACTATCCAAGCTTTCTCTGAGATACTCCTATCAAAGCTTGGCACACCAAAATCCTATACAACGAGTTATGAGGGACTATTTATAGCAAAGGGTGGGGTGACCCTTGATATATGTTGAAGTTTCTAAGTTTACTTAGTTAGAAACCCTTCATGCACTTTTTCTGATTTATTCCTACCTACTTGTTATTTTTTCTTTAACAAGTTATTTACAAAGTGAATACTGAAAATAAACACTAGTGCATGCTCAACATATTATAGATCAGCAATTAAAAGAAACAAGAACAAACAAACCACATGACACCATTATTTTTGGACCAATGTCCCCGGAAAAACCCAATGCGGGAAAACGGTAGAACTATCTGAGGGTTTTCTTATTAAGAAATATCAGAGTACAATCTAGATGCCTAAACTGGCCTACCCAATAGAGAATTTCCTTAGCAGCTATACCTCACAGTTTGAGAGAAATCTCTAGGATGAAACCCTGAAAAATCCGTCCGTCATATCTTCAGCACAAAACTGCTCTGCAACCCCAACGTTTGCCCAATCTGGACTGCGTCAACCCCTCTCTGTCTCATGCTGGCCTTGCGTCAGCTTTTCTTGGCCTACGTCAGCCCCAAGAGGCCCTGTGTCAGCTTTCTGGGCCTCTGCATCATACACACTGGCCTCTTTGGTGCTCTGCACAACACTTGGTTGCCTCTATGTGGCCCTGCGTGAGCCTTTGCTCTATTTGCGTCACTCTCCTTGGTTGTTGCGCTGCTCTCCGGCACAATCTCTACCTTCTTTGTTTCTCTGTACTTAATGCCCCTCATCTACTCTCCCGATCACTTGATTCTATCTCTCTTAGCAAACCCTACTCTAGAGAATAGAATGACTGGTCACTCTGGTGTACTCTCCAAGTGACCCTCAAGACTCCTCTTATACTTTTCCTGTTGACATATCAATGGCCGAGATTAAGTCCCTAATAAATGGCTAAGGTTAGATCTCGCTTGATCCATGTCTTTTGGACCATTCTAACACAGTTTCATATTAATCCACATTAATATTTTAATTTCCCTAAGTTTAGACTTAGGGACTCCATTAAAAATATTAATTATTTTAATATCTCCTAAACTGTTTAGAATCTGCCCAAACCCTTTTTGGGTATTTGAGATCTCATGTGCCCCAACCTCTCCACCAAATTTTGTGGCTATAGCACATCTGATGCTACCCAAAATCAATACTCCCTCTTAGCGAGGACTGTGCTCTAGCAATACTCCTCACTAAGTATTACTTTGATCATCCGACATCGGTACCTGTATTGATGCTAGGCCTTCCTGCCCAACATCCTCTGCACTACTATATCCTGTACTACTGCACATGGTTTTTCCACTACCACTGTTGCATCTGTACGACAGCTCCCTCTGCATCCATGCTACTGCTGGTCCTTCCTCCCAACACTGCACCTCCTCTCATCATGTTGCATCGTGCTTCCCACTATTGCACTGCAACTCAATTACTGAGAAGTAAGTAATTGATCTCCCAACTGACCTCCTTTTTGGGCTAGAGACACCCACTGATGTTGAAGCTCCCTCTACCACTGACAAGTGCTCCCTCTCTGACCTCTGTGATGCTGCAACAACTCCCTGCATCTCGCATCGTTGCACACCTCTATGTGCCTTCCTACAATGGTGCAACACTCTTGTGCCTCTCGCACTGCTGCAGCCTGCTAGCTCTACGCTGTCTCGGGACTCCTGCACTATAGCTCTATCTGCCACTCCATCCGCATCCGTCTCTACCCACCCAGCCAGTCCTGCTACTCCTCGTCGGTGCTCCCATGGCAAGGTCTAATCCAAGAGGCTGGGTACCTCGAGGATCCTGCCCCTCATCGCCTGTAGTCCATTTGACTACATCTCGATGTCTCCCCACTTCTGCTCAAGTGGTACGTGTGCACTCATGGCACAACCATCGTCTGTCAAAACTTCCTTCTCTACCCGTGTTGGCACTGCCTTAGTCTCAGAAGACTCTCCATTACTCTTCTTCCTTGAGCACTAGGTCGCATAATGACCCATCTCCCCACAGTGGAAGCACTTGATCTTGGAGAGATCTTTCTTCTTCCGCTTCTCCTACTTTCCCTCAGATGCTAGGGCCATATCTTTCTCCTCCTTCTTGACTTTGATCCCCTTGCTATTGCCATCCGTGTTTGACTGCTGTCTGATCTCTTCCTGGTGAAGAGCTACCCACATCTCGTCCTAAGGTAGGAGTGTCCCTCTGCCCAATATACTCTGGACAAATACTTCCCATTCTTCTGAGACAGAATTCAGGGTTGTCCTCACCATCATCTCCTGATCCGGTGTCGCTTCTATCACAGTCAACTGATCTCAGATCTCATTCAGTCCTCCGAGGAAGATGTCAATCGGTTCTCCCTTATTCATCTGATATGACCTCAACTGATTCTCAAGTAGAAATCTCCTCTGCACAGAAGTATGCTAGTACAATTTCTTGATGGCCTCTCACATTGCATATGTTGTTTCCTTCTCAGCAATGTGTGGAACTACATGGTCCTTGACCCCATCAAGGATGATGCTCTTGGCCCTCGCCATTGCCTCCTCATACTTTTCGTTATCATTGGGGTCGACTGGGATAGCTATAACCTTCAAGGCGAAGTTCTTGACAAGATTCTTATCAAGCACGAATAAGATTTTGGCCTTCTAGACTGCGAATTTCGATGCTCCGTCCAGTCTATCCTGGTCTCTTACCTTGTGTAGTGCCATGATGCTCCTCTACTTCCCTCCTGAAAGCTCTTTGTTCGACTCCTCTGAGTCTCTACTTCCGTCCGGAAGTTCTCTTATGGACTCCCTCTAAGTCCTGGTTTCCCTCCTAGAAATCCTTCTGTTGCTTGTCGAGATGCCCCCTACTCTGATCGTCTTGTGAAACTGCACTACTGATCTGGGTTCCTCGGCTAGAAACCCTCAGTAACAACTCCTCTGGCCCTGCTCTATCAGGTACTGTTATGAGTACAGTACCTCACTAGCTCCACTCTGCAATATTCCTGCAGCCTTCTAGACCCCAGCGACTGCCTCTCTGTGAACTGTGTCAGCCCCTCTCTGCCTCATGCTGGCTCTGCGTCACCCTGGATGGGTCTGCGTCAGCCCTTTGGGCCTCTGCATCAGCAACGCTAGCCTCTCTGAGACTCTGCGCAGTTCCCGGATTATTCTGCATGGCTCTAGTTGGCTCTGCGTCACACTTCCTTGGCTTCTGTGCTATTAGAAACAACTTCTATCACTTCAGGACAACTGTTTTTTGTTGCTATTGCTCTACTCGGATGATGTCTTTTAGTCCTCCTGTGATCTGCAATCACCCTCTAATACCATTTTGAATTTTCTAAGTTTACTTGGTTAGAAACCCTTCATGCACTTTTTCTGATTTATTCCTACCTACTTGTTATTTTTTCTTTAACAAGTTATTTACAAATTAAATATTGAAAATAAACACTAGTGCATGCTCAACATATTACATATCAACAACTAAAAGATACAAGAAAAAGCACAGCACATGACACCATTATTTTTGGACCAATGTCCCTGGAAAAACCCAATGCGGGAAAATCGGTGCATCTATCTGAGGGTTTACTTATTAAGCAATATCATAGTACAATCTGGGTGCTGAAACTGGCCTACCCAAAAGAGAATTTCCTTAGCAGCTATAACTCAGTTTGAGAGAAATCTCCTGGCTGAAACCCCGGAAACTCCTTCTGGCAGCTCTTTAGCACAAAACTGCTCTGCAACCCCAGCATCTACCCAATCTGGACTGCGTCAGCCCCTCTCTGTCTCACGTTGGCCCTATGTCTGCCTTTCCTGGCCTGTGTCAGCCCCAAGAGGCCCTGCGTCAGCTTTCTGGGCCTCTGCATTAGACACGCTGGCCTCTCTGGTGCTCTGCACAGCACTTGGCTGCCTCTGCGTGGCCCTGCATGATCCCTTGCTGGCTTTGCATGAATCCCTTGGTTGCTGCACTGCTCTCCCGGCACAATCTTTGCCTTCTCTATTTCTCTGTACTCAATGCCCCTCGGCTGCTCTCCCGATCACTTGATTCTATCTCTCTTAGCAAACCCCGCTCTAGAGAATAGAATGACTGATCACTCTGGTGTACTCTCCAAGTGACCCTCAAGCCTCCTCCTATACTTTTCCTGTTGACATATCAATGCCCGAGATTAAGTCCCTAATCAACGGCTAAGATTAGATCTGGCTTGATCCATGTCTTTTGGACCATTCTAACACAGTTTCATATTAATCCACATTAATATTTTAATTTCCCTAAGTTTAGACTTAGGGACTCCATTAAAAATATTAATTATTTTAATATATCCTAAACTGTTTAGAATCTGCCCAAACCCTTTTTAGGTATTGGAGATCTCATGTGCCCCAACCTCTCCACAAAATTTCGTGGCTAGAGCACATTCGATGCTGCCCCAAATAAACATCTGATTGGAGATTGTTCATCTATCCTCATGACTCTTCAACTACTCTATGGTTGTTACATTCAACTATTGACACTTGAACTTCCACTTGACAAAACATTACATTACAATGCACATGTGCCCATGTGAGACAAAATGGCTTGAGCAAGCCATGCAAGACATCACTGACACTCAAACCATTGTAGCGAGACCAAATCTTTGACATGCTTGTGATGGTCGAACGTGGTGAGTTGATGCCAAGCTTGGTGGTCTGTGATGGTGTCCGTGTGCTCAATGGTGACATCTTGCTAAAGCAAACTCTTGCCTTCATTGCATCTAAGTGCACTAATATGGCTCCTCTATCCAACTCATTTGATAGCATGTGCATGGTCATCCTGGTGCGACCGAACCGACAACATGTTGATGCATAGTGTTTATGCTACTCTCCAAGGATGTGCTCATGGTCATGTGCATCAACTTGTCGAAGTACATGTTCAGCTCCAGTTGGAATTGCTTCTTGTCTTTGCCGCGGTGAGTGTGCCAAATGGGCGGGATTGCATGCATTCACATAATGAAATGCATGCTACTGAATTCCCTTACATGTGATCAACAACACTGCTCAACTTTTCGGCTCCGTGCCAGCTGCTGGGATGGATCCATAACTTGTACAGGCACAGTTTCATTTGTTTGTGCATGTTTCACCCCCTACTGTACATGTTCCTATTGCAGCTCATTCTCTTGTCTATGCAGCTCCTGTTCTTCCTTGAGTTGCTGCTTAACCACATGCAACTCCTTCTCTGTTCCATTCTCTGCCTTCGCGCGATATTCATTTCACGCCGTCACCTCATAGCCTGAGTCTCCAAAGTTGCTTTCATCACAAGTGGATCTGCTTGATCTTGCAACTTTTTTCCGCCTCTGTGTTGTCAACAACCTTCCTCTTGCGTTCGTTGCATCCGGTATGTTGCTTTCAGCTACTGTTGATGGTGTTGCTTGTTGTGATGCTTCTGCCATCATATTTTTATGTCCTTGTCTATGAACAACTTGATGTCTTATTGGGTAGTCAAGTTCATAGACAGTTGATCGACTACATCCCCAAGTGTTCTCTTAATGGTGTATTCAACTCTGCTCTCCTAGAAACCATTGTACCTATGCTGCCGAGAGGCATATCAACACCTGCGATACCTGGAGATATGGAAATACTCATGGCAAGAAATATGTCAGTCAAAAACCAAAACGGACTTGAGAACTGACTTCCTGCATACCTGTGTGAATGATCATGAAGGTTGCACAATTTCCACCGGGAGGTCGGGAGACTGACTGTTAAAACTGCGCAAGGCACAATTCGGGCTGTCAAGAGACTGACTCACTACTGGAATTGCGTAATGCACAGTCTAGCCTAGCCTGTTGAGGGCTGAAACTGCACAATGTGAAGTTTCAGTCGGTAGTGACATGCAACCAGTAAATTTCATTGCGTAGTTTTTGGGGCCAACAGGACACCACCTCCAAGAATTGCGCAATGCAAGCCTGGAGTTCAGTGTCTGGATAGACTTGCACAATTTCTGGACGAAAGGCAGAGCCTTCGCTTCTTGAAATGCACAGTGCTAGCCGGGTAAGGCACAGTCTAGGCCAAGGCAGCCCAAACCGGCCGACGGGCGATTGAAAACATGAGAAGTCTGAATTCATGTTGAGATGAGTGCAAACAAGAGTGAATGATCATACATGCAAACAATAAGTGCAGGATTCAAGGAACGGGAAAACATGCATGTCTGTGAAGCGAGTCGCTGCAACGGTGACTGACGTGCAAAAAAATGTCATGCATGCGACAACAGTGAGATGCAAACGAAAACTGAAACGGTGCTCCTACAAGCTAACATACATCAAAACAATAGCAAGCACTCACTGAAATCAAGCAGACAACACTCACACAAAGCAAAACACAAAAAGCAATAGAAACGCAATGCGAGACATGAAAAGCGGGTTTACCCCCAAATAGCTGAGCAGAATGTGCCGACGACTCATAGATGTAATGTGGGATGTCGGAGCTACAAGGATAATGTGAGGAATGAGCTCTGCAGCATCAGGTTGATGAGTTTTGATAAATCGAGGTTGCGACGTGCATGCCACAAATCTAGGAAAAGTGACACGTGGGGGGAAGTTTTTGAAATGATCCTTGCATGTAACCTCCAACTGCTAAAAATAGATCCCTAAATCAAGGGATTCCTTTGCATGCTACCTTGGGAGAAGCAGTCCATGCATGCAAATCAATTTTGCTCAGTCCGGAGGGAACCAGTCAACCTAACTGCACATGCAACAGTCTGCTCAGTTGAGGGAAAAAATGCACATTTCTGGGAGGGCGTTGGGCTAGTTGCCCAGAGGGATTGCGCAATTTATAGGTAGAGCAGCTGACTGCTGCCCAGAATTGCACAATTTTTGGGAAGAGCAGCTGATTGCTGGGACGAATTGCAAAATTTTTCGAGTGAACAGTGACAGGCAAATTTGTGCAATTCTGGAGCCCAGCAAGCTGCCAGACAGAATTGCACAATTTATGGAGGGAAGGTTGGTTCCCCTCCAGAATTGCGCAATTCCTTGAGGGAGCTGCTCAGCCTGCAGGTGGACCAAGTCCAGAGAAACAATGTGTGAGGGGGATGCAACAAGCTCTGATGCATAGGCTAGCAATTTGCTAGAAAATCACTGAAGCTTGTGTACATGACAAGGTAAGACATTTTGTTGTGAAAGGTTGGTAGGGAGGCTCCAAAACGAAGCTAAGGAAAAATTTTGGAGGTTGGTTGTAGCTGCTACAACAAGAAGTTTGATTGATTCTTCCTTAAAATTAGACAAATTTGTAAAGTTTGATCTTTGAAAATGTCAAGACTCTATGTTTCCTGTTGATTCTCATTCACTAGATATTTAAGATATTCAATTTCCTGTTGCAAAGCTGTGATAATAATGGCAGAATTGTTTTCTGATTTTTCCTTCTAGATACGGGTTTGATCTTTATGTAATTTTCCCAATTCCCAATTATGTTGTTCATTATTTTCATCTTCTTGTTCCAATTGTTTCTAAAAATTCTTCTGCATGTTTTCTCTTTCTATAACAAATCCTTGAATTAAACTAGCAAAATTCCACTACCAATTTTCTTCACTTAACAATTAAATTTTCTTCAATTTTTCCTCCTAAACTTTAATTCTCTGTAAACTGTCATCATATGAAGTTGCAAGCTCCTTCAAATTATACTATTTGTAATTGAAAAAAGCTCCTAAATCTTGGGAAGATTCTTGAGATTTTTCTTTTATGTCTCCCGGAGCCTGCCAACTGAATTCAGATACAGTTTCCAGAGTATCATGCTTTCTTTTCTTTGTTCTTTGGACAAATTTATTTTGTTTGAGTATTAAAATAATAATCCATCAAAGAAGCAATATTATCTACAATTGGTTCTAATTCAGTAATCGATTTAAATAAGAATGATTCCCAAGGAATCTTAGTAGAAATCGGTGTTACTGATGCCTGAGGAGATACAATAGATATAGTATCCAATCTGTTATATGATTCCATTTTTTTCTCATTTTCCTTGGTACTGGTTTCAATAGATACCTGTTTTTCTTTCTCCTTAGGTACTTCCATTTCTTTGACTTCTACACTTTCTGGTTTCTCTTTCTCCATTTTCTTAGGAGAATTAATAACAATAATCTCTTGTTAAGACGTTTCTTCTTTTTTCTGAAGTCTTTTCTCTTCTTGTACCCTCCTGTTCCTCTTTCATATTTTGTATTGATGTGGATTCAACTTCTTTACCTGTGACAATAAAACCTTCTAATTTTTCAATTTCTACTGCTTTTCCCTTTTGAGAAACAATAGAAGGTTCTGAAGTGAGTTCATTGAAATTAAATTGCAAAAATTCAGTAGACTTTAACTCTTCGAATGAAATGTTGAGGTGTAGAGTCTTTTCCTTTAGGAAATTTTCGAACAATTCCTCTCTAAATTCTTGCAATTGTCATCTTGATTCACTATGTAAGAGTTTGCCTCTTTGGACAACTTGCTGAAAATCATCAATGCATATAAAAACCACATCGAAAAGTGGTTCCTGATGAATAAATTTTTTAATATAACTGAATGTTATATAATGACTGCCAATGAAACCTTGAGGATCATAGTCATAATGGGGCAAAGTAAATAACCAAATTTCCTCAAGCTCTTTGGCTTCTTTGATTCTGTGCCCTTTGTCTAGGATATTAATGTCACCAAACTTTATTGGAAAATTAGGCCAAAGTTTATTTTGCATCTTACTCAATTTTTAAGCTTGCCCATTCAAAATAGCTCGATTAGTCACTTCTCTCAAAGCAAGTCTTTCGAGAATATATCAGGGAAAAATATGGGGACCAACTTCACTTCCAAAAAATATGACGTAGGAAAATAATTCTTTAACAAACCAGTGACCTATTGATTCTAGGCCTTCTTTCATATTATCACTTATTCTGGGAGGTATTGTTCCAAACATGACTTGATGCAAAGGAATCAAAACATAGTGGAAAATATCATAAAAATGGTGTTTAAAATTAGACTCCCATAGAATAAGAGCATAATTTTGAATCGTTAGTTGCTGGTCAGATGGGTAATTCCATTTCACGAGGGGAAATCAGAGCGAGTCAATAAAAACATCTAACAAATAGGCAGACATAAAAAAAATATAATTGAACCCGAGGGGAGATGACACTGAACGTTTTAGATATCATTTTTGGGATTCAACTGCGTTAAGTAAGTCATTCAAACGTATGACCATTTCCATGAGAGGTAGTCGTAACTGACTAATTTCTCATGATTTTTGAATAGTTCACTTAGCACTCATTGCATCGGGTGATGCTCACAGGGGTGAAGAAGTGGGATTGAAACTAGTGAAATGTGGAGAACGAATCACATAGCATCAATCATCACTTCCGGGGCTTGCACCCGGTAACCAGGACTTCCCAGGAGGTCACCAATCCCAGAACTCCTCTGGCTCAAGCGCGCTTAACTGTGGAGTTTTCCCCACAATCAAGCCCACTTAGCTTGCTACCCCATTTGCAAAACCTTAGCAAGTATTGTGCCTCATGAACCATTCAAGTAGAGATCCCTTGACTCTTTTTGAATTTAAGTATGGGGGATTTACGCAGTGCATTATATTAGATATCATTTTTGGGATTCAACTGCGTTAAGTAAGTCATTCAAACGTATGACCATTTCCATGAGAGGTAGTCGTAACTGACTAATTTCTCATGATTTTTGAATAGTTCACTTAGCACTCATTGCATCGGGTGATGCTCACAGGGGTGAAGAAGTGGGATTGAAACTAGTGAAATGTGGAGAACGAATCACATAGCATCAATCATCACTTCTGGGGCTTGCACCCGGTAACCAGGACTTCCCAGGAGGTCACCCATCCCAGAACTCCTCTGGCTCAAGCGCGCTTAACTGTGGAGTTTTCCCCACAATCAAGCCCACTTAGCTTGCTACCCCATTTGCAAAACCTTAGCAAGTATTGTGCCTCATGAACCATTCAAGTAGAGATCCCTTGACTCTTTTTGAATTTAAGTATGGGGGATTTACGCAGTGCATTATATTAGATATCATTTTTGGGATTCAACTGCGTTAAGTAAGTCATTCAAACGTATGACCATTTCCATGAGAGGTAGTCGTAACTGACTAATTTCTCATGATTTTTTGAATAGTTCACTTAGCACTCATTGCATCGGGTGATGCTCATAGGGGTGAAGAAGTGGGATTGAAACTAGTGAAATGTGGAGAACGAATCACATAGCATCAATCATCACTTCCGGGGCTTGCACCCGGTAACCAAGACTTCCCAAGAGGTCACCCATCCCAGAACTCCTCTGGCTCAAGCGCGCTTAACTGTGGAGTTTTCCCCACAATCAAGCCCACTTAGCTTGCTACCCCATTTGCAAAACCTTAGCAAGTATTGTGCCTCATGAACCATTCAAGTAGAGATCCCTTGACTCTTTGTGAGCATCACCCGATGCAATGAGTGCTAAGTGAACTATTCAAAAATCATGAGAAATTAGTCAGTTATGACTACCTCTCATGGAAATGGTCATACGTTTGAATGACTTACTTAACGCAGTTGAATCCCAAAAATGATATCTAATATAATGCACTGCGTAAATCCCCCATACTTAAACTGAACGTTTTACTCAATCTGTGATATTCTATGACAAGATGTTGGCCCAGTTTAGGCATTTTCCCTCATTCAAAATGTTATGGATTATTAGGATCCATTTAATTTTGCAATGCTTGGGATCTTGTTCCCCATATAATATGCTTAACATTTTAATAAGAAATGTAACAGGCTTCTTAAAAATAGCTATTGGATACTCCTTTTTTCCTTTGAGCTTGAAAACTTCTGCTTCTTCTCTCAACGAGTCTTCAATTACTATATCATAATTCTCTTGACATTTCTTCAAGGCAGTACTTCGAAAATTATGAAGGAAGTCAAAATTAAGTGGGATTTTCGAGGGACTGAGCTTATATATGGTCGATAAGACTTTAGATTTCCAGGAGGCTATAAGAATTTTTGGGTGGTCAGATATTGTTCGGGTTTTAATATCAGTGCGATAGAGAATCCACGAAATCATGTCATAATAAGCAAATATTCTAGCCCTAGTTGCTACTTTACGTAACTTTGTTGATATAATTGCTTCAAACTATTTGTTTTTTGTTTCAATAATTCTTATGCTTTTTAACCATTCTCTTTGCTCAAAGAATTCAAATATATCCTCCTAGCTCATCGTACCTTCTTTTTAAGTCTTATAGGTTGAATCTAACATGAGTAATGCGCCGAAGTTCACTTGTTGTGCTAGTCCAACATCCATGCTCTTAATATTTTCTTTAATTTTCTCTATTTGTTGCTTTGCCGCTGCAGATTTTCCTTTTTTCCCATTATATAACCTGTAAACAGTAACAAAGGATATATAACTTTTGCTTATTTAAAATTTGAAATTGAATTCAAGAATTTCTAAAAGAAATAACATTATGCTTACACATAATTTTTTGAAACTGGTACTGTGTTTCCTTAATTCAATGCTTCTTGCAACAGGACTTAAGAAAAGAGCATGCAACCAGAACACCCTAAAATCTTAAACTAATATTTTTTCATTTTTTGGCATTTTATGAGCTATAAACATTAACAAAGCATATATAAGTTTTGATTATTCAAAATTTGGAATTGAATTCAGCAATTTGTAAAAAAAATAACATTATGCTTACACAATTTTTTTTGAAACTGGTACTGTGTTGCCTCAATTCAATTCTTCTTCGAACAAGAGTTAAGAGAACAACATGCAAGCAAAAGACTGTAAAATCTTAAATTTTCCACTAGAGAGTTTCCCTTTTTTGGCATTTTATGACCTGTAAATGCCAATACAACATACATAAGTTTTGTTAATTTAAAATTTGAAATTGAACTCAGGAATCTCTAAAAATAATGGCATTATGCTTACAAAGAGTTTTTTGAAACTAGTACTCAGTTTACTTAATTCAAATTTTCTTCGAACAATACTTAAGAAAAGAGCATGCAGGCAGAATAGCCTAAAATCTTAAAATCCTATTTAGGAAAATGAGGAAATTATAAATGAACGTGTGCATTAATTCCCTGTAAACAGGCCAACTATTTTTATTTTCAGGAATTGAAAAAGTATTAAAAAATTTATTATTGATTTAACAAATAATCAATTGAACGTGAAACGAGAAATTTTGAAAATATTTATTAAAAAGCGCACTGCACACAAATAAACAAAAATAGTATTTTATTCGCATGATCACACGGTTCGTAGGTTGAGCAGTCAGGCAGTTGGTCAGTTACACATTTTCTTATTTTATGATTAATTTGTTATATCTCAATTCCGAATATACCATAGTCATATTTTGCCTTTAATGTGTAGATCGTACATTCGGGAGGTTAGACAATGAGGCATTTTTTTGTTTTGTGGTTCACTTGTTTTATCCCAATCCTGGCTATACCATAGTCAAGTTGTTTCATTAGGTCAGGTATTTTGAAGGTCGGGCAATGCTGAGGTCGGGAGATTGCCCAAATTATTTATAATAAAATTCCTAGTCATCCTGACTTGCTAGTCACGTGGTCAGAAGGTCAAGTAGTCCAGAGGTTAATTTTTTTACAAATGTTTCTCAATCCATTTTGTGACTTAAGTCTTCAAAAAATAAAAATAAAAATTGTTTAACGCTTTTTATTTTATTTTATTTTGTGATGCACAAAAGAGAAAAGGCTTCTTGTAAATTTGATAGTATGAATGCAAATTATTGCCTGAATTTTTAAATTATATCTTTCATATCAAAAAATTATAGAACATGGGTCATGAATAGAGTGAGTATTGGTTTTTGATTTCGAATCACAAGGAACATTAGGAGTAACACAGAGGCTTTCTATTCCTCTTGTGTTCAATTAATTTATGCTCATGTCTTAACTACATATGAGAATGAAAATGACTGACATATGCAATTCTACCTTTACCTCTTGTGTGCTACTTACTTAATAATATCAATAAGACTCGATTTTTCAATGTCTAAATAAATTTTTGGATTCTAGTTACTTGAAACTAGCAATCAAGGCTAGATTCAGTTCTAAATAATTGTTTACATGTGTCATAGTTAAATTTACTAATGTAGATTATGTTTGATAATCACGAAGAAAATTGTCCAGACCGCTGGAAGCATATTATATACTTGATATACATAGAAATATTACTCCAAGTAAAATACAAGGTTGTTTTGATTTTTTTCCAAAGCAATCAAAGATATTTTTTCAAAAAAATGCTTTGAATACACTTGTATCATGTGTAGCAATATTGTAGTGAAAGAAATGAATACGAACCATTTCAAAATAGCATGGACAAATGAGTAATGAAATTTTTGGATTTTGAATCTCTGAACAAAGGAGAGTATACCTAAGATCGCCACAAATATCATAGCTATCATGTTTTTCACTGGTTTCCTCTCTAGTGGCACAGATTTGCGATTATCCTGCACAATGCATAACTACAAAGTCAGCAAGAGGAAATCTATGAACATTGACCAGGTACATGAAAGGAAATAGAACTGATAACATTTGTCTTTATTTCAATCAGAACCCTAGAAAAGGAGTAGGAAAATGGAATATTGCTTAATGATTGGAAGATATACGTTGTGTCCTTTGTTAACAAAAATATATTAATAAGAACTTTGATTATGGTTTCATATAGATGCTTTCTATGTCCAACGATCCTTAGATTGACTTAATGTTAATCAATGTTTTTATTATTCATAGTTCACTCACGAAATACCATTTCTATACCTCTAGTTAAATTGCATGAGAAAATACAAAGAAAGATATGAAAAATAAAGCAAACCTGCAAATTTTGTTATGCTAACAATGAGGGAAGTAGAAGAATATCAAGAACGCAGGGTGGTACTAGTGTTTGATAACCATGAAATTTCCTGCAAGGTTGACAACTGAGACAATATAAGCTTTAACACATCAAACATAACCATGTACAAATTGCTTATATGTGACAAAGAGCATTTTTTCCCTTGTACATGAAAGCATGTTTTATTTTCTTATTGTTGTATTACAACAAAAATAGCTAGAATTCACTAGATATCAATATTGAGCTGAAGAAAATAGGGAGACCTTGTAGAGGCCTAGTACAAAAATCAATATATCATAATTCGTCTTATGAAAAAAAATACCTTAGTATCAATGTAAAGCAAAAAAATTCAAAAAGGACTAGAGTAAAACATGTTTTTTATGACTTCCTAGTTTATGTAGAAATGAGTTTCACATTATTCCTATTTTTGTAGTTTTTGGATTCAGCGAGGTAGTTTAGCAACTTATACCATTTTGCAAGTAGAAGAACAATATAATACAAAACCCATAAGAAAGACAACATAATGAATTATTTGCAAAAGGACATGATAAAACAAATACTAAGATTTAAAATCAAAAAATTATAGGGATAATTATCCATTATGAGATTAATTATCATATTAACATTAAAATATTAAAATCTGCAATACATGTAGACTAGTTTCAACTTCAGAAATGAGTGCATTATTAATTGTATCATGATTATGTGGATGCATAATACTGCTATACTGAGTACATCAAATGGAAGATGAGTGTACTCAAAGTGTATTTCATAAAACTTCCCAACAATATTAAATAATAGGTAATAAGTGCCTAAAAAACGCATACCTCTTTATCCATAAATTTATGTTTTTCTGCTCCCTCAGTCACTCCACTGTTTGAAGTGTGTGGCACATGTTTTGGATTATCATTAACCTCAGTTCATTGATTCATTAATAATATTGGTATAATAAAAATAGGTGACTGGAGAGAAATTGTAGACACATTTTCTGTTATACTTCGTAACTCTGTTTTAAAATGCTCATATGACATATGTTTTTGATTGGTGTATTGATGGAAATAATAGTTTCTACCTCCAATTTAGGGCTAAATGAAACTAAATTAACATTGAACATAGTTCTACTATGCTTAATGAATAAAGGGATAAAAGCACTTGATTCAACGATTGAACAACTTTCAACATTTTAGAAGTAGGTGCATCCAAACATACAAGTTTAGTGATATTTTTATCAATCATACTGAGTCCCATATTGTTACAGTGAAAGCACAGAGTCCAGAGTGACATGAGAGATCAAAAATAAGAAATCAAGTTACCAATGATTCAAAGATTATTTTACAAATTTCTCAATCTCTTATTTACAATATATCTAGAATACTAAATTGTATATGTTAAATAATAAATACACAAAATATCTAAGACAATATTGTTACAAAAAACACTATGGTAGTGAGAGACAAAAATTTGTCATAATCTCCAAGATTGATTACATAGGTCAATGAAAAATGTATCATAAAAGCTCATAGTTCAAAATAAATAATATATTTATTATTCATAGCAATGAAAGTGTGCTACAAAAAAGGGATCATTGATTTCAAATAGTGCATATATCGTTCACCATTCATCAAAGAATCATTATCACAAACCAAACATTGGAAACTATTAACATGTGTTATGGTAAATAATAAGTTATTAGCTTGAAATGGAAAAACAAGTGGCTACAGAAATGATGCATGCACGTGACCATGTATCATTAGTGACAAAGAGCCAAAAAATTATTCGACACCATTGTTATAGCACTTAGCATTAGAAGAACCAGAGTTTCTTTATACTATAACTAAATTTGCATTTTTTTGCAAGTTGATATGCATTACAAGAGGAAACAAAGAAAATTAGAAAATAGAAATAATATGCACATTTTGTTAATTCATTAGATAATAAATTCGCAATTATATATAACTGCAATCCAACACTATATAGCTTAGGAAATAAAAAGATTTATGCAAAAATGCAATTAACAGAAGCACATACGTAGCAAAAAACACTAGCGCAAATAGAAAAATAAAATTTCTTGAAGCTCCGTTATATGCGAAAAAAAAGAAGAGAAAACACAAATGTATGGATGCCCCCGTAGAGGCCTTTTTTTTTACAAAAAACATTTCATTGAACATATACATAAATCAAGCAATTGAGATACTTGAAAATCTTACTTTATTTTCCCTTAAGATAAATCAATTTCACAATTTACAAAAAATGAGAATTGAAGTTAATATTGTAACAGTGAAAAGCAAAACACGTGTATGTATATAATGTATATAATATGGTATAATGAATTTTTCATAAGTATACAATGTTGTTGTGCAACTAAGATATTATGGTCCTATTAACAAAATGATGCACTGGGTTGGACGAAATTTTCAAAAGAAGAGGTTTCTCTAGTAACTATGTACATTGGTTTCCATTTATGTGTCACGAAAGAAAAGTAAAAATTAATTGAGTATCATAATCCAAGTTGTTGGGAAAACTATTGAGGGGGGGTGAATTAGTATTTTTAAAAACTCACAATAATAATTTTCTTTTCTGAAATGTATACGCGACTTTACTGAACCCAACTAGTGTATATACGCGACTGTTGTAAAAGAAACTAGTGTATGCTTAGTAAACTTGTAAAATAGCTAATTATTTATCTGTTAAGCTTGAACCATAATGTAAGAGATTTATTAGGTATTTGATAAGAAGTAAACAGGTACAGTAAGAAAAAAATAAAGTATCACACATAAGCAACACACATGAACACCAGGATTTAAGGTGGAAACCCAATGTGGGAGAAAACCACCACTGTTGTCATCTCAGTCTTCAAAACTTATTAATATCAAAAACTTCTTACATTATTGTACTGGTGCAAACTCATACTAGTACGTAGGCACCCACCTGCTGAAGGCTACAACCTTCGCTCGTTTTCTAGCTCCTACTGGAAGGGATCTCCAACCCCCTTACCTGATCACCAGCTACTACTGGTAGGAAGCTTCGAATTCCTCACTGAAGGCTCCAACACTCAGCAACATCTGTGGACCATGTTTCATAAATTTTCACACTCAATCCAATATCAAAACTTAAACTCAACAATCAAACTGTAACTCATCATTGTAATAAAATCATCAATCTCTGACACAACTGATTCAACCAATCACTGAAACCCAATCAACTAACACTTAATCAAAATTCAGCCAATCAACTGGAATAGTCAGATCATTGTAACCAGTACACAGAACTAAACTCAGAATACTACATCAACACACGTAATCAACTGCAACCCTCATCATTCAAATGCAAAAATGTATATGTTACTTCACTTAAGGCAACCCGCATGTATATGCGCCTTTTTTATATACGTGACTTTGAAGAAGCGAACCAACGTGTATACACTCTTTTCTATAGATAAACTTGCAACCAGATCTTAATATACTGAACACTTATAAGTTTGAATCAGACACAGAGCTAACCAGAGATATTCTGAAATATTCTATTAGCTTACAAAGCCCTCATATAGTAATCAACATCAATAATATTTTCAACCAATCAACATGTAAACAAATTCAACTTCATCATTCAATCAGTTATACTTCAAACATTATCACTCAACCCAGATCAATATGAGGACATCATTGACAGATAACATAGAAACAACAACACTGATCAGGTTGATCAGTCATTTATGAACATAAACCCTTACTTTATATACATGACTTTGAAGAAGAAAACCCACGTGTATACACGCTTTTCCCGAGACCAACCAGCATATAGATCTGCAAATTTTGACCTAAAATTGTGTAGCTCTTCAAAACCTCAGAAAGACCTAGATCATAATATTCAGAGTAAAAAAACATGTGTCAGTACTTAGATCTAGTCAATCCATGAGTAACTCATACAATGAAAAGTCATTTCAGGTCTAATGATCCTGATCCATCATTGTATTCATTGGTGCATAATTATTTCAGATCTATGGGACAATTATGGCCCTTACAATGCAAACATACTTCAAATTGAAGTATTCATAAAATATCCTTTCACTTTCACACTTGGCACTTTGATCTTCACCTCTTTATATAGTTTAGCCCTTATCCAATACCACAAGTCAAAACTATACTAGTGTTGGTGGTAATATTTGACGTGATCAATATCTGTTTTCATGCTCATTACTATAGGCCAATACCATAGTAAAGACCCATGGTATTTATAATACTATGTTGCAAAAACCATATGCTACTTTGCTTCACCAAACTCACTTGTATATGCGGCTTGGCCTTGATGAACCCGCATATAGATTTTCAAATATTCACATGTATCAAACTTTTGATTTTGATCTGTAAACGTTTGACCCATCATTCTGGTATTCTGTTCCATTATTTTGTCACCTTGAACTAACCTATGGATTTATCTATTTACCATATACGTGTTCTGTCAAAAGTGAGTTTGCATCAAGGACAACGCGTGCATCATAATGCCAACAATCTCCCCCTTTGGACTTGATGGCAACCATGTTGGTGTTGATCACCTCAACAAGTAGAAACCTGTTAGATACATCAAATAACCATTATTCAAACACCAAGATATTCTCCCCCTTTGACATCAAGGGAAAATGGCGGATCAAAACTCCCCTTGTGGATCTGACTTGCACTATAATGCCCATGCTCCCCCTGAGCACATGTTGAATCTTCAAAAAGATTTTCAAATGAAGAACATGGCTCTATAACTCAACTGAGTATGAGCTTTCTATCACCAAGGACTCATGCTTACATCAAACACCCAACCATGTGGGGATACATATTTGACTCAACCACCCAACCAAGTGGAATTACAATTTGACACTACCACCCAACCAAGTGGGATTACATATTTGACATGACCTCAAAATTCCATGCATGACTGATTATGACAATTATTACATCATAAGTCTCCAAATTACCTTTACATCAAATGATATATATGACATTAATAACTGAGACCAAAAGATCTTAATAGTAGCATAATTCAACAATCAGAATGTCAACAATGTGTTATATTTTGCAAGGCTAATGCTCCCCCTGAACCCGTGCTACTTGTTCATTTTCAAAAACCCATTCATCAACATATCTTCACCAATCAGATAAATATCAATAACTCAAAATCATATCAGCAGACTTTACCTATCAACACTAGACCAAGAAATATCAAATCATAACTGTCAGAAGCATGTCAGAGGTTGATCTTGAGTCTGTTCCACTATTTGTCTATCATAGAAAAACATGCACGAATGTCTGCAAAGAAACTCACGTATATATGCGATTATACTTCATGAAATCCGCGTATAGACAACAACCTTCTGAATTTTCACCTATAAACTGAGCAGACTGGATTAGCAGCAAAATGAGGCAGAGACAACTCCCAGTTTCTGCATGACTCTGGGAAGGGGTTTAGTAAATATATCAACAACTTGTTCTTTGGAGGGAACATACTCCAATTTAAATTTTTTCTCAAGCACGTGTTCTCTTAGAAAGTGATACTTAATATGTATATTCTTGGTCTTGGAGTGCATAACAAGATTTTTCGAAATACTAATAACACTTGTATTATCGGATGGAGAACATTTGATTTGTATATCCTGTAATGTTTGAATCATCCAGAGAAGTTGTGTGCAATAAGATGCAGTAGCCATATATTCTGCTTTCATTGTAGATAGGGCAATGGAATTTTGTTTCTTGTTGTACCAAGATACCAATCAGGGTCCCATGTAAAATGCACCTCCACTAGTGCTTTCCGGTCATCAACATTTGCATCCCAATCTGCATCTATGTATGCATGAAGGATAAGATCTGCATCTTTAGGATACCATAGACCAAAGTCTTGAGTTCCTTAGAGATATTTGAATATTCTCTTTACTGCATGAAGATGTGATTCCTTTGGATTGGCTTGGAAACGTCCAACAATCCCAACTATATGCATGATATCTGGTCTGGTACCTGTTAGATAAAGTGGACTTCCAATCATAGACCTGTACTCTGGTTGGTTTACTGTGAGAGAACCATCATTAGAACTAAGGCTACATCCTGTCATCATGGGAGTACATACAAGTTTGCACTCTTCCATCCCATACTTCTTTAGAATTTTCTTGAGATATTTTGTTTGTGAGAGAAAGATGCCATCTTTTTCTTGTTGTACTTGTAGACCAAGAAAATAGGTTAGTTCCCCAAGTAAAGACATTTCAAATTATTGTTGCATAATAGAAGAAACATTCTGACTCGTAGATTCTTCATTACTTCCAAAAATGATATCATCAACATAAAAAACAATAATCAGTAGTTTATCACCCTCAATTTTTGTGCACAAGTTGTTTTTTGCAGATCCTTTTGTGAAACCTTATTGTTGCAAATATTTGTCAAAACGATAATACCATGCCCACGGAGCTTGTTTTAGCCCATATAAAGCCTTTTTTAGTTTTCATACAAGGTTTTCATCGTTCCCCAAATTGAATCCTTCTAGTTGTTCAATATATACTTCTTCTTCTAGATCTCCATTAAGGAAAGCAGATTTTACATCCATTTGATAAACTTTGAAATTTCAAAAAATTGAAAATGCAAGCGACATTCTTATGGCTTCAAGTCTGGCTATTGGTGCAAATGTTTCTTCAAAGTCTATACCTTCTTGTTGAGCATAGCCTTTACAAACAAGTCCAGCTTTGTTCCTAATGACCTCTCCATTTTCATTCAACTTATTTTTGAATATCCATTTTGTCCCAATGACATTTTTATCACGAGGCCTTGGAACCAATTCCCAAGTATCATTCTTTTCAATTTGATCAAGTTCTTCATTCATGGCCTTAACCCAACATTCATATTTACTAGCTTGATTTACATTTTGTGGTTCAATGGTGGATAATAAAGCTAGATAACTAGAAGATCCTACAAGGGTTCTTCTTGTTTGTACCCCAGATTCCTTTTCTCCTAGAATTTGAGTTTTTGGATGATTATTTTGAACATACCTGGATGGAGCCTTTTCTTTGTCTGATGTGTCTTCTTCTGTTGCTTCATTAGTTTCTTCTTCTATATCATTGCAATTTGATGTGGTAAACCATTCATCCTCTTTTGTTGTTGTTACCCTTTTGGGCCCTGTGCATGCTTCATCAATCACTACATCAATGCATTCAACAATTTTTCGGAGTCTCTTATTGTAACATTTGTATCCTTTGATTTTAGATGAGTAACCAAGAAGTATTCCTTCATCTGCTCTAGCTTTGTACTTACCAAGCTTTTCATCATTATTTTTTATGAAACATTTGCTTCCAAAAACTATAAAATGCTTTACAGTGGGAGGCTTACCATACCAAAGTTCATACGAAGTTTTTTCACTATTCACATGGACATGAGCCTTGCTAAGAATATTTACTGTAGTATGTGAAACTTCACCCCAGAAGGTGTCAGGATTTCTAGACTCATCAAGCATAGCACAAGCCATTTGTTGAATAGTTCTATTCATTCTTTCTTCCATGCCATTTTGTTGAAGATTTTTAGCTACAAAAAAATGTCTTTTATGCGATGTTGTTCACAGAAATCAAAGAATCATCTGATATGTATTCTCCTCCTCGGTCATATCTGAGACATTTGATTTTTATATTTAATTCATTTTCAACTAATTCTTTGAATACTTTAAATTTATCAAATGCTTCATCTTTGTGTTTCAATAAACCGATCCAACACATTATAGAAAATTCATAAATGAATAAGATATGGTATTTTTCTCCACGAGGTGACTTTTTCCTTACTCATCCACACAAATTAGTATGTATAAGTTCAAGAGGCTTACTTGTTGATCCTTCTTTGGAATTGAATTGAACTGTAGTTTGCTTACCGAATTGACATGGCTTACAAATGGTACTTTCTGGTACTGTGATGTTGGGTAGATCACGAATAGATTTGAGCCTGCTTGATTTTATTATTTGGGAGAAGCTTAGATGTCCCAACCTTCTGTGTCATAACCAATTTTCCTCTGCCTTACATAGATAACATTGTTTTTGGCTAGCTTTCAATATATACAGATTTCTTGGGGTTCTTGTTGCTTTTATTATGGTCTTTCATGTGTCAGGTTCACGAACCACACATTCTTTTGATCAGAATACCACCACATTTCCTTGGTCACACATTTGGCTAACACTCAACAAGTTATGCTTTAATCCATCAACATACATAACATTACCAGCTTTAACCTTTTCTTTTAGAAAAACAGAACCTTTACCCTTAATGACAACAGGTGAGTCATTTCCGAAAGTGACATTATTTTCTTTCTCTAAAACATTGTATGAATTTTTTTTATCTTTATCACCTGTCATGTGTTTTGAGCATCCCCGCTATCAATGTAACATTGATTTTATTGTCCTTCTGCAAACAATGCTATGCCATAGCTTTCAAACTGTAACTCCTTCCTTTTCCATACCTTAGAATTTGTTGATATTTGCTCCTTTTGAGATGTTGGTTGTAATTTTCTCCTGCATTCAAATTATTCATGTCCAAAGTTATTACAAAATGAGCATTCAATTTCATCTATAAGAGGTGAGAAGTTATTATAAGTGTTCTTCTTGACTCCTATCTCATTCCTTTGTTTTCTTGCTTCTCTAGTCATGATAGTTTTGTATGTAACACATTGAGCAACCTTATGACCAAAATTATGACATGAGAAACATTGTCCATTAAAAAATAAATTTATGTGATCATAGAATATTCTGGTGTTGTTTACCTTTTGACTGGTGCTTCTATTGTTTTTCATCCTTGGATTGGAGTGAACATGATTTACCTGTGGAATGCCTTTATTCTTTTGCTGAGAACTGAAGCTTTGTTGACTGGTTTTTGCTACATTAGTGAAGCTTTGCTAAGTGTCTTTTGCTACATTTAGATAGCTTCCAGTGGTGGCGAAATACCTTTATGTTTGAGATGCTTCTCCAGTGTATCCAAGACCTGTCTTCATAAGAGGAGAGTGTTGTACCTTGATAATTTCATCTAAGGTTTCAGATCCTTTAGCAAATCTAAGATTCAGAGTTTTTATTTTCTCAAGTTCCTTTCTTAGACTTACTACTTCACATTCTAACTTCTCATTATATTTTTCCTTTTCTATGAGTTGATGCTTCAAAGTATCTATGGCTACTTCATTTTCTTCCAAGAAAATTTTGAGTTGAGTAATTTCTTCAAAGAAATCTTTTTCCTCTAAAGCATCCACAAATTTATCATTAGACTCAATAGTATTTTTCTCAAAAGCCATGAGTAATTTAAAATCTTGATCAGATTCTCCTTCTTCACTATTTGACAAGCCATCACTATCTTCATGAGTATAATAACTTCTTCTATTGTCAAACCGTCTCCTATTACCTTTAGTAGTCTCCTTCCCTTTGTCATGATTGTCTTTATGAGGACATTTGGCAGCATAATGACCAAATCTACCACAAGAAAAACATTTGAAAGGAATCTTACCTCTGAACCTTCCGGTAACTAGTTGAAGTTTCTTTACAAAGTTCACCTCATCTTCTTCTGATATATATCCTGATTCCTTGTGTTCTTCCTTTTCTTTTCCTTTTGCATATGCTTTAAATGCGACTTCTCTGACTTCTGAGGGACCTCCTTTCCTCATTTCAAAAGCAGTCAGGATCCCATGAAGTTTAACAACAGTAAGAGTCTACAGATCCTACTTCTCTTTAATGGCAGACACTTTTGACTTGAATTTAGGAGTTAGAGATCTTAATATTTTCTCTACTAAAGTAGTGTCCTTTATTTCTTCACCCAGTTTTTTCATGTGATTTATAATATCATCTATACGTAGGAAGAAACTAGCAATACTTTCATCATTATGCATTTTGAGAGTTTCATATTGAATTCTAAGAGTTTGGAGTTTAGCACTTTTTACCTTGGTATCACCTTCATAACTTTGAATGATTCTGTCCCATATTTCTTTTGCTATGTTTAGCTACATAACTTTGAAAATTTTTGATTCTGTCAGACTTCCCAATAATACATTGACAACTTTGGCATTGATTTGTATGGGAACTGCAGCTGGATATTGGTAACCTCCTTCCACAATTGCCCAAACATCTGCTCCAAGAGACTGAAGATAGGATCTGGTTCTTGTCTTTTGATATATAAAATTATTTCTGTTAAAGAGTGGTGGTCTGATAGATGTCGTTTCATCTTGATTTCTCATCTTGGGAGATCTTCCTTCAAGCAATCAAGATTCTTTTGAAGGACCTACCCTGATACCAATTGTTAGGAAAAATATTGAGAGGGGGGGGGGGTGAATCAATATTTTTAAAAACTCACAATAATAATTTTCTTTTCTGAAATGTATACGCGACTTTATTGAACCCAACTAGTGTATATCCCTAATTGTTGTAAAATAAGATAGCATATGCTTAGTAAACTTGTAAAATAGCTAATTATTTATATGTTAATCTTGAACTAGAATGTATCGTCTGGGTATTCAAAACTTACTAATATCAAAAAATTCTTACATTCTTGTACTGGTGCAGACTCATACCAGTACGCAAACACCCACCTGATGAAGGCTACAACCTTCACTCGTTTTCCAGCACCTACTGGAAGGGAGCTCCAACCCCCTGATTTAATCACCAACTACTACTGGCAGGAAGCTTCGACTTCCTCACTGAAGGCTCCAACCCTCATCAACATCCGTGGACCACGTTTCATAAATTTTCACACTGGATTTAATATCAACACTTAAGCTCAACAATCAAGTTGTAACTCATCACTATAATACAATCATCAATCTCTGACACAACTGATTCAACCAATCACTGAAACCCAATCAACTGACACTTAATCAAAATTCAACCAATCAACTGGAATAGTCCGATCACTATAACCATTACACAGAATTGAACTCAGAATACAACATCAACACAGAGAATCAACTGCAACCATGATCATTCAAATGCAAAATATATACACAACTTCACTTAAGCCAACATGCGTGTATACGTGCTTTTTTATATGCGCGACTTTAAAGAAGCGAACCTGCGTGTATACGCGCTTTTCTATAGAGAAACCCGCTTACAAATCTTAATATGCTGAAAACTGAACAATTGTAATTCTAAATCAGACACAGAGTTGACCATATATATTCTAAAATATTATGTTAACTTACAGAACCCTCATACAGTCAGCAACATCAATAATCTTTTCAACCAATCAAAATGTAAACAAATTCAACTTCATCATTTAATCAGTTCTACCTCAGACATTATCACTCAACCCAGATCAATATGGGGACATCACTAATAGATGACAGAGAAACAAAAACACTGATTAGGTTGATCATTCATTTGTGAAAAGAAACCCTTACTTTATATACGCAACTTTGAAGTAGCGAACCCATGTGTATACGCGCTTTTCCTGAGACCAACCAACGTATAGATCTATAAATTTTGACCTAAAATTGCGCAGCTCTTCAGAACTTCAAAAAGACTCAGATCATAATATTCAGATATAAAAAACATACATCAGTACTTAGATCTAGTCAATCCATGACCAGATCATACAATGAAAAATCATTTCAGATCTCATGATCTTGACCCATCATTATATTCATCGGTGCATAATTATTTTAGATCTATGTGACAATTATGGCCCTTACAATGCAAATATACTTTAGATTGAAGTATTCATCAAAAATCCTTTCACTTGCACACTTAGCACTTTGATCTTCACCTCTTTATATAGTTTAGCCCTTATCCAATACCATGGGTCAAAACTACACTAGTGCCAATGGTAATCTTTGACGTGATCAATATCTGTTGTCGCACTCATTACTATGGGCCAATACCATGGTAAATACCCCTGGTATTTAGAATACCATGTTGCAAAAACCATATGCTACTTTGTTTCACCAAACTCGCGTGTATACGTGACTTGGCCTTGACAAACCCACGTATAGATTTTCAAATATTCACCTATATCAAACTTCTGATTTTGATCTGTAAACCTTTAACCCATCATTCTGGTATTATGTTCCATCATTCTGTCACCTCTGAACTGACCTGTGGATTCATTTAGTTACCATATACTCGTTCTGTTACAAGTGATTTTCCATCAAGGACAACACATGCATCATAATGCCAACACAAGTAGCTAGTATCGATGAAACCACAATCTCCCTAGATTATATTTAAATCTCCAATTTTTATTTTTTTTTATTTTCTTGTGTTAAAATGAATTTTAAGAAGAGACAAAAAAAACTAGAAAAGAGAAACGAGATACAAAATCTCTTAATTCATTGCACAATAAATTTTCAATTGTATATAACTACATCGCAACACTATATAGCTCAGAAAATATGAACAAAAAAAACTAATTATAAAATGAACACTACATGAAAAACAATTATGCAAATAGGAAAATAAGGATGATTTGATCTATGGAAAAAGAAAACGAAAACACAACTATCTCAATTCTCTTGTAGTGCCTTATTTTAACACAGAGCATTCAATTGTGCATATACAGAAATGAACACATTGATACACATGCAACTATTTTCTTTCCTTTTTTTTCCCTAACAGAACACAATTCCAAAATTTACAGCAAATGAGAATCCAAGCTAATATTTTAACAGTGGAGAGCAAAAGATCAACATATATATAATATGGCATACTAACTATTCTGGAGTTACATTATGTTACTGTGGAACTAATATCTAATGTTCTTATTAACAAAAAAATTGAGTCCATAGTCTCATAGATATTTTGATATAACTGAAATATCATATTGCATAGTGTGCCTTTCGCTCTCTGTTTCTATCTGGAGCAGGAAAACTTATAGGAAAAAGAAAAACAAGAATGAGTTATAAAAAATAAAAGGAAAAGAAAATATTATTGATTGAGATATTGTAGAAAATATCCAGAAAGCACTCGACTAAATGTTTTTTGTGTTTTGTAATTTTGTAACATGCAATAAAAACAAAACTATATATTAGTATTTCTGCAAGTATTTGTGAATTATGAATTGGTGCAATACAAAAAATAAAAAATGAAAAGAGCAAGAATAACTTAACTGTCAAAATGTATGAACTTGATGTACGAAAGATGTTTTTTGTCTGTTGGTCACAAATCTTTTATCTCGGCAATAATTTTGTTCACTGTTAAAGTAAAAAGACCTCGAATACAAAGTTTTTTTAAATTGAAAATTGTAGATGATATGCTTTGCATGTATTCCTGAAATCTTGTCTCAACAATAACTAGGCAATGTTCTTTTAGCTGTGGCATCTGAAACATACAATCAATTTTGCAATTCTCTATTTCCAGTGTGCATTCAACACTATGTTCATAGTTAAATGATGTGCCATCTTTACAGATTGTGCAATTATCTACGGTTGAATGAATGAGTTGTTTGCATTTACTACAAATTCGTTGAAAAGGAGAGAAAACGTTTTTGGCTTTCAACACTCCCTTGATATGTGTTTTTTTTACCTAGGAAAATTAAATTGTTAGGTTCAATATGTATGATCAAAATCCAAGATTTTGTACATCAAACTAAAATTACTATTACTTGAACAAAAAATCTACTCATAAATATACATGTGTTCTTGACATTCCAAATGACAATAAATGTTCTCTTGCAAATTGATCATTCAATGGCTCAAGAAAAGTTGTTGATCCAAAGCATAACTATTGAATCCCTTTCACATAATTTCTGACAATGTTTTTGAACAAATAGAATGGAGTCATCTTTGATGCCAATTCAAATTGTATTTTGAAAAACTTCTCTCTATGACTATCATTCAGTGGCATCTGTAGTGAATCAAGAAACATATTTTTTGTTAAGCAGTCTATGCAAATAATAATGAGATAACTTCTACCTTGATAACAATGGAAAAATAAATACAATAACACAGTTTCAAAGAAACTATTAGCTTTTTGTTCAAAATGCAAGTATAGTTATTCTAGCAACAGACTTACAATTGTATTGTCCTCTGCAGCTTCACCATATTTTATACTGAGTTCTAGTTTCTTGTTATTTTGGTGGTAGCCTATTACTATTACTCCTATAGAATGAATTTCATATGTATACTTGAGACAACAAGATTGTGTATTATTGTATCTGGAGCCAGCCTGCGTTTTAAGTAAACCTATGCAATTGATTCAACCTTGGTTTTGTCCTGTAACAGTATGCAACATTTTGCATCTCCTCATTCATTAATACCTTTGTTTCTTATCACAAAATCTATAATTTGAACATTATTTCCAATAGTAAACATGTTTTTGAAATGCTCTATATTGTTTCTCATGTTCACTGTGATAGTCAGTTGGTCATGGCTATCAACCAAATCAGCGTGGAGTAGTCGCACCTTTGCAAGAGAGTTAGGACTTTTAGTTTGTGTTGGCCCATAAATAACCAATATATCGCCTTCAAAAGTTTTTTCATATGCTCCTGAGCATATTTCAATGATTGACGAGGATGTTGCTTCCATTGCTTTTTCTTTGTTTATGTGCAAAGTCAAAACAATATGCTTCAAAAAACATTGACATTGATTTAATGTAAACATGCCATTTGACTATCGAAACATTCAGTGCAACACAAACCTAATATTTTTGGATTCTCATTTTCCACAATTTGTTCTTCCAATAATTGTTTGTTACAGCTACATGTTTGCATGATATTGTTCCAAATGATTGGACCAATTGTTTCCAGAAAACAAAAATGCAAGTCATCAAGTCTGAGACAAGTGTATAAGTAACATTTAAAACAATGTATACTCTACAATGATACATTATATATACATATTTTATTTGTATGGTACGATTAGCCATTGTTGGTGGCTATGTAGTAAATTTGCATAAGTTACAATAAAGAAAATGCTTTATAGATTTCATTGACAAATATACATATAGTTCATTTGTGGAAATGTGTTATTAAGAATTACTATGGCCACAATATTTTTCTTTATCAAAAGCAGTTGCACAAGAAATAATAAAATATGAACTAGAAGCTAAAGCAAATAATACTATTCAGTATATGGATAAAAATGCAACAAAGTGAGAACGAAAATGTGTAAATTGCAAGCCAATCATGACATAAAATTTATAGTTATACAAGACAAACTCAACAAATTTATGTTCATGGTTCGAAAACTTACCAAAATTTAATATTTGCATGTTGTTGTTGTTTTGTTGTTTTGGTTGTGCATAATTTCTTTGTTTTTCAATGTTTTCAAATCAAGGGATATGTCAAAGGTGCACATTTGTAAATATGACAAATATTGTGACAAGTGAAAAATTAAATCGTAGAATATGAACATTGGAAAAATGACTCAAGGCGACAACAAAGATATGGTAAGACAAATTGTATGATGATCTATCCAATAAGCATCGAAAACATGGAAAGAAACAGTACTAGCTGAAATGTTTGTCCAAAAGTGATCTAGCATTGAGCTATAGTTAGTTGTTGGTTTTTTTGTATGAAAATTGAAGCCATTATTTTGCATAAATGAAAGTAGTTTTTTTTGTTGATGGCTAGTTTGCAACATGTCCAAATTGAAATCACCAACAAACACAATTGGGTAGTTGTTGCATGTGTCCTCTAAAATGAATTTGATGAAATTAATTATTTCTTCAATGTTTGCATTTGATGTAATATATAAATTTGCAACTATAATGGTTTTTCTTTCAACATGGTATGTTGCAATTGTTGATTCAATTTGGTCTTTTAGATAAGTGAAATGATTCTCAACTACAATATTTTTTCTGTAGTATGTGAGAATTCCATGTAAATGGTATAAATATATGTAGTCATATTTTCTTGACAATAATGGATTCGATGGAGATGATTTTTCTTTGGTTTTTTGGAAACAAAGGATTCAGCACTCATTAGATCATAGTCAGCAATGATATCTTCGAAATGCAAGGACAAATTATGAGTTTTCAATGAACATATTGTCAAATCAGTAATTGTTTTATTTTGACATATGCTATATTCAAGCTCATAGGAGGCATTTTTTCTAAGTCTATTTAGCTAAATAACAACTTTGTCATTGAGGGAAAAGTTACTATGTTCCAATTTGTTTAATAAATAGAAGGACATATAATCTTTGACATGAGAAAGTGTAATATAAACAAGTCCATGTTTCCTAACTCCTTTTGGGTCAAAAGCTAATTTGTCCATTGTTAACCCTTGTGATCGATGTATAGTTCATGCACATGCCAGTTGAATAGGAAATTGTTCTCTTGTAAAACTAATTTTGTTGTTTGATTCATTATTCCTACAAACTCTAGTAACAGGTGTCCACGTAGACATTATTCCATCTTTGTACAAATGTGCCATTTTTTCCCGTTGAATAGTGCCAACAACTAGATCAACAAATTCGATCCAAATTGCACCATTTTCAAATGTTGTTGATGCTCTAAAAATTCCTTCAACACCATTCACCAAGCCATCCTGAATACTGTAATTTCCACAAATTAGTTCAATAATCATATTTTCTTTGAACACAATAGAAGATGGAAACTACATTTTGATATGTTTATTGTGATTTGTATTTGTTGAGTCAATTGTTCTATCATATGCATTTAATATAATTGCTTCTTTATTGATGAGAGACAACATTCTTTGATGATGCTCATGTAAATTCTTGTTTAAATAAAACAGATATGGAAAAGTTGGATCATTTGGTGCTTATCCATAACAATGTTTGTTCAAGAACGTAAAATCATCATCAGCATGTGAACATGTCCTGATTATGTTTAACATGGATACAAATTCTTTATTGTCTTGTCGCATTACCTGTTTCAGTTCATAAGCTTTCACATTTTCTTTCCAAAATTTATAGGTACCACTAGTTCCTTTAAGATGTGGTTGTTCAAATATCCAACAATCATGTACATTTTTTGATTGACATAGGTCACCATAGAATATTATGTCAAGGTTCCCAAACGGGGAAGCTGGAGTATGCATAATTTTGTAGAGTCGCTTGTCAATGTTATAAAGAAATTGAGACCCAATTAATGAAGCCTCATCTATCAACAAAAATTTAAGTTGTTCATATTCTTTTCTCAATACATCAAGTGTGTTAGAAGCCAATGGCACCATGTGACATGGTGAAAGTGGAAAATGTAAAGTTGAATGGACTATAACACCATGTGCAATATATGCAGCTTTTCCAGTATATACAAGTATTAGACCTTTCTTTTTTAAAGGGTCACTTTGTAAGTCTTTGTTATAAATACGTACCAATGCATGGTAAAGTGCTTGTGCAGTGAATGTATTTCCTGTACTTGCACCTATAGTGATGAACAAATAGAAACGCTTACCAGGAATATAATTTTTCCATAGAACTATTTGTTTGATTATTGATTGTTTCTCTTGATTTAATTGTCTCATATTTGATGGCATGCCAATGTGTCTAAAGCAAAGGGATGCTTAATGAATTCATTGTTTTTTGTATACTTAGTTTGAGTGTTTTTGAATTGCATTTTATCCTACAAATCTTGTTGAATGTCATAGTTTTCATTAGAACAAGCCCTATTGTCAGTTTCTAATGGCAATTGAAACAGAAATATCTCATCACTTTGGGATGCAACTGTAGTGAAAGCATTTTCAATATCGCCCATGGTGCGATTAAACAAGAAAAATGTTTTTCTGTGACATTGATAATGTGTTTATGCAAAAATTATGCTTCAACCCATGTTTCTTCATTTTTCTTTAATGTGTATTCAAACTCCCTGTATGGGATGTAAAGCATCATTTTTTCTCTATAATGGTTTTTTGGGTCCATGTGTTCATTGTATTGAATGAATCTTATGACACATGGACGTTTTCTTTTTTTATGTTGTTTTCATGATTGAATAAGAGGAAACATATTATGCCAAGAAAAATTTCTCAAGGGAAATGGGGCGTGCAACATATCTATCAAAACTTGTCATGCAACCAATATCTTCATAATTATTGGGTTCTTGTTAAAAAAAATAGGTCTTTTTAGAACATATGTTTGTTTTTCAACTAGAGCAGTGTTAATGAAAATTATTTTTCTAGAAGCTGAATACAAAGGCAATGATAGAGCAATGTGGACTTCTTGTCGACTTGACATTTGTTGCATATTTAGCAATGTGTTTCCAAGCTTACGAATAGTTTTAATTTTGTTGTCTCCACAAGATATGCAATTTTCTCGAATTTGTTTGAATGTAGTTGTCATGGAGCAATCCATTTTTGTCATATAAGAGCTGCAATATGTTGTTGCAACATAGGCATCTAAAATAAATTGAGCATCTGTGTTTTCTTTCCACAACAAAGGGATTTTTTTTGCAAATGCATTTATCCACACATTGCAAGGATTTATTTTGAGCAATACAATTGGCCGAGTAATACAAAATCGTAAGAGCATGATGTATTCTTGTTTTGTAATTCCAATATTGGCTAAAAACATGGAAAATGTTATGTTCTTTGAATAATGAAATGAAATGATATTTTAACGTCCACGAGACTAAAAATAGTCTATGGGACTATTAGTTCCCTATTTTTCATCTTTTGCAATTCAATCCTTTTCTTGTTCAAATTGATGATGAGATGGCCCAACTTTCCAACAATCCCCTCATTGAAAAGACAATTCCAAGAAACCGATGCTAGCATATTCCCATAACTTTCTATGATGTCTTTGAATGCATCACATTCCAAAATGAAATGTTTTTTTGATTCCACTGCCCTAGACGTGAAAAATTTACACACCCATTCTTCCCAAGCTTCTTTAGGCCTTTTCCACCATTCTGTTTCACACCGAAGTTGATGTAAGTTAGTTCTTAATTGAGCAATAAGAACCTTTGCCCTCCACGGAATGCTAGCTCCAATGAACTTTTTTTTGTAGATCACACGTAGGGTTGAATTCCTCAATGTATTACTTCTTCTTTCTACCCAACTCCTTTCCCCATACTCGTTTACAAAACTTCTCCATAACAAAATCCTTTAGCTCCTTGCTATTTGTGGGACATGCATTGAGGTAGATATTCCATTTTTTCATCCATATGTAGTTTTGTTTCATCCATGTTTTCTTTCTTTCACTCATTCCTTCATTGAATATAACATTAGGTCATCTACCTACTCCCATTTTTTCAATTCCTTTTAAATATCTTATGAGTCGCACCATAACAATTTCTTCGATGGGAGTTGCTCCTGTTTCACTCAACATTATCTCATAAGATACACAATATTTTATTTTGAACTTGCTCATGATCAAGCATTTTTGGATTTTCTCAGTTTGTTTCCATTTTGAGAGAGGGGTGCTGCTAGCCCACAATTCACACCCACATAGCATCACTAGACAAACTAGGGTTCCAAAAAATGTTTTAGTCATTTTCCAATCCCATAACTCTGCCTCTCTACATCTATTTTGAAGAGCATATAATACTTTCCACCCTCCTAAAATTCTCTTCTTTCTGTAGTCTTCCCAATTAAGTTTGTTGTTGAAATCAATCTCGAGGTACTTGTACTCATTTACTTCTTCAAGAATGTTTCCTTCAAAGAAGAACGTATGTTGGCTCTGCTTCCTTTTATTAGAGAAAATCATTATTTTGGTCTTGCTAGTATTGACTTGCATCCCCACTTCTCTACAAGAATATCAAGGGCATATAGGTGCATTTGCAATCCATGGGCTGATTTAGAAATCAATACAATATCATCTGCATATAAAAGAAGCTTTATCACAAACTCCCCCAACTGAACACCATTCCACCTTGCAGATTTATCCACTCTTCCACTTTATCAATATATAAGCCAAAAAGAGTAGGAGATAGAGGGCAACCTTTCTTGATTCCAATGTCACTTCTAAATGCAAAGGAATTTCAAGTTCTTCCATTCTACGCCACAAGTTATCTCTAGGGACTGTGTCAAATGCCTTTTTGAAGTCAACAAAGAAGCAAAATGCTTCTTCTTTGTCCTCCCAAACATTTTCAACAATGTGTCTCAATGTGATAGCATGATCCACTATATAATTCTTTGACCTAAAACCCACGTGTCCTCTTGCCCTCTTTTCTTTTACTTCTACCCACTTATTGATTCTATTTTCTATCATGCTGCCGAAAAGCTTTGCAAACCAAGGATTGATCATAATGGTTCTATAATTGGAAGGATTATTGATTTGTCCTGTAGAAGAAATGAAAGTTTCTTTTACATTGTTTGCATATCATTATTTTCATTGCACAAAGGATGCAAGATACAAGTTTCATCAATTAATGGGATAGGGAAACCAAATATACAACTAGAATTTTATGTTTTTTGCAAGTTTTTGTGTGGTGATGGGTTTGAAATTGAATCATTTGATTCAACATAATTTTTATGCAAACAACTCATAAAATAGAAAAAAATATAGATCAACGACTTAAAAATCAGCCTCTTCGAGGGGGCAACCTCCTTTACATTACACAAATGAACAATTCTTGGATGATACAAATAAAAAAACCTCCTTTCTATATATAGGAGTCTAAGGGGTCACAATATAATCAAAGATGACATAACAATAATAATATAAGGGCACAACAATAACAATAGTGGGCTTCTATGGGGCACAATAATAAAAATATGGGGGCAATAGGGGAACAACAATACCAATAAGGGCTATAATGAAAATAGTAATGGGGGAATCACTAGTATTATAGGGACCTAACATGCCCCTCTCCTTCAAAAAAGTGTTGTCCTCAATGGTTGAGTAGTTCTGGATGCTTCTATATAAATTTCTCATCTGCCCATGTGGAATCTTCAACGGGTAAGTTCTTCCACTTGATGATATACTCCAAAATTGATCGATTTCGTAGTTTTCGATTTCTTTCTTATGTGATTGCTTTAGGTTCCAATATGATTTTTCCTTCCTCGTCAAGTTCTGGAAATATTGTTTGAACTGGGAGCTTGTCACCTATAACCTTCTTTAAGCATGAAACATGGAAAACCGGGTGCACTCGGGAAGTTGCAGGAAGCTCCAATTTGTATGCCATAGTACCAATCTTTTGCAACACCTTGTACGGTCCATAATACTTTGGTGATAATTTATTATCCTTCTTAGCTTTCTTGGGGGAAATTTGTTTATATGGTTGTATTCGTAGAAATACCCAGTCACCTACATCAAAACTTCTTTTGCTGCGATGTTGATCTGCCTGTTGTTTCATTATATTCTGCGCCAAAGTGAGGTTATCCTTTAAGATTTGGAGAACTTGTTGTTGATGCTCGATGTGATCTTCCACTACTTGAAACTTAGAATTTTCTCTTAAATATGATGTGATGGATGGTGGATGATATCCATAAAGTGCCATAAATGGGGTCATTTTTGTTGCAGTATGGAAGGAAGTGTTATACCACCATTCAGCCAGAGGCAACCATTTGACCCATTGTGTATGTTTATCAGATACAAAGCAACGAAGATATCCTTCCAAACATTTGTTTACTATCTCATTTTTCCCATCAGATTGAGGATGTAAGATGAGCTATGAGCTAAATGAGTACCAAGACAAGAAAATAATTTTGTCCAAAAATTTCCAGTGAAAATGGGATCTCTGTCACTTACAATAATCTTTGGGTTTCCATGTAGCTTTTGAATTGTTTCCATAAATGCAGTAGAAACTATATTGGCTTTAAATGGATGAGATAATGCACAAAAGTGTGCATACTCGGTAAGTCTGTAAACTACCACCATGATGACACCCTTTCCTTCAAACTTGGGTAAACCTGTGATAAAATCCATTGAAAACTCTTCCCAACGTTGGCTTGGAATGGATAAAGGTTGTAATAGACCTGAGGTCTTAATTGTTTCAACTTTATTTTGTTGGAAAACCAAAAATTCCGCCATAAACTTTTGAATAATATTTAAGGCCATCCCAAAAAAAATTCCTTCTTAACCTTGTGGTAAGTTTTTAAAAATCCTGAGTGCCCTCTTAAGGGAGAGAATTCCATAAGAATCTTTTGTTTGAGTTGGGAATTCTTACATAGGTACAAGCAATCTTTGTACCATAACGAATTATTTTTCCAGCTAAATGTATCAAATGTATTGGGATATTTTTGTAGCTTTTTAATGACTGCCCACACTTCTTCATCATTCTTCCTTTCATCCCTTGCTTCGTTTATCCAATCTGGTTGGATAATAGAAATGGTACAAATCAATGCTTCAACATCCTCATCCTTTCTTGAGAGTGCATCTACCACAATATTTTGCTTCCCTTTTTTGTAAGTGATTTCAAAGTCATAAGCCAACATATTTGTGACCCATTTTTGCTATTCTTCCCTTCATCCCTTGCTTCGTTTATCCAATCTGGTTGGATAATAGAAATGGTGCAAATCAATGCTTCAACATCCTCATCCTTTCTTGAGAGTGCATCTGCCACAATATTTTGCTTCCATTTTTTGTAGATGATCTCAAAGTCATAACCCAACATGTTTGTGACCCATTTTTGCTGCTCTTATTACTTTGTTCTAAAAAGTATTTAAGACTATCATGATCCGTTTTTACCTTGAAGTGTCTTCCCATTAGGTAGGGTCACCATTTCTTAAGTGCATGTAGTATTGCCAACATTTCCTTCTCATAAATAGCTTTGTGTAAAACCTTTGATTGGATGACTTTTCAAATCAATGGGTCTTTCTTCTTGTATTAAAACAACACCAATTCCATTTCTTGGGGCATCACATTCCACAATAAAGGTTTTTGTGAAGTCCGATGTAGCTAAGACCGGTGCTTGACACATTGCCTCTTTAAGATGTTCAAAGGCATTCGTTGCTTTTGGAGTCCATGAAAATGCATATTTCTTCAAAAATGTTGTTAGAGGTGTTGTTATTCTCCCATAATTCTTAACAAACTTGAAATAATACCCTGTCAGCACGAGAAATCCTCACAGGTGCTTTATGGATGTGGGGATTTTCCATTTCGTAATGGCTTTAATTTTGCTAGGGTCTACCTTAACAACTTTATGAGATATAATATGACCCGGATATTCCACCTCTTGTACTCCAAAGAAATATTTGGAGCTTTTTGCATATAATTGTTTCTCCTCCAATAGTTTGAGCACCTTGTCAACATGTTGAACATGATCCTTCCAAGACTTGTTGTAGATTAGTATATGTTATGAAACCAGCTCAAGAAAAGATAGATCAACGCCTTAGAATTCAGCCTCTTCGAGGGGGCAACCTCCTTTACATTACATAAATGAACAATTCTTCGATGATTCAAATGACAAAACCTCCTTTCTATATATAGGAGTCTAAGGAGTCACAATATAATCCAGCCGACCTAACAATAATAATATAAAGCCACAAAAATAACAATAGAGGGATTCTATGGGCACATTAATAACAATATGGAGGCAATGGGGGCACAACAATATATATAAGGGGTATAACTACAATAGTAATGGGGTAATCACTAGTATTATAGGGACCCAACATGCCCCTCTCCTTTAAAAAAGTGTTGTCCTCAACGCTTGAGTAGTTCTGGATACTTCTGCATAAAATTCTCATCCTCCCATGTGGAATCTTCAGCGGATAAGTTCTTCCACTTGATAAGATACTCTGAAATTGATCGATTTCGTAGCTGTCGAGTTCTTGTTTCTATGACTGCTTCCGGTTCCAATATAATTTTTCCTTCCTCGTCAAGTTCTGGCAATATTGTTTGAACTGGGAGCTTGTCGCCTATAACCTTCTTTAAACATGAAACATGGAAAACTGGGTGCAATCGAGAAGCTGCAGGAAGCTCCAATTTGTATGCCATAGTACCAATCTTTTGCAACACCTTGTACGGACCATAATACTTTGGTGATAATTTATTATCCTTCTTAGCTTGCTTGAGGGACATTTGCTTATATGGTTGTAGCCGTAGGAATACCCAATCACCTACATCAAAACTTCTTTCACTGCGATGTTGATCTGCCTGTTGTTTCATTCTATTCTGTGCCAACACGAGGTTATCCTTTAAGAGTTGGAGGACTTGTTGTTGATGTTCGATGTGATGTTCCACTGCCTGAACCTTAGAATTTTCTCTTAAATATGATGTGATGGATGGTGGTTGATACCCATAAAGTGCCATAAATGGGGTCATTTTTGTTGCTGTATGGAAGGAAGTGTTATACCACCATTCAGCCAGAGGCAACCATTTGACCCATTGTGTCTGTTTATCAGATACAAAGCAACGAAGATATCCTTCCAAACATTTGTTTACTATCTCAGTTTGCCCATCAGATTGAGGATGATAAGATGAGCTATGAGCTAACTGAGTACCAAGACAAGAAAATAATTCTGTCCAAAAATTTCCAGTGAAAATGGGATCTCTGTCACTTACAATAATCTTTGGGTTTCCATGTAGCTTTTGAATTGTTTCCATAAATGCAGTAGAAACTGTACTGGCTTTAAATGGATGTGATAATGCACAAAAGTGTGCATACTTGGTAAGTCTGTCAACTACCACCATGATGACACTCTTTCCCTCAGACTTGGGTAAACCTGTGATAAAATCCATTGAAACCTCCTCCCAACGTTGGCTTGGAATGGATAAAGGTTGTAATAGACCCGGTGTCTTAATTGTTTCAACTTTATTTTGTTGGCAAACCAAACATTCTGCCACAAACTTTTGAATATCTGATTTAAGGCCATCCCAAAAAAATTCCTTCTTAACCCTGTGGTAAGTTTTTAAAAATCCTGAGTGCCCTCCTAAGGGAGAAGTGTGCAATTCCATAAGAATCTTTTGTTTTAGCTGGGAATTCTTACAGAGGTATAAGCGATCTTTGTACCATAACGAATCATTTTGCCAGCTAAATGTATCAGACATACTGGAATCTTGTTGTAGCTTTCGAATAAGTGCCCACACTTCTTCGTCATTCTTCCATTCCTCCCTTGCTTCGTTTATCCAATCTGGTTGGATAATAGAAATGGCGCACAACAATGCTTCCACATCCTCATCCTTTCTTGAGAGTGCATCTGCCACCACATTTTGCTTCCCTTTTTTGTAGATGATTTCAAAGTCATAACCCAACATCTTTGTGACCCACTTTTGTTGCTCTTCAGAGGATAATCTTTGTTCTAAAAAGTATTTAAGGCTATCATGATCCGTTTTTACCTTGAAGTGTCTTCCCATTAGGTAGGGTCGCCATTTCTTAAGTGCATGGAGTATTGCCAACATTTCCTTCTCATAAATAGCTTTGCTTAAAAACTTTCCCTTGATTGGACGACTTTCAAAAGCAATGGGTCTTTCATCTTGCATTAGAACAACACCAATTCCATTTCCTGAAGCATCACATTCCACAATAAAGGTTTTTGTGAAGTCCGGTGTAGCTAAGACCGGTGCTTGGCACATTGCCTCTTTAAGATGTTCAAAGGCCTTTGTTGCTTCCGGAGTCCATGAAAATGCATCTTTCTTCAATAATGTTGTTAGAGGTGCTGCTATTCTCCCATAATTCTTAACAAACTTGCGATAATACCCTGTCAACCCAAGAAATCCTCGCAGATGCTTTATGGATGTGGGGATTTTCCATTCCTTAATGGCTTTAATTTTGCTAGGGTCTACCTTAACTCCTTCATGAGATACAATATGACCCAAATATTCCACCTCCTGGACTCCAAAGAAACATTTGGATCTTTTTGCATATAATTGTTTCTCCTCCAATAGTTGTAGCACCCTGTCAACATGTTCAACATGATCCTTCCAAGACTTGTTGTAGATTAGTATATCATCAAAAAATACTAACACAAATTTTCTAAGGAATGGTTTGAAAATTGAATTCATCAAACCTTGAAATGTTGAAGGTGCATTGGTAAGGCCAAAAGGCATGACCAAAAATTCATAATGACCCTCATGAGTTCTAAATGCCGTTTTCGGAATGTCTTCAATCTTCATTCTGATTTGATGATATCCTGAACGAAGATCCAACTTGGTGAAGTAAATTGATCCATGCAATTCATCCAGTAATTCATCAATGACAGGAATGGGGAACTTATCTTTAATAGTGAGCTTGTTGAGCTCCCTATAATCCGGACACATGCGCCATGATCCATCCTTCTTGTGCACCAATACTACTGGAGCAGAGAAAGAACTTTGACTCGGTTGAATTATACCAGCCTCTAGCATTTCTGCAACCATACGTTCAATTTCACTTTTTTGGACATAGGGATATCTGTACGGCCTGATGTTTGGAGGAACACTTCCTGGAATCAGATGAATAGCATGATCATGATCACGCATAGGTGGGAGACCTTTGGGAGTCTCAAATACCTTGGAATGATTGTCCAGGACTTTTTGGAGATCTGGAGAAATAGATGATTCCAATGTGGAAACATCTAGCGAACATAATTGTGCAATTACACCTCTTTGCTCCTTTTTTAGAAGCTTTGTCATACCATTAGAGCTGATTATCTTTCCTGGTTTCCCTGCAATACCCCTTAATTCAACTTCCTTTCCTTCCGTAGAAAATTTGATGAAAAGTTCTTGAAAATTAAAAGCTATTGTACCCAAGGATTGTAGCCATTGGACTCCTAGTACAACATCAGCACCTCCCATTGGAATGGAAAGCATTGGGCTAGTCAATACATATTCTCCCATGGATAGCTTGATATTATGGCACTTTCCAGAGCAATTTATTGTTCCTCCATTTGCAATCATCACTTGACACTCTGGTGCTGGATATAGGAAGCAATTCAATTCTTTTGCTACCCTACAATGAATAAAATTGTGGGTGCTTCCTGAATCAATCAACACTATTACCTTTTTCTTCTTGATTTGTCCTTCTATCTTGATGGTTTGAGGAGTGGTAATTCCCGCCAATGCATTACAAGATATGGTCGGATTTATTTGTTCTTCATCTAGGCTTTGTTCCTGGAGTATATCCTCTTCTTTTGACCTTTCTTGCTCCTTTTCTTCTTCCTCTTCACAATCTATGTAGAATAATTTCTTCTCAGCACACTTATGACCTTTAGTGTATTTGCTATCACAACTGTAACAAAGCCCTTTTGCTCTTTTTTCTTCCAATTGTTGTGGTGTCAACCTTATAGGTTGTGGAAGACTAGGGGCAACAACACTTCCGTCTTTATAGTTGTGAGTGGTATGCTTCCTAGTTGCCATAATTTTGCTTTCCATTTTTCTTGCTAACCTGAATGCCTTCTCTAATGAATCAGGTTCCCAAAGGCGAACATCATGTTGGATATTATCCTTTAAAGACCCTATGAACACATCAATCCTATGCTCCTCTGGAATATCTTTTACCCTTATGTTCAATTTTTGGAACTCCTCAATGTGCTCCATTATTGAACCCTTTTGTTTGAGACTTATCAATTGGCTAAAAAAAGTGTTGCTTTTTGTATCCTCATAATGTGCTATCAATTCTTCCGTAAAAATTGCCCAAGTGATAAATTGTTTACGAGAGCAAAGCCATTGATACCATACAAACTGATTTGGTTCCAAATATAAAGTTGCCATACGTACCTTTTGTGTGTTTTGCACATTATTGAGATCGAAGAATTGCTCCATCTGTAATATCCATGTGGCGGGATCCTTGCCATCAAACTTCCTCATATCGATTTTTGGAATATGGTGGGTCTTCGATCCAACATTAGAGTCTATGGAATCATGATTAACATTTCTTTTGTTCTCATCATGAGTTTCCTTTACTACCTTTTCACCATTAGTAAGTATTTCTTGTAGAAAATTTGTCAAATCTGTCTTCAAATCTGCCATGTCTGTCTTCAAATCTGTCCTTAAATCTGTCTTCAAATCATCCATCTTAGCTTCCATTCCCTTTATCTTAGATTCCACGCCATTTATCTTAGCTTCTGTTAGCTTTTGTGAGCGTGACATTTGTTGCACTTGTTCTTGTAATTTTGATATATCATGTAGCATTTCTTCCTCTTCTTCATGAGTCATGCTAGAGCTTTCAGGTTCCTTACTAGGTGTTTGCATTTTCTTTCCTCGGGGCATCAGTTACCGATAATAATGCTTTACTATGCCCTTTGAATTCCTTCAAACCAAGCTTATGCAAAAATTTAAAAAAAAAACTACACACCTTTTTTCACTTTGTAGAAGCCTGATATTGAATCTGATGTATCTCTGTAATTTCGGATCATCCAGTTCTGAAATTTTGACCTGTAGTAGCCTTCTGAGTCCTCTTTCCAATGCCACAAGTCTGATCCAAATTGGTTTCTCCAAGGAAGAGTTATGTGAAATCTCCCACAGTGACTTGCTTATAGACTAGTTCAGTAGAGCGAACTTGTACGACGTGCCACGAGTCACTGTTTCGACCTTTGGATCTGAAAAATGCATACAAGAAACTAAAGTCCGTCCTCTTTTTGTACCTTCTTACGAAATTTCAATCCGATCCTCAGAGAGAAAGTTATGACGATTTTCCCCAGGTCACCTGTTTTGAATGTAATTCAGGAGTCTGCAAAAAGACCAACTTCCTCAGATCATATCTCCGAAAATATCACGCGAAAAGCTCTGAAATTTGGACCCAAGGTTCAGCGTGATTTCTTCTCAAATGGGTTTTTTTTGCGACTTCTGAAACGTCACAGAAAAAAAGTTATAGCGAAAATGCCACGATGACCTGTTTGGAGCAGCGAAACCCTAGAATCCAAAGCTCTGATACCAAATGTTATGAAACCAGCTCAAGAAAAGATAGAAAAGATAGATCAACGCCTTAGAATTCAGCCTCTTCGAGGGGGAAACCTCCTTTACATTACATAAATGAACAATTCTGTGATGATTCAAATGACAAAACCTCCTTTCTATATATAGGAGTCTAAGGAGTCACAATATAATCCAGCCGACCTAACAATAATAATATAAAGCCACAAAAATAATAATAGAGGGATTCTAGATGTTTTAGGCGCTACGATGGAGGCGTTTTTCGGTATTAGGGTTTCAGAAGACCGCACCGCCGTAGCCCCTGAAGGTTTGCTCTGCTCTCGAACGGCCAGAAGCCGGTACGCTGGTTTCTCATCGCCTGAAGCTTCCCTCTCGCCCTGGGTCGGATTCACTGAGGGGAAAGATTCAAATGATTCAAACTACAGCAAACAGAGACCGGCGTATTTCCCTTTCTTCTGGGCGCAGGTCGATTACCTCAGGGCGGCACCAGCCTCTCATCCAGAGGTTTTCACTCTAATTCAACCGATCCTCACCCAGCCTTGTCTAGATGCGTTCCCCTCCGTGATCACACTGCTCAGGCATGGCAGATCCGTTTGCGTCTATGAAATACAGAGGCGCATAGTTCCCATGCCCCATTTTGGCAAGACGCGGTTCCGATCGGATGAGCTAGGGTCGATTTCAAAGGACAGGGTCGAAGATCGAGTTTGGGGGTGGAATATGGACCTGGATCCTCGATGTTTAGAGATTTCTCTGCTCTCGGCTGCGCAGATCTGGGCCTTTTTCACCCTGACGCAGCGTTTCAACAGAGGAATCACAGATCCCTTTGCAGCAGATCCGCGTTGGAGCAAAAAATACCTCAGGCAGAAGACTTCCTCTCACCTGCGGCCTCCTTTGCGTCAAGAGCTGGAAGATGCAAAAGACTCTGGCCCCGTGCTGCTCCAGAAATCTTTTGAAAATTCCTCTGCCCCCTTTCAGATTCAAATAGCACAGATATCTGGCAAAACCATTCTGCAATGGGTAAACCCTACAGATCTGGTGCAGAACCTCAAAGCAAATCTGGAGCTCAAACTGGGGATCCCCTCAGCCCTTCAGAGACTTATTTTCCAAGGTAAACAGCTCGAAGATCCTCTTCCTCTCTCTTTTTACAGCATAAAAAGCAACAGTTCTTTAGTGTTTTCCTTTCGCTTGAGAGGTGGAGCTGCAGGGCAATCCTCTTCTGCTCCTCCAAACTCCTACAAAGACGCAGTCCGCTCTGAGATTCCCGCAACCCCGGAACTTCCCAAACCCAAACCTTTTTTGGTTGATAAATTGGAGGAAGTTCCCTCGGTTGAGATCTCCTTCTCTGATCTAGCAGACGAAACCCAAAAATTTGCTGAAAGGGCCATCATCTGCAGATTCAATGGGCTCTGGCCACGCTCAAAGGATCTTTATGACTGGATCAAGGACAACTGGACCGACCGTTGCAAGGTGTATTTCTGTGCAAAGGGATATTTTATAGTGTTGTTCGATAACCTCGAGCACTACGAAAATGCATTAGAAGAAGGCCCTTGGTTCATGGGTTCAGCAGGCCTCTTCTTAACTCCATGGTTTCCAGACTTTGACCCAGCTTCAGCAGCCATCACTAAAGCTCCTGTATGGATCAGACTTCCAAATCTCCCAATACACCTGTGGCGCACAGAAGTATACAGGCTAATAGGCAATACCTTGGGTTGCTTTTTAATGGGAGATTACAAGAGGGAACGGCAAGGTCTCTATACATATGCTAGAGTATGTGTGGAGCTTGACTTAAGCAAGGGATTGCCAGAGTACATCAATCTCAAGATCAATGACTTTGTCTGGACCCAGTTTCTAGAGTACGAAAACACTGCCTTCCGATGCCGCCATTGTCACCTAACAGGGCACCTGCATAACTCCTGCCCTTCGCTGACAGCAAGAACGAAAAAAGGCATCTTCGCAAAATCCAAGCCCAAGCGTTGGGCTCCCTGTCCACCGCCGCCAGCTGGGAGCTCTAGCTCCCCAAGTATGGAGAAGGAGGAAAGCGATTCAGAACCAGAACAGGCGCCTCAGCCGATGGTTACGCCCACGGACACTATGGGGCACATCCATGTTACAGCAAGCTCCCAGAAACGAGCCCATGAGACTTCATCCTCTGAATCAGAGAAGGAGTTCCCGAAGATAGAAAATTCCAGTCTTCAAGTGGTTCTAGCTCATTCTCCCCAAGATGGCTGGACAAAAGTCAACAAAAAGAAAGGGAAAAAACATTGTGTTGTAGTCACTGACCCTCTGGGGTAAAAGCCTGTTAGTCAGTCTTTGCTCTCAAATTTTTTGATGTAGCGCTGAGTTTGTATCTTCCTCCGGGACCGAGGTTGATGAATCCATCATTTCCGGTCTGCCGGTCTTTTGCTTTTCCTGTTTGTACTATATTTTTCTTAATAGATTTAGTCTTTACCGAGAAAAAAAAACAATAGAGGGATTCTATGGGCACATTAATAATAATATGGAGGCAATGGGGCACAACAATATAAATAAGGGGTATAACTACAATAGTAATGGGGTAATCACTAGTATTATAGGGACCCAACAGTATATCATCAAAAAATACTAACACAAATTTTCTAAAGAAGGGTTTGAAAATGGAATTCATGAAACCTTAAAATGTAGAAGGTGCATTGGTAAGGCCAAAAGGCATGACAAAAAACTCATAATGACCCTCATGAGTTCTAAATGTTGTTTTCAGAATGTCTTTAATCTTCATTCTGATTTGATGATATCCTGAATGAAGATCTAACTTGGTGAAGTAAATTGATCAATGCAATTCATCCAATAATTCATCAATGACAAGAATGGGAAATTTATCTTTAATAGTGAGCTTGTTGAGATCCCTATAATCTAGTCACATGTGCCATGATCCATCCTTCTTGTGCACCAATACTACTAAAGCAGAGAAAGAACTTTGACTAGGTTGAATTATACCAGCCTCTAGCATTTCTGCAACCATGCGCTCAATTTCACTCTTTTGGTCATAGGGATATCTGTAAGGCTTGATGTTTGGAGGAACACTTCCTGGAATCAAATGAATAGCATGATCATGATCACGAATAGGTGGGAGGACTTTGGGAGTCTCAAATACCTTAGAATAATTGTCCAAGACTTTTTGGAGATCTGGAGAAATAGATGATTTCGATGTGGGAACCTCTAGCGAACATAATTGTGCAATTACGCCTCATTGTTATTTCTTTAGAAGATTTGTCATTCTGTTAGAGCTGATTATCTTTCCCATTTTCCCTGCGACACCCCTTAATTCAACTTCCTTTCCTTCCGACAAAAAAATCATGAAAAGTTCTTGAAAATTAAAAGTTATCGTACCCAAAGATCATAGCCATTGGACTCCTAGTACAACATCAACACCACCCATTGGAATGGAAAGAATTTAGCTATTCCATACATATTCTCCCATGGATAGCTTGATATTATGGAACTTTATAGAGAAATTTATGGTTCCTCCACTTGCAACCATCACTTGAAACTCTGGTGCTGGATATAGAAAGCAGTTCAATTCCTTGGCTATCTTACAATGAATAAAATTATGGGTATGGCTACCTTTTTCTTCTTCATATGTCCTTCTATCTTGATAGTTTGAGGAGTGGTAATTCCGGCCAATGCATTACAAGATATGGTTGGATTCATTTATTCTTTCTCTATGGTTTTTTTTTGTGTATATCCTCTTATTTTGATGTTTCTTGTTCCTTTTCTTCCTCCTCTTCACAATCTATGAAAAATAATATCTTCTCAGCACACTTATGACATTTAGTGTATTTTTTATCACAACTGTAACAAATCCTTTTTTCTATTTTTTCTTCCAATTGTTGTGGTTTCAACCTTGTAGTTTGTGGAAGGCTAGGGGAAACAACACTTCCATCTTTATAGTTGTGAGTGGTAGGCTTCCTTGTTGCCATAATTTTTCTTTCCATTTTTCTTACCAACCTGAATCCCTTCTCCAGTGAATTAAGATCCCAAAGGCGAACCTAATGTTGGATGTTATCCTTTAAAGTCCCTATGAACAAAACAATCCTATGCTCCTCTGGAATATATTTTACCCTTATATTAAATTTTTGGAAGTCCTCAATGTGCTCCATCATTGAACCCTTTTGTTTGAGATTTATCAATTGGCTAAAAAAGGTGTTTTTTTTTGTATACTCATAGTGTGCTATCATTTCTTCCTTAAAAATTGCCCATGTGACAATTTTTTTATGAGAGAAAATCCATTGATACCATACGAACTAATTTGGTTCCAAATATAAATTTGCAATGCGTACCTTTTGTGTGTTTTGCACATTATGGAGATCGAAATATTGCTCCATCCGTAATATCCATGTTATGGGATCCTTTCCATCAAAATTTCTCATATTGAATGTATGAAATCATTATTAACATTTATTTTTTTCTCCTCATGAGTTTCGTTTACTACCCTTTCGCCATTAGTAAGCATTTCTTTTATCAACTTTTTCAAATCTATCTTCAAATCTTCCATGTTGCCTTTAAGTTTTTCTTTTATACTATCCATCTTAGCTTCCACGCCATTCATATTAGCTTCCATACCATCCATCTTAGCTTCCATGCCATCCATATTAACTTCCACGCCATCCATCTTAGCTTCCACGCCTTTCTTTAAACCATCCATCTTAGCTTCTCTTACTTTTTGTGAGAGTGAATTTTGTTGCACTCCTTCCTCTTCTTCATGAGTCATGTTAGAGATTTTAGGTTTCTTACTAGGTGTTTCCATTTTATTTCTTAGGGGCATAAATTAATGATAATTATGCTTCACTATTCCCTTTGAATTCCTTCAAACTAATTTTTCAAACCAAACTTATGCAAAATTAAAAAAAAAAACTACACATCTTTTTTCGCTTTGTAGGAGTTTGATATTGAATCTGTTTTATCTCTATAGTTTCGAATCTCCAAGGTCTAAAATTTTGTCTTGTGGTAGCCCTCTGAGTCCTCTTTCCAACTGAGAAAGTCTGATCAAGATTGGATTCTCCAAGGAAGAGTTATGCCAAATCTCCCATGATGACTTGATTAAAGATTGGTTCAGTAGAACAAACTTGTACGAAGTGCCATGTGTCACTGTTTCGACCTTCGAACCTGAAATCGATACACAGAAACATAAAGTATGTCCTATTTCTATAAATGTTTACTAAATTTAAATCTGATTCTCAAAGAGAAATTTATGACGACTTTCCCTAGGTCACCTATTTGAGATATAATTCGGGAGCCTGCAAAAACCCTAACTTCCTTGGATCATATCTCTGAAACTATATCGAGAAAAGATATGCAATTTGTATCCGAGGTTCATCAAGATTCTGGCTCAAATGGGTTTTAATTTTAGCTTCTGAAACATCGTAGAAAGCAAGTTATAGATAAAATCCCACGATGACCTATTTGAAGCAGCGAAACCCTAGAATCCAAAGCCCTGATACCAATTGTTATGCAACCAGCTCACAAAATAGAAGAAAATATAGATCAACGACTTAAAAATCAGCCTCTTCAAGGGGGAAACCTCCTTTACATTACACAAATGAACAATTCTTGTATGATACAAATGACAAAACCTCCTTTCTATATATAGAAGTCCAAGGGGCCACAATACAATCAAAGTCGACATAACAATAATAATATAAGGGCACAACAATAACAATAGTGGGCTTCTGTGGGGCACAATAATAAAAATATGGGGACAATAGGGGCACAAAAATAAAAATAAGGACTACAATGACAATAGTAATGAGGGAATCACTAGTATTATAGGGACCTAACAAAAATTGTTGAATCACAAGTCAAATACTAATCAATGATACCTATGACATAAACATAAAGGGAATGTTGATATATTGCCGCATTTTGAATCCAAAGTAATCCATGGTCATGCTGTGTTCATCTACTTTGGAATTCTGTAATAAACAAATAATCTTGCACTTGACCAAATAATTCATTGTTTTTTGTTATCAAAGAACATAGTTATGATATTCTATGCCTATAATATCGACTACATATGACTGTTTGACATTTGATCAATGTGTCAATGCATTCATCAAAGAATTTATTTGCCTCATTTGTTAAGGAGTCAATACTTTGTATTTTCAATGCATTTATCAATGGTTCCCAAAGATGCTCAACACTATTGAATGTCACAAAGAAAGTTGGTGGACCAAGCTATCGTATCATTGCAAATATATATTTTGTAAATGTTCAAAATAGTCAGGCGATGTGCGAATGCTTCTTAAACATTGATATGAAATTAGTGACTTTAATAATTTCTGAAGATTGCTTTTATTTTTAACGTCTTTAGCACCTACTTTTTGTCCTTTTAGCTCTTCTTTGCGAATAGAAATCCAAGTTGAGTTAGAAACCTGGTTTATCAAAATATGAATTGCTTTAAAAAATATGTTTGTAATATGTGTTGAAAAGTCACCATACATGTGCAACAGATCCCATTGTGCAATTTTTTATTGGAAAAGTGATTGATATCATCAGTAGGGTGACTTGATCCAAAAAACAATGTTAGGAAGTTCAGTTCTTCAAAGAATTTGTCTTGAAAAATACCTAGGGGACGAAACCCTTCAAAAGGTGAAATCTGTATTATTCTTGTATCAATATCATGGATAACATGGGCCTATGAATAACGATGTACAAGTGTTTCATTTTCTTGCTCTAAATCATTATCTGCATTTGGTGAGTCTAGTTCCTTCATTTTTGGACTATCGTTCTCATGATCTTGTCTACTTTGATCAAAATGTTTTTTCCATTCATAGTTGATTACTATTTGTTCGCTCTTGTATAGAGATGTGTTGCACAAGTCATGTAATGCACACATCACTTTCTTGGGTTGAATATTTCCAGACAAATAGGCATTCTTGTATTCCAATTTTCTTTTTAGCATAATTCCCACTGTCATATTGTCATCAATATCTCTAATAAATTATCTCTTAATTCTATCTATACTAGAAGGAATATTTATGATTGTTCCTGTTGATCCAATTTGTGATTTTTTGTAGCCAATTTGTCTTATTTGTGCAAAATCCATCCTTGGTGCCATTAACCTTTCTTCCAAATATGTCAATTGTGCAACAGAGATCAATCTTTCATTTCGTCGAATATAAAGAGGTGATATAAATGTAGGGACTTTTTCATTAAGTATTTCATTATTACAATATTTGCATATTTGTTCATTGATTTTAATGGTTTTGAAGTCTGAAGCAGGCATCATATAGAAAATAATAGATAATATGTCTTTGTTAATCGATTGCATGTCCTTTCCAAAGGAAAATCTATCACAAATGCAACATGCATATGTAGGCGTGTCTTAGATTGATTGCAAATATGCCTCAATTTCTTTATTTGACTTTACATGTTTCTTTTGTGCTTCTTGTATTATAGCACCTTGTGCTCGTATTGCAGATTTCAATTGATGTAAGTGAGTGTACCGCTTACTATAAGCATTGGAAAAAGAAGTAGAGAGTTCTTTCTTATTTTGTGTCTCCATTGAAAAAGGATTATTGTCCTCATTTGATGATGTGGAATCCTTCGATACTACAACAATTTTTTTTTATTTATTTTTGGTGTCGATCGAGAAATGCTTTAATTGAGTAGAACATCTAGTAAACCTAGATTCTTTTCTAAAAATATATATACAAGGTACACTTGAGGTCGGCTTGCGGTTATCTCTTTCCGATATTCCTTGGAGCATTTGTGGTGAATTGTCAATGTCACTAATATTCTGAACATTCTAAATTTCCAAACTTGCATGGAAATGTGCATGTGTTGTATATATTGATACATGCATAAGGTACAAGACTTTGGAGCAAGTTTTTGATGAATAGAATCTCAAGGAAATATCTTTTGTTTCTATATTCTAGATATATATGTTAACATCAAGGAGTTCACATATCCATTGTATTGCAAAACATTTTCCCTCTATATGTCCATGTGCATATGGAATTGATAAATTTATAATATAAGCTTGTCAACCATTGATACATTGCTCTTGTTCAATGTTTTCAACACTCAAGTGTTGTTGTAAGCAAATTATAGCTCTATCATCATTGCAAATGAAACAATTGTAAAAATTTTATGTAATTGTTTTTCTGATATTAGACATATCAAACCATGGTGCAAGCGTGCAAATAGACTCAAACAAAGAGTCATGACAGTCATTGAAATTTTTTCGATAGATCATGAAGCCTTCTTCAAATAATATTTTCTCAATTGACAATATGTCAAACTATCCATGTGAGAATTGGTATGGGAAAATTCATGGGCCAATCATTCTATTTATTGAAGCTACACTATCTACTATGTTATGTAACAACAATGGTTCAAAATGTCCACATGTAGGATTTTGGTTATGTAGAAAAATATTATATTGATAGCCATGAATGTCTGAATTGAACCGTATATATGCTTGGCCATTTGTAAATAGCCAAACATTGACTAGAACTGACAACCACTTGGAGAACCATTTGATACAAAATGCATCCCCCCATAAGATAATTGTAGATCGAGCACAAATAGAAGAAGGTGTAGGAAATCCTTTCAAGTAAATTTCAAGATCATTAATGCGATGAAGATCTTGAAGGTATTCAGGAGTTAATTATGTATGCAATGAATGCAAAGAAACATCATGTCGATGAGATAAGAAATGTCGAAAGTGGTTTAAAATTCCATGTTGTATTTCAGTTGAACTATAGCGAAAGTGAAGAAGAACAACAAATGAGTCAAATAAACAGTCACCAAGATAATAAAATAAATTCTCTAATCCATGTAGATTTAATCTAGATAACTTGTGATCAATTTCTTGCAATTTTGATATGTTCATCGCAAAACTATATTTCATTTCCATAAAGTATATTGAGACAAACTGAAAAATTTTCCAAATGTGACAATGATTTATAACATCAAGAGTGTGGATTGCATTGAATGTTCAATCAACACATATGATACTAGAAAATTTTTAGATCTCATATATTATCTAATCTACATTGTCTTTGTGACTATCTTCTCTCCCTATTTTTTGTTTCACAATACTCTGAAAATGAGTACCTAGCATTGTGACAAAAGAGTAGATGAAATGGACATAAGGAGCCTTGAAGATTGCACATTTTTGCAATTGAAACATAATTTAAAACTAAAGACATTTATGGAATTTAAAATAATAGCAACAAAAGCATCATTTTAATTTTAGTAAATTTCAAAACACAATATTTAATTTGCAAAATTCCGTAATTTTTTTTTGACAATTACTATAAACTCTTTTCAAAATGTATAAATCAAATATAATCCAATTATTAGCTTCAAAAACAAATTACAATATAGCTTTCTATAATAAACAACTCTAATTTAATATAACAAGCATAAAACTACTTAAAACAATTATCATATTCATAAGCTTATTGAAATAATAAACATATTCAAATGCTTATTACTATAAAGCTATCAATTACACCATGTCTAAGTTACTAACCTATTGTTGCATAATAAAGAAATTATGCTATGAAATAAAATATAATGTATTTAGGTTCCTAGTATAATGTAATATTTGTTTTTTAAGACTTGGTGCAATTTGATATAGCTCCAATTGTTTGAGCATAGCTATGGTTAACACATGAACATCGTAGTTTTTTGACATATCCACGTCATATCAGTTGGAGAAAGTTTCATAGCTAGTGTGAGCATATGCAAGAACAAAACCCAGACATAACTGGTAGACAAAAAACAATGCATGGAGTTAACAGAAAAAGTGAAAACTAGAAAAACTAATAATTGATATTTCTATGTAGCAAGAATTACCAAAGAAAAATTGTAAGTGTTTTGATCAATAAAACACATCACACATTGTTGTTTTTCAACAAATACCTATGCAACTTTTTTTTCCATAAAAATTTTAGTTTTTTTGCTATATATATGATTTTAGAATTCTTCTATCTAAATTGTATCTCTATGATTTATGACATAATAAAATTAATTACAATAGTCATATATACTTTGTGTTCATGCATAGCCTATACATAGTTCAAATGTATTCGTGATAATACACTAATCATTAAGAGATTGACATACTTAGAATGAGACTACATGAGAATCGCCAACAATGTATGCAAGGCACAACAATATTTATAGCACCATAGCTGGGATTGGTAAAACTTTCTATCGATTCGAAGAGCGTCTCGAGATTCAGGCAATTGCCATGAATTTATGCAAGCTACACAACACTTGTGTACTAAGACAAATTAACATTGCATTCAATGCTATTAGAACACACACACCTCTCTCTCTCTCTCTCTCTCTCTCTCTCTCTCTCTATATATATATATATATATATATATATATATATATATATATATATATATATATAGCTGGGATTGGTAAAACTTTCTATCGATTCGAAGAGCGTCTCGAGATTCAGGCAATTGCCATGAATTTATGCAAGCTACACAACACTTGTGTACTAAGACAAATTAACATTGCATTCAATGCTATTAGAACACACACCTCTCTCTCTCTCTCTCTCTCTCTCTCTCTCTCTCTCTATATATATATATATATATATATATATATATATATAGCGCGAGAGAGAGAGAGAGAGAGAGAGAGATAATATATTTTCTGTAAATAACAATGACCAAAAATTGGTAATGTGATTTTGTAGCATATTGTTTACTAGCCATTGAAAGCATTACCTACTATGTCATAAGTAATAAACAACATTCTAGTGACACATGACTAAATAAAGCACAAATAAAAAATCATTTCCCAATTATAATCATAGTACTATGACTACATTAAATTGAAAACCAAGGTGGGCATTCTAACTTTGTATCATATTGTTTGCTAGCCATTGAAACCATATCCACTATGCCATAAATAACAAATAACATTCCAGTCACACATGACTATAAAAATTTCAAATAAAAATCATCTCTTAAATTAATCATAGTTTTGTAACTACATTAAATTGCATATGTACTTTAGTAAATGTGTCAATTTGAGCAAAACATATTGCACCAAAATTGCATAGAAATGCAATACTTTAAGCTTCCATAGCCACTCATATTGGAATAAAGATTCCAAGTAGACATACACATCAAAAATGACTATGAGATTTAGGGGTGCATTTTGCTGGGTTGTGTTATATTCTTTCCATGAGTATCCCATGTAGTTAACCGGGGGGTTAGAGGGGCGGTAGAGCCCCCCCTTCGTTGCGCCAATTGTGTAGCGGGCGGGTCACAGGGGGTTTGAAGGGTGCAGGTAACCCCCCTCTATGGGGTCCGAGGCATCACCCCTGAAAATTTTGTTTTATGGACCCTATATTAGGTTGGGCAGACCTACCTATGGTTTTGTGCATGATTTTCACACATGGTTTTGGACGCGATGGTTTTCGGTCCATGGTTTTGGACGCGATGTTTTTTGGTCCATGGTATTGGATGCTTCGGCATGTATAAATTTGTATTGTAACATTGAAAGGAACATAATGAAAAATCAAGTTGGTAGTCCCAGTTTTGGGATCCAGAGGAAAATCTCTGTGTATATGTGTATATGTGTTTTATGTGTTATGCTCTCACATTGTTTATTTTCTGTGTTTTAGAATTTGTATGCAGGTAATTTTTGTACGGGGCTAAAACCTCCATTTGGTATCAAAGTTGTTTTGGCTTCAAGGGGACACCTTTGTTGCTGAGGGGTTTCGCTTGGGCCTGTGGTAGACCCTGTTCCGTGGGAGATCTGCGAAATTGATTCTGGTGGTGAAAGAAGATGGCAAGCAGTGGAAAGATAGAGATCGAGAAATTTAATGGTCAGAGTTTTGAGTTGTGGAAACTCAATATGGAGGATCTGTTGGTGGATAAAGACCAGTGGATCACGGTAGATCTGGGTACTAAACCAACGGGAGTGTTCGATGAAGAATGGAAGAAGTTGGATCGGAAGGCAAAGAGCACAATATGATTGTGTGTCTCAGATTTAGTATTGTTGAATGTATCAGGGGAAGCTACGAAGAAGGCTTTGTGGGATAAGTTAGGGACCTTGTACCAATCTAAGTCTCTAGTGAATAAATTGTTCCTGCGGAAAAAGTTGTATAACTTGAGGATGAAAGATGGAGACTTGGTGATAGAGCATTTGAACGCATTTAATATTGTGGTGAGTCAGTTATTGTCTGTTGATATTAAAATTTCAGATGAAGATAAGTGCATCAGTTTGTTGTGTTCTCTACCAGATTCATGGGATAGTCTGGTTATTGCAATAGGTAGTAATACAACTGCCTTGTAGTTTGATGAAATAGTCTCATCCTTGCTCACAGAGGAGATGAGACGGAAAAATATGGAGAGCCAGAATGGTGATGCCTTGTCTGTACGAGGACGTTCCCAGAACAGAAACAAAAATAAGTCATCAAGTGGGAAATCTAAATCTAGAGGGAGATACAAATCTCCAGGAAAACCTGTAAAGGTGGTGTGCTGTAAATGTGAAAAGGAAGGACACTATAAAAGGGACTCTAAATCTAAATCTCCCGATAAAGGAAAGGGATTTGATGATGCTCCTTCTGCAGAGGCGAAAACCACCTTAGATGAAGGTGGGGATGTGTACTTGGCTTCTTCAAGTACACATGTAGATCATGAGGCATGGTTGATTGACTCAGGTGCATCCTTTCACTTCACTCCCCATAGAGAGTGGTTCTGTGAGTATGAGAAATACGATGGTGGTGATGTCTTCTTAGGGGATGATAGGAAGGCTAGAATCGTTGGTCGTGGAAAAGTAAAGTTGAAGTTGCAAGGTGGAAGGGTTAGAACACTTCTGGGTGTTCTGCATATTCCTGCATTGGCCAGAAATCTTATTTTTTTAAGCAAGTTGGATGATGCAAGTGTAAAAACAGTTTTCAAGAAGGATACCTGCAAGATGGTTCGGGGAGCACTGGTATTGATGCGGGGAGTTCTAATTGGAACTCTGTACAACCTGCAAGGTAGCACTATTGTTTATGGGTACAACAGCTCTGTGGTTCCTAAAAGTGGAGCAAAAAATCTAGTGGTCTCTGGAGAGAAGACCATGTTGTGGCATCAAAAGCTTGGACATATTGGAGAGAAGGGCCTTTGAATACTTCATGGTAAAGTTATGGTAGAAGGTATGAGTAATAGTTCTTTGGATTTTGATTTCTGTGAAAATTGTGTATATGGGAAGCAGAAGCGGGTGAGTTTCCCCTCTGGTGGTAAGAGGGCAAAACAGATATTAGAACTTGTGCATAGTGATGTGTTTGGACCTGTGAAGGTTCCATCACTAGGTAATTCTGTGCACTATGTATCATTTATAAATGACTTCTAAAGGAATACATGGATATATTTCCTTAAGAAGAAATCTGAAGTCTTTGATAGGTTTAAAGAATTTAAGGCTCTGGTGGAAAACCAGACAGAGAAGAAGATAAAGGTGTTGAGGACACATAACGGTGGAGAGTTTTGCAGTAAGGAATTTGAAGAATTATGTAAGAAGTGTGGCATAGCATGACAGAAGACTACTCTATACACACCTGAGCAAATGGAGTTGCAGAAAGAATGAACAAGACGTTGATGGAAAGGGCAAGAAGCATGCTCAATGGTGCCGGGTTAGGACAGGAATTCTAGGCAGAAGCGGTGGAGACAACATGTTACCTGGTCAATAGATCACCTTCATCAGCGTTGGAGGATAAGACTCCACAAGAGGTATGGACTGGTAAGAAACCCTCTCTTTCACATCTGAGGGTATTTGGATGTCATGCATATGTACATGTTCCAAAGGAGAAAAGAACCAAGTTGGATAGTAAATCTGAAAAGTACATCTTTATTGGGTATAAGGATGGTTTAAAGGGTTATAAGCTTTGGAACCCAGTAACAAGGACGATTATGTATAGACGAGATGTGGTGTTCAGAGAGGTGAAAGATGTTATTAAACATGAAGTCCAATCAAAGGAACCTGAGAAGATAGAGTTTGAGCTTAAGGAGGAAGAATCGGACTCTACAGCAGAGGAGGAATCAGAAGACGAAGAGCCACAAACTCCGGGTGTGAGAAGATCAGTTTGAGAAAGAAGGTTGCCATAAAGGTATAGTCCATCTGCTTTCTGTTCAAATTTTGCTTTATCTGTTACTGATGATGATCCCAAAACGGTGAAGGAAGTAGTAGATTCAGAGGATGGAAAACTCTGGAAAGAGGCCATGGTTGATGAAATGGCATCTTTGCACAAAAATGAGGCTTGGGATCTGGTGGAGTTGCCAACTGGAAGGAAACCAATTGGCAGAAAATGGGTGTTCAAGAAGAAGACAAATGCAAAAGGAAAGGTGGAGAAATACAAATCTCGGTTGGTAGCAAAAGGTTATTCCCATGTGCCAGGAATTGATTTTGGTGATATTTTTTCTCATGTTGCCAAGGTAACTTCTATTAGATTACTTTTATCTGTTGTTGTTGCTTTTGATTTTGAGGTAGAACAGATGGATGTGAAGACAGCATTTCTTCACGGGGATCTGGAAGAGGAAATCTACATGAAGCAACCTGAAGGCTTTGCGGTGAAGGGTAAGAAAGAACTAGTATGCAAGTTAAAGAAGTCTTTGTATGGGTTAAAACAGTCACAAAGGATGTGGTATCAGAAATTTGATACATTTCTATGGGGACTTGGCTTCACCAGAAGCAAAGAAGACCACTGTGTGTATTTTAAATTAATTGGTGACCGTGTTATTTATCTAGTCTTGTATGTGGATGATATGTTACTGGTTGGAAATGACAAAGAAATTATCCAGGATTTGAAGACCCAGTTGTCCTCCAAATTTGACATGAAAGATCTTGGTGTCTATATTTTGGGAATGGAAATTAAAAGAGATCGAGCAAAGAGGAAGCTCTGGTTAAACCAGAGGATGTATGTCGAGACAATACTGCAGAGGTTTAATATGCAAGATAGTAAACCGGTGAAGGTTCCTATTCCTGTAGGTGTGAAGTTATCTGCTGAACACTGTCCCAAGACACAAGAATAGGAAGAGGACATGTCCCATGTTCCATATGCAAGTGCAGTCGGTAGCCTAATGTATGCAATGGTTTGTACTAGACCAGACATTGCACATGCAGTGGGAGTATTGAGCAGGTTTATGTCAAAACCAGGGAAGGAGCACTGGATAGCAGTGAAGTGAGTTTTCAAGTATTTGCGTGGCACTAGTGATTATGGTTTGTGCTACCAAGGAAGACCAGGATTGGAAAAAGTGTTGGATATTCATGGCTTTGTTGATGCAGACTGGGCTGGAGATCTGGATCAGAGAAGATCTACAAGTGGGTATGTGTTTAACCTATTTGGAGGTGCAGTCAGTTGGATGAGTAAGAAACAATATGTAGTGGCACTATCAACTACAGAGGCAGAATACATGGCAGCCACTCATGCAAGGAAGGAAGCAGTTTGGTTGCAGAGATTGTGTTCAAGTATGGGGTTAGTACAGGGAGCTATAAGGATAGACTGTGATAGCCAAAGTGCAACTTTCTTGGCAAAGAACCCTGCATATCATTCAAAGACAAAGCACATTGATGTTTAGTATCACTTTGTGAGGGATATGATAGAAGACAAAAACGTGTTGCTGGTAAAGGTGGACACTTTGAAGAATATTACAGATGCATTGACAAAATCTATGAGCTCTGAGAAGTTCTCTTGGTGTAGAGAAACAATGGGCGTTGCAGGGCGGGATAAATGACTAAGCTCTTTTGTGGCCCCCTGTGGAAAGAAAACAACAAGTGGGAGAATGTTGGGTTGTGTTATATTCTTTCCACGACTAGCCCACATAGTTAACTGAGGGGTTAGAGTGGGGGAGGAGCCCCACCTTCGTTGCGCCGATTGCGTAGCAGGGGGGTCACAGGGGGTTTGAGGGGTGTAGGTAACCCCCCTCTATGGGGTCCGGGGCAACGCCCCAGAAAATTTTGTTTTTTGGACCCTATATTAGGTTGGGCGGACCTACCTATGGTTTTGTGCATGATTTTCGCACATGGTTTTGGAAGCGATGGTTTTCGGTCCATGGTTTTGGACGTGATGGTTTCCGGTCCATGGTATTGGATGCTTCAGCATGTATAAATATGTATTGTAACATTGAAAGGAACATAATGAAAAATCAAGCTGGTAGTCCCACTTTTGGGATCCAGGGGAAAATCTCTGTGTATATGTATTTTATGTGTTATGCTTTCTCATTGTTTATTTTCTGTGTTTTAGAATTCGTATGAAGGTAATTTATGTACGGGGTTAAAACCTACACATTTAAGATCTGTTGATTTTAGCATTATGATTTGTGAAAATTCTTTCTCACTTGAGACATAATGAATCAAAAAATTTATCATTTAGATCACAAAAGGAAATTGTTGAATGTTGCCCTTTGAAAACCATTCACTGTTCTCTAGATTTGAACAAAGATATTGGATGCAACAACACAAACATTTTTGTTAGATGATCCAAAAATAAAATATTATCATAGATTATAAAGTAGGAATAAAATAATTATTAATTTAAGATATTAAATTAATAATTATTATTCTAGAATGTTTAATTATTTAATGGAGACATTTAGAATTAGTATATTGTTGTAACAAGATATGACTCTCCAAAAGTGTCGTATCTTAGGCTCTATTTTAGGAGATTTGTTAGCTAGTTGTTTTGAATAGCATTTATTGTAAATGGACACTTGTTATTTAATAAGTGATCCATAATTAGAGGTAGTTAGGACATGGAGCTTATAAATAGCTCATTGCAAGAGTGTTTGGTTGTTCGAGTGTAAACTCTTGCAAAATCAAATATGTAATTGTTTTTTTCTGATTAATAAAATTACGTGTCTGAGGACACTTCTGCCATTATTGTGGTATCAGAGCTCCAGTAATGTTGCAGCTGATGTGAGGAGGAGATTCTAGCTCTGCAAGCACATTGAAAACTCCATTAATTTGGTCAGTTAATATTTGGTATGCAATCTATTGATTTGGTATCTATTTTTTTTGGAAAACAGCAAACCTGTTGCCTAATATTTACAGTGCCATTTTTTTTTTTGGCAAAGATTTGAGGATTGAGATGTGCATATTTGTTAAGATCGTGTATACCTTTCATTTCTGTTGGCCGTTGTTCAAATATTATTAAGAAATTCAAACCATTGGCTCTGTAATGAAAAATAGTAGGGAACTTTGCATTGCAATATTTACATGCACAATGACTATGACCGTATTAAGAGAACAATGTTGATGTTTAGTCTGCGCAAGTAATTGTTGGCAAACTAGAAATCAAAGATGTTTAACTCCGCTCGTAAGTCTGCGTTTGAATGGAAATAAACTCAACTCCCTAATATTGTTGTGTTTGATTGAAATAAACTCACTGACGGAATTTTCAACATGCTGGATCATTTTCAGCATGTAACTCCACTTTCAGGGACTCTCAGTATGCAGGAACTATTATTTCAGGGTTTCAAATTGTAGTGATGGCGATTGCATCGTCCTGCTCCTCGGTCATATGAGCGGATTTCTTGTTTTTTGCACAGCGCAAGGAAATTTTCTTTGAATTGAAACGTCAGGATTTTCTTAGCCGCAGCAACCAATTTTGTTGCAGCAACTTCTACAGTGTTCAAAATAAGCCAGGAAGGGATTCTTTGCGACTCGCAGTGGGGCTGCTCACTTTCCATAAAAACCGCACGCCGCCAGATGAAAACTACGTGCAGAACTAATTGCAACAGCGTTGATGATGTGGAAAATCTATTTTCCAGCTCCCATGTATTAGGGTTTTCAGTAAATAGTCCACTTGACTTCTTTGTTTACGTGTAATCCGTGCACAACAACCTCACGTCGCATCGCTCGCTGTAGCTGAAAATAGTAACGTAATCTGATTGATTTCTATTTCAGAAAGCAGAGATGGAGCGCATTTGCATTCAACGGTACAGAATCCATGGATTTGGCGACAAAGATATTAAAAAATGAATAGTTCGAACAATGACCCTAAAAGGCAATGGAGCTCCGCACAACGTGCTTGCCATCGCTCCAAGCCAGCGACCCAAAGACAGTGGTGAATTAGACGCAGTCATTATCCTTTCCAGTATATTCCATAAGGAAACCATGTTGATCCTTCCTCGGACGGAGCCCACGAATTCCGAATTGTTAGAAATTTAGTAAACTGGACTGCAATGTGATGGCCTTGTGACAAAAGAAAGTTTAAAGTTGAATTGAAGAGTGAAGAAGCGAGAAATATTTTTTAATTTTGTGATAAGGATTTTCTGTTGTTTGTAATTTTTGTGGGGAGATAAGGAATATTATATTTTTGGAGAGATCTGGTGATTTTTTAATTTTGGGAATTTATTGTTTGTGGAGTAATAAGGTGATTTGTAATTTTTTGGAGTAATAAGGAGATTTTTCTTTGTAATTTGTTTCTGGAGAGATAAGTGTGACATTGTAACTCAAAGTAATTTTACTTTGAGGGGGGGTAACTTTTTTTTTACCAAGTTTTGCAAGAGCATCATTGTAAAAGTCAAATTTTGAAAGTTACCTTGTAATTTTTGAGAAATTGACTAGAGCCAAGTGCAAAGCTCAGTCATTTTTCTCCTGCTTCAACGACTATACGAGGGTCAAGGCCAAGCCCCGATAGATCGTGTTTTTTGCATGGTGTGTTGCATGTTGTGTTGCCCATCTTGACATTTTTGTTCTGATTCTTGGTGCGAAGCTTCAACGCTACAATGTCAAAGTTGATTAATTTGTTTTCTGATTCCGACAAACTTGAAGGCACAAAATCTTATAAAACATGGCACCGCCTCATCGAAAGCACTCTCATTTACAATGAATTATGGCAGGGTATATGTGATGGTGATATTAAGCCAAATAAACCCACAGATGCAGCTGCACTAGAAAAATGGGAAGTTAAGAATGTCAAAGCCTTAGCTCTTATTAAATCTTCTGTCAATGATGAAATGTATGTCCATATAGAAAATGCTACAGATGCATGGTCTGCTTTGAAAACTTTTAAAGATCTCTTTGATACTAAGCCTAAATCAAAGAAATTTGATCTACAACTAAAATTGTTGCAACAAAAATTGACTGAAGGAGGTGATGTTCTTGAATATATCTCAAGACTTAAGAATAGTAGGCAGGAAATCATTAATGCTAGTTTTCCAACAATAGATGATAGTTTTATGGTAACAATTGTAATTTCTGGACTTCCTTCTTCCTACACGCATTTTTTGGAGACTCTACAATTAACTGGGAAATTAGAGAAACTAAAGTTTGATGAGCTCTGCGAAATGTTGACCCGACATGATAAAACTTTTGGGAAGAAGAAGAATGTTGGTGAAGATGTTTTTTTCACAGAGGCCAACACTAGTAAATCATCAGCAGACAGTTCTCGAGGCAGAGGCAGAGGGAATTTCAATCAAAATCAAGCAGCACATAATGTACAAAGTCGAGGTCGAAGCCAAAGTAGAGGAAACAACTTTAATAGAGGCAACAGTTCAGGAAGGAGTAATTTTCAAGGTAGAGGAAACAACCAAGGAAGAGGCAATTTTCAAGGACAAGGAAATAATAATCAAGGTAGAGGACAATCTCAACATAGAAGTCAAAGCAGAGGCAGAGGACAATCTTCAGGAAGAGGAAGAGACTTAAGTCAAATTGTGTGTCGAAGATGTAACAAAGTTGGCCATTATGTTGAAGATTGTCGAACATCTCTTAATAAAATTCCCAAGTTTCAACAACACTCAGCTCAATTTGCAAATGATGAAGATGATGATAACTCAGAATATATTTTTACTTCCTCACCAGCATCACAACTTTCATCCCGACTTAGAAGTGACTATGAAGATGCATGGATCTTGGATTCCGGGGCAACTAAGAACATGACTTGTCGACGTGATTTTTTTTGGAATTTTCAAGATTGCCAACTTAATTCCATTTTTCTTGCAGACGATACAAAACATACTCCTTATGGAAAAGGAGCAGTTAAATTTTTTCTCCCTGGCATTGGAGAAAAAATGATTTCCAATGTATGGTATGTACCAACTTTTAAGAAAAATTTGCTCTCTTTAGTCACGATTCGACAAGCAAGACATCAGGTGATTATGGAAGATGGTTTAGTCAAGATTAATTCAGTCAAACAGAGCTTGAAAACTGTCATGACAGGTTATGAAGATGGAAAACTGTTACGAATGAAAGGGACAGTTATTCCAAGGCATTCTGATTTTGCAGGGGCAGTGACTACAGGTATTTCACCTGTAAGACTATGGCATGTAAGATATGGACATTTAAATTTTGAGAGTCTTTCTCAATTGTAGAAACAAGGAATGGTTAAAGGACTTCCCACTTTCAAAAGGGAAAATGCAAAATGTGAAGCTTGCATTTATGGCAAACAAAGTCGAGAAAGTTTTCCAACAAGTTCATGGCATGCAAACAGGCGGCTACAACTAGTTCACAGTGATGTTTGTGGACCACTACAAACTTCATTTGGTGGTTGCAAATATTTCTTACTATTCATTGACGATTTTAGTAGAATGACTTGGGTTTACTTCTTGAAGAACAAGTCAGAAGCATTTGAGAAGTTTAAAATTTTTCGCCAACTTGTTGAAAATGAAGTCAAAGAAAAGATAGGTACTCTCAGGATAGATAATGGGGGAGAATTCACTTCAAATGAATTCAAAACTTATTGCAGTGAAAATGGCATAAGATGACATCTTACTAATGTTTACACTCCACAGCAAAATGGAGTAGTCGAAAGAATGAATCGCACCTTGTTAGGAATGGCGAGATCCATGTTAACTTTCAAGAGGTTAAGTCCAACATATTGGGCAGAAGCAATACATACAGCTGTCTACTTAAGAAACAGATCTCCAACTACTTCTTTAGACGGAATCACACCTTATGAAGCTTGGTTTGGTTTCAAACCTCGAGTTAAACATCTTAGAGTTTTTGGATTAGTATGTTATGCCTTAGTTCCGAAAGAAAAACGAACTAAGCTTGACTCAAGAAGTTTGAAATGCAGTATGATTGGCTATTCTGATGAGAAGAAAGGGTACCGTCTTTTAACCAATGGAAAATTTATTGTGAGCAAGGATGTAATCTTTGATGAAACAGAAAGTAAGAGTGTTGAAGAAATTGAAAGTCTTCTTCAAAAGTTAGAAACTAAGGGCAGTAAAAGAAAAAGAAAAATGCAAAGTCAACAAACTTCACTAAATTGGTATGAACTTGATTTTCCTTCCTCTGAAGATGAGTCATCTAGTCCATCTACTTCAACAACATCATCTGGGTCTTCTAGCAGTTCATCCGCATCTCCAAGCAGTAGCAGTTCTTCTGACAGTGATTCTCCAGACTCTTCACCTGAACGACGAACATCAGTTTACATTAATCCCCTTTACAATGATGGGGACTTTTCAAAAATGCAAACAAGTGAGCACCAACTATCGAAATGGGCAGTTCAACGTTTGAAAGATGTAAAGCCTGATGAGAAAAATAAAATAGGCACCAGAAGGGCATATAGAAGTGAAGGCAATTTTGCCTTGATAGCAAATGATTTTACTGAACCTTCCACATACAAAGAAGCAGTACAACATAAAGAATGGCAACAGGCTATGGTTGAAGAATATCAAGCAGTAATTGATAACAACACTTGGAAACTTGTTGATTGTCCATCAAATGTTAAACCCATAGGATGCAAATGGGTTTACAGAATTAAGTATAATCAAAAGGGAGAACTTGAAAAGTATAAAGCACGACTTGTCGCAAAAGGTTTTGCGCAGCAGAAAGGTATTGATTATGAGGAAACTTTTTCTGCTACAGGTGAGTGGAACACCATCCGATTAACACTTGCATTGGCCGCTCAGAAAGGATGGAAAGTTCATCAAATGGATGTGAAAAGTGCTTTTATCAACGGGGATTTACAGGAAGAAGTGTATATGACACAACTGCCAGGTTTTGAAATTGAAGGGTAAGAACATAAAGTCTGCAAATTGATCAAGGCTTTATATGGATTAAAACAAGCTCCCCGAGCTTGGTATGCAAAGATGGATGAATACCTTAAGAAAGTTGGTCTTCAACGAAGTGAATTTGATGATACTTTGTATGTGCGACAACAAGGAAAATATATGGTAATTCTTGTTATGTATGTAGATGATTTGATCATTACTGGCAACCATGATTATCATATTGCACAGGTGAAAAAGGAGTTACATGCATGTTTTAAAATGACAGGTTTGGGATTACTTCACTACTATCTTGGAGTTGAAGTCTTCCAATGTCCACATCATATTTTCATTTCTCAAAGTAAGTATGCAGCAGAAGTTCTTCAATGATTTGGCATGCAGGATTGCAAGCCCGTTCTCACCCCCATGGAGCAAAACTTGAAACTTTCAAAATTTGAAGGGGGGGAAAAGGTGGACAGTACAACTTACAGACAGTTGACTGGCGGCTTGATTTATTTGACAAATACTCATCCTGATCTATCTTATGCTGTCAGTATTCTTTAACGTTTATGCAGGAACCACGAGATAGCCACTGGAATGCAGCCAAAAGAGTTCTTCGATATATCCAAGGAACAAAAGATTTTTGTCTTCTTTACACAAAGACTAAAAATTTTGTACTTGGTGGATATTCCAATGCTGACTTTGCTAGAAGTATTGATGATCAAGCATCAACATCAGGTTATTTAATGAACATGGGGTCAACAGCAATATCTTGGAGTTGTAAGAAGCAAGCTACAGTGGCCACTTCTTCAGCAGAAGCAAAGTACATTTCAACATGGGAAGCAGCATGTGAAATTGTTTGGTTGCGCAGAATTTTGCAGGGCTTGGGAATTTCTCAGGCAGAAGCTACATCATTATTCATTAACAGCCAGTCAGCCATCAAACTTGCTAAGAACCTAGTTTTTCATTCAAAGACAAAGCATGTGGACACCAAGTATCATCATATCAGATCTCTCATTGCCAAAGATGTCCTCAAGCCAATTTATTATCCTTCCAAAGATCGAATCTCCGAAATTTTCACGAAACCGCTTGGCAGAATACAATTTACTAAGTTTAGGGATGAACTTGGTATTTGTTGTAATGTATCTTTGGATCATAGGGGGGAATGTTAGATGATCCAAAAATAAAATATTATCATAGATTAGAAAGTAGGAATAAAATAATTATTAATTTAAGATATTAAATTAATAATTGTTATTCTAGAATGTTTAATTACTTAATGGAGACATTTAGAATTAGTATATTGTTGTAACAAGATATGACTCTCCAAAAGTGTCGTATCTTAGGCTCTATTTTAGGAGATTTGTTAGCTAGGTGTTTTGAATAGCATTTATTGTAAATGGGCACTTGTTATTTAATAAGTGATCCATAACTAGAGGTAGTTAGGACATGGAGCTTATAAATAGCTCAGTGCAAGAGTGTTTGGTTGTTCGGGTGTAAACTCTTGCAAAATCAAATATGTAATTGTTTTTTTCTGATTAATAAAATTACGTGTCTGAGGACACTTCTGCCATTAATTTTCACCAATTGAAATTGCAACTAATCCACCTGCCACGAAAATTGCATTCAAACCACTCATTTTTTTTCATCTTCTCTGTTTTATTTGCAGAATGAAATTTCTGATTATCAGTCTCCTCCTATTTTATAAGTTGTTGCAATGACTTTGACAATTTCACAACTACACATTCCATGACTCAAAATCATTCACAATTGAATTGCACTATTCTATAACAAATTATGCCCAAACTAGTAGACATCACCTGAAACCAATATATCATCAAGTCAAACAATGATTTAACAATGTAAATAATACTACTCTTTAAAGGCTTTTTAATATCAACGACAATAAATAACATTAGGAAAAAGTGTTCTAAAAATTAATTTCGTTAGTCAAAGATGTTTAACTGTAAATAGATTAGACATTGTACTTCAAATTATACCAAACGTCAATTGGCCAAAAAAGTCAAATCTAACTATCTAAAAGTATTTGAAAACCCTTATAATTGTATTTAAGTGCTTAGATATTAAATACTATTAAACACCATAATCGCAAATAACAAAATTTGTAAGGTTCTTTAATTCCTTCTAGTTCCCATTTGTCTTTTTATTGCTTTCCACTTATTTTGAAAAAAAGAAGGCATAATTGCTACATAAAAACATTAAAATTATTCCATAATTCATTTTTTTTTAATTTTAGCTTGACACCTAAACATAAATAACGTGTAATTTAACCCCAAATTAATGGACAACAATAAAATTCATCTCTGTCTAGTTAAAAGTATTTAGCACTTTAAAATTTAGAGAAAATTCAAAATTGCACAAATGTCTACAACATCCTAATCATTACAATCTCGTACCTATAAAATAAAAAGCACATGCACAATCAAATATTTCTCAGCTAATATGGAAATTGCTTTATCAAATCCTAAAATATATATATTTAAAAGGTCCATCATAAACATGATGAAGGCATTAAACCAATGCATGATCTCTTTACATAAAACATCTATATAGAATAATTTATATTAGCAATTTGTATCCATGACTATATATTTTTATTGCTCAAATCAATCAAAAAAAAAAATCCAATAACATTTGTTCATTGAATATTAAGCAATGCATCATGATTTACAAAAACCATTAATAAAAATAATAACATATTTCTAACTATACATCACTATATATATATATATATATATATATATATATATATATATATATATATATATATATATATATATATATATATATATATAAACTACTATAATATAATACAAGACAATGTATTTATTAACTATAAAATTATTGCAATTTTCATGTTTATTTACATTTCCTTAAATCCAATATAAATGACACAACATCACAATGATGTCCAAGAATACTAGCTGAATAAGCAATTTTAACATCCATGGAATTTAAAATAAGCAAATATAAAACAACTTAATATAATAATTTAATACTCTATTTATTTATATATAAAAACAATAAAATTTGATAATAAAACATTTTAGCATTATGTAAACAATTAAAAGAATACAACATTATTGAAATTTTAATATATATATATATATATATATATATATATAATATTCCAAATACTTAATTTACAAAATATATGAATAAAATTAAATTGAAATTGAAATAAAATTTAAATTCACATTCACATGACTTTAAACTAAGTCCCTTTTACTTTTATAAAGTTTAGTCAAAATAATCAAAACACTCACTAAAACTTTAATTCATTTTGCAATCATCCACAATTTTAAGTAAAACCAATAAAACTTAACAATTTAGTCACTTGCCACAATTTAAAATAATTAGGACCCAAAAAACCAAAAAAAAAACCAAAGAAGAACATGGTCAACAAACAAAGTAAAAAAGATCTTCATATAAAATGTACTATAAACCAAAAGTTAAATATATTGCAAAGTTGTATTTTAAATATAAATTGATAAAAGAGTTAAAAAGTATAAAAGAGTTTAATTATTTTATACAATTTTAAACTAATTTGGTTGTATATATATATATATATATAAACTTAATATTTTAGAATCCATTGTCTAAAATTGTAATTTAAATAAATAATTTTCAAATTTAAAACAAAATTGATTTAGGAAAAAAAAGAAAAATCAAACATAAAAACTATTTGCTTGCCTATTTATATTTATAAAAATAAATAAAAAATTAAATTAACCATTTTTTTCGCTAAATGTGAGGCAGTGAATGTATAATAACAACTAATTTTACTAGATATTTAACTTTCAATTCATAACATACCAACTAATGATAGACCTGATCATAAACCTCATTTAAGTCGTTTATAAAAAATAATAATAATAAATTCTAGAAAACAAAACCCAAAAATTATATTTTCAATCTATATTGAATAAAATAGTACATTACAAGCCAAATATGTATCAGAACATAAATAAAACATGCATAATCAAATAAGTTACAATTTGCAGGTAATAAATGGTATCATTACTCTGAAATCTCAACACAAACGATAAAAACCATGAAGCAAGATAATTTGACCATTACTGCTCATTTCCTCGTAAAACAACAAAGCACTTTAATCTCACCTAATATCAACATTAATGTATATGTGAATAATTTTGATTAAAATAATATTTAAATATAACGCATATCGCAACCTCTGTTCAATTTGTCAGCGCTCGCACCAGCTTCCATGCAGTATTGTAGCTGGAGCTGATTTGGTCGGGGACTATCAATAGTCGGGAGTGTCTAGAGAGACTATTCTAACGAAAAGGTCGATTTTTAACCTCATATCCGGACTCTTCTTTCAACTTGATTTCAATAGGGACCACAAAAAAATATGTACATATAGTTGAGCGTGTATACAAGGAGACCAATTGGTCACGGAATGGCATAGCACCATCCAAAACACAATGCGAAACTCCAATCTCATATCCATCCTAGCCACCGATTTCCTTCTGGTAGGGCCCACAGAAGAAACATATATGTACAATTGGCCTCATTCTAATTCATTTTTTTTGTTTTTTCATATAACATATTATTTGATAAAATTAATTTAAAATATTTTACTTTATTATCAATAAAAAAAAAAAAATTGAATAAATTATTTTTATAAGATAAAATGTTTAAAAGATGGGAACTCATTATCCTTTCTTTAAAGAAAAGAATGAAGTATTGAAGCTGGAGCTAAATTGGCCGGGGAGTGTCAGTAGTCGGGAGTGTCTAGAAAGACCATTCAAACGACAATGTCGACCTTCGATCTCATAGTGGGGGCCAACCTCCGACTTGCTTTCAATAGGAGCCACAAAAGAAATATGTGCATATAGTTATGTGTGTTTACAATAGCCACCTCCGACCTCATAGTCAGCCTAACCTTCGACTTGCTTCTACGAAGGCCCACAAAACAAACATATGTGTCTATAATTTATTATTTTGTTTTTTCACATAACATATTATTTAATAAATGTAATTTAAAATACTTTATTCTTTTATCAACAAAGAAATAAATTCAAAAAATTATTTTTACAAGACATTTATTTAAAGCAATTTTACAAAAATTATTATTCTTTCTATCTAAAAGTTTAAGATAACAAATCCAAAACTATGTAAGAAAAAAACAATGTGAATATGAGAAAAGTTCTTCGGCGTAAATCACATGATAGTACATTTGTCGACGCGTTTCGAACCAACGAGTGTGGTTCATCGTCAGGACAAGTTGAAGAACCAGAACATGGTTGCATATTAAATAGGGAGAGATCCTCCAGTGGCTAGGTTTGACTAAAAAATGGCTATATTGAAAAAACGGCTATATTAGGTCAGACTTGATAAACGGCTAAATTTGATTATTCAAATTGTTTAATTATATAATATTATTATGTTAAAATATTATTATGATACTTATCATATGTAATTTAAGTGAAAAGATAATAATAGTATTCGGGAAAAATTGCTAGAATTAATATATCTAGGGACAATAATTTTTAGTAATCGGAAGGATTTAATAATAACTAATAATAAATATACTATTATTCTAATATTTTTATTGTAATAATCTTATTGTTAATGTCTTGTGTAACTAATTAATATAAATTTAATAGTAAGGTTATTTAAGTATTATCATGACGAATATTAGTTTTAATACCAATATTAATAATTCAAATTATAATAATAATAATGATAATAATACTAATATGAATTATTAATATTGGTATTAAGACTAATATTCGTCATGATAATGGTATTATTCTTCCATAGATTTATTAATACATTTTCATGACGAATATTACTTTTAATACCAATATTAATAATTCAGATTAGTATTATTATCATTATTATTATTAATATTGGTATTAAAACTAATATTCATCATGATAATGGTATTATTCTTCCATAGATTTATTAATACTTAAATAACCTTACTATTAAATTTATATTAATTAGTTACACAAGACATTAACAATAAGATTAATACTATAACATTATTAAAATAATAGTATATTTATTATTAGTTATTATTAAATCCTTTCGATTACTAACAATTATTGTCCCTAGATATATTAATTCTAGCAATTTTTCCCTAATACTATTATTATCTTTTCACTTAAATTACATATGATAAGTATTATAATAATATTTTAGCATAATAATATTATATAATTAAACAATTTGAATAGTCAAATCTAGCCGTTTATCAAGTCTGACCTAATATAGCCGTTTTTTCAATATAGTCGTTTTTTAGTCAAACCTAGCCATTGGAGGATCTGCTCTCCCTATTTAATATGCAACGATGTTCTAGTTCTTCAACTTGTCTTGACGATGAATCACACTCGTTGGTTCGAAACGCGTCGACAAATGTACTATCATGTGATTTACGCCAAAGAACTTTTCTCATAATTTTGACATGGATCACAGAAGCCTCAATTCAACAATGTGAATATGGTTCATAAATTATAAAAGTTGAAAACAACTAACTTAAATGTCAGTTGAAACTTCAAGATCGCTTGAAGCTCAACCTTTTCTAAGATGTCTCAGATCTCGGCCTTTTCCTTATGATTCTTCTCCATAGACACGCCGACTACCCGACCACGAAGTCAGTCCCGACTTCAACTACGAGTTTCCTCTGACTCCAAAGAATCCCAAAAAACTGAAATGGAGGGAGATGCCCTTATTCTAAATTTGAATTTTTTTAAACATACTCTCAAAATCGTAGCTCAAACATGTTCCTCTATGCATAAACTTTGGGAAGAACGTACATTAAAAATTCCCACCGTTGTAAACTCATAATACTAGTAGCATTGATCTCAAAAGTTGTCCAATACCATTGAAACTTGAATTTTGTCGTCTATTCTTTTATGTTTTTGTTTTTCTAGTTGGAAACTATTTGAGACTGTAATCTCCTGTTGCTTAAACTATAAATTTTATTCCAATAAATTTAGTGTTTTGAAAAACAATTTAATAGAAGCAATGTGTCTTATGACAATGGACTAAATGTAAAAGGCATGAGAAAACTCACATACATGAGTCTGCTAAAATAGAAACATGTGTCAACTTCCGACATCGCAAATTTTAGAAACTTAATAATTAACACACCCTTGTGTCTATGCGTCGTGCCCGACTGAGGTCTGAGTTATTTTCTTCCCAAGCTAGATGTTTATGTCAATAGAAATATGACCCCCTAACTATATAAAACAACATGATATGCAGTCTAAGCCACCACCTTGCTCACGGTCCTTATGAAAATGAAAAGATCTCTATACTCCCGACTTCGCAAGTTTAAGAGTAAATTCTGAGAAATCTTTGTCATAACCGCTACATAAAATCATGGAATATGGGTCGGAAAACAATTTAAAACCAGAACATATGGAATCGAGGTTGACACCTTTCCCACAACACTTCCAAAAATGCAAATATGGGTCGACCTACGACCTATCTGTGGTCAGTGAATACTGGTTTATTCCTACAACATTTCATCCAAACCATCGAAACTCGAGTCGATAATGTATTTAACACTTCTGACCCATTAAACCAGAGTTTTCTCATAGAGAGAACTCAAAAACTTACCAAGTTTCCATTGCTAGAATCCAGTAATCCTCTTACCCAAACAATTGTTATGCTGTAAATTCTAAAGTCTCACCTGTAAATTCTGAGAAACAGTGAACCATTAGAATCCAAATTGTGCACCACAACCATCAAACCATAAAATAATTTTAATACATTCACCTGTCAAATTGTTGCCGAGGAGATTGGAAAACTCATGTCCTGCCACATAACCAAACACCTTCAGCTTTCTGCACAAAACGTTTATTGTTTTGCATCCACTGAAGTTTAAAAAAAACACTTGGTAACAACAAAAACATGACAATGACGAGTTATGTCGCACAGAAAACACAGGCACAGAAACATGAAATCTAGTCTCAATGAGCGCGGCAACACCAAGAAAAAATTAAAACAACCACTTTAAACACCGAAAATAGCTAAATCTACTTCTCGATAATCCATTAACCATAATAATAAACTCTCCACCAACACTCTTAAAACGAAATTAACAACAACAAAGCTCAAAGAAACCTAATTTAACTCCCATTTGTACGAAGGATCACCCTTTCCTGTACCTACATTGTACAATCAGAATCTACCCACTCTACCATGCATGGCAAGATGACGTTGACCCTCGAAATCCAAAGCCAGGGATGCGGCGGCGGGCTAACGTCACGCAAAAGTTTTAACCTAGATATTTGAAAAATTGCATGAGGACAAACTAATAACTTGGAACCAATCATAAATTGATAAAAATGCAAAAGACAGAAGTTTGGACAAACACATGGGAGCTCACAGGTGCAGATCACCAGGAGCTCCCTTCAGCAAATGCATTCGCTTCATATTATTCATTAATCATCAGAAATTAAATAGATACATAGGGATAAAACAGATTCCTAATTAATAGGAACTGAATGTCAAATAAGGAGCAAATCATAACTACTAACCTATTCTCCATTAATTTCTAACATCCCCCCTTAATGGAGAAAGGGATTTTTAAACACACCTAAAATGTCCCTAAACAAATCAAACTTCAGTCTTCCTAGTGGCTTAGTGAATTGTAGTTCCAGCTATTCTTGTGTCACGTCCACCTCAGATGTCCACACAATGTCCTTTAAAACAGTAGAAAAATTCTCGTTGAACTTGTTATACTCCAGTCCTTGTATGCTACCGCGGACATCTCCATGGCATACTTTCCAAGAAACACGGTTCTTTCAAAAATGCCTCCGCCATTTATAAGAATTTGGCGAGCCAGAAATGCCAGTCAGCAATATGTTTCAGAATACTCCTAAAAGCTCCTGTGGCATCAACTACTAAACGCTGGTTAGATAGACGTTCAATTTTACTTTCTGATTCATTTCTTTTTGCAACAAAGGCCCCTCCACCATTTCTTCCACCAGAGCGACCCCGTCTCTCACTATTGTGATCTCTATCATGATACTGATGATTGCTTCTGTGGTCGCCAGTCCAGGAAGAGCCACTGCGTGAGGCAGTGGTATGCCTTATCTCGTGTTTTTCATTATCACCAGACACTGAACCAGCCTTTGGTTGATAAAACTCCTGAGGTTTTTGATTTGAGAATGGCTGAGAATGTCCCTGTGGATTCTGTCTCTTTGGAATCTCTATTGGCGCTTGCTGATTGTTCATATCTTGTCTCTCATGTCGTCCAGCTCCAGGAGACGACTCTGAAGCTCTTGGTATGGTAGTACCCTGCTGTTTACGGCTCTGGACAACAGTGGCTCGGGGGTGTTCATGACTGTCTGTTCTCCACGCAAATTCGTCAGTGGCAGTAACTTGAGGACGCGGATACTTGAGCAACTTTTCGCCGTCTGTTGTGAGAAACTGCTTGAGCAATTGTTGGCCGTCTGTTGTGGGGAACTTGATGAGCTCAGGAGAAATGAGACTCGTGATAGCGTCCAGAACTGGGTTGTCAGGCATCTTTATCCCATTGGAGTAGAGCTTCACAATGTCTTCAAAGGAATCGAATTCGTTGGGTGTTGGATCCAACAGAGATTGGAGCTCTGGAGCTCGGGTGTGAAGCGCTCCAATTACCTTCTCAGCAGGTACCATTGATGATGGATACCTGCTGTCCTGTAACAGATTTTCAGCAGACTTATTTGACGTGATCAAGGCTTGCTGAGGCGTACTTTTCACATTCAACTTGTAGAGTCCTCCTATGCGAATACCTGTAGCAATGGGCTTCATCTGATTCAACAAATCTTTAATAATGCAATAAGATTTAAAAAATTCTACCTTGAGGTCCTGATCTGTAATCTTGGACACAGAAATCAGGTTCTTCTTAATGCCAGGTACATACCACACATCAGATATATTCCTGATCTTACCATCCGGCAGAGTAACAAGGACATCTCCATGTCCCTTGATCTCGTACCCACTATTATCTCCAAGATAGACTTTTACTCCAGTGTTGGATTCTTTAAAATTTCTGAACCATTGCTTTTTACCTGACATATGTGAGGAGGCTCCAGAATCCACGATCCAAATATCTGATTCATCCTCCTCAGTAGCAGTGTCACCCTCGGCCATAAATAGTTTAACATCCAGATTCTGATCTGGGTCTGTATCTGAGTCTGCATCTGCCAAATGACCTGCATGCCTTTTCTGATTATACCTATCTTGATTTGCCTTCTTCTTGCGACAAAATTTAGCAATATGGCCTATCTTACCACAATAAAAACATTCAGGAGCAGAGTCATTTCTATACGAGGTCATACCTTGTGGTGTCATTTCTGATGTGTTGCCCCTCCTCTGATCAGTCATCGCTCTCCCTTTTGGCTTGAACTTTGTTATCAATGCAAGATCTGGATCTTGAGGCTTGAGAGACGACCTCCTTTCCTCTTCATGTAGCAAAATTCCAGTAAGTTCTTCAAAACTTGGAGGCTTTTCCCTTGCATTCAATCCAGTTATAAACATCTGATAGTCATCTGTCATACCGTTCATGGTGATTGTCACCAGATCATCATTTGCCACGGTTTGACCAATATCAGATAGTTTATCTTTAACTTCCTTTATCCGAGATAAGAATGATGAAACAGACTCATTCTCCTCCATCTTGATTGAGAGGATCTTCTTCCTGAGGAACAAGGTTCGGCTGGTGTTCTTGATTTCATACATGTCTTTGAGAGTTTTCCAGATCTCATTCGCTGTTTTGCAATCCCGAATATGAGGGATGATGCAGTCTTTAACTGACAATTTTAGTATGACCTTTGCCTTCAGCTCCCTTTTCTCCCATTCTTGAATTGTTGCATTCGTTCCACCATTTGCAATAGTTGGCTTACCTTCATCACCGATGACAATGCTGTAGGTATTCTGACCTTCAAGCAAAGTCTGAAGCTTAAATTTCCAATTTATGTAATTGGAACCATCCAATTTGCTGCTTTCATTTAAATAATCTGCCATTTGAGAATTCATCTTGAAAAAAAAAAAACAGGTTACCCGGCAACCTTTTTTTTTTTATTAAGCCGCCAGCGAAGGTGAGGTCGAACCGGGAACTTCCAGAAGATGGGAAGAAAGCCCTCGAATGATCTGGTATCACACAAAATATCGATTCAAGAATATCGATTTCCACGAGCAACCCAAAGCGCAGAGGGTCACCTTTCCGATCAGGGCTGGATCGTATGCCGAGGAGCAGCTTGGGCTGACATTATAATGCCAACAATCACGCCAAACAGCCCCAGTGCACTCCCAAAAATTTCAATAACTAAAATTTTCACAAACAGTGAAGAATTTTGGGCATCTGCAAGTGCACAGCTACTTCCGATTATGCCAACACAAACCCCGCAAACTAGATTGGCAAAACCCACGATGATTCCAGATGCAAATATGGCAAATCCTGCTCTCATTGCCTCTGGTGCAAATATGTTCATAGACGGACCACTCTCTAGCTTTGTCTGTAGAATGATTGCCACAATTACACCATATATGGCCACAGCTTCACAGAAAATTACACTGATAAGATTTTTGGATGTAATACGCAGAGCCTTAATTGTCGCACCGATAAGACTACTTCCTGTTGTATATATGCCCCAGGCAGCGCCCAATACAGAAACCCCAATCGTTGTGCCAATACCCACTGCAGAATATGCATAGGCCGAGGAGCAGCTTCAACGTTGTTCAACCCACCCTTCTCCACGGATTTCACGCGAGCAACAATCACGGATCGACTGTGAGTTCAAGAACGCCGACCACCGATCTCCTCACGCAGCTCCGAGCTCTTCAACTTGCTCGCTGTCCCTTCACCTTTCACGGTCGGCGCGATTCAACAATGATTCACTCGCTCCTAGCCTCCGCACTTCCTGATGATCCGACCTCCTCTCTACGGCCTCTTCCCAAATGGCATTCCTCTGCTCAATATTCCATAGCTCCAACACCTCCACGCAGCCTCGATTAGCCTCCAGGTGTGAGCTCTTCTCTGTGGCGATCTTCTAGCCTTATCGACTAACTCCTGTTAGTGGGCGCAGATCAACTCTCGATCTTTAACCCAACAAACCGGTCCTTTCAGCCTAAACGACTCAGCAGCATTCGCGCCCCATAGTGGGCGCCAAGATCTCTGTCCAGATTTCTGCCAGATCCACGACATTCTCTGTAGGCAGATCTCTGCCTCTAATCGATAAGATTGGAAAGAGCCCGATCGCTCAACCTTCCTTTTAAGAAAACATTTAAAATACCGGCTAAAACTCCAGCCAATTTGAGTCAAATCGCTAAACGAAAAACAAGAAGCTTACATAAAATTCATCCAGAATGGCTTCATAAAGCAGCCTTTGCACCTCGCCGAAGATTTTCAAATAATAGGCCAAAAGTTCCAAGATTTGGCTCGATAAAATCTTCAACAAGTGCAGAAGAAGGTCCAGCGCTTAAAAACTTCACCTGCTACTAATTCCTCCAGCATTTGAACGCATCTCTTCCCTGTGTTACTCCCCGCTCAAGGATTTGCAGGCCTTCTCAAACCTGCCGTTCTGACACCATGATAAAAATGCAGTTGACAAAAGTTTGGATAAACACACGGGAGCTCACAGGTGCAGATCACCAGGAGCTCCCTTCAGCAAATGCATTCGCTTCATATTATTCATTAATCATCAGAAATTAAATAGATACATAAAGATAAAACATATTCCTAATTAATAAGAACTGAATGTCAAATAAAGAAAAAATCATAACTACTAACCTATTCTCCATTAATTTCTAACCTAAATGTTACTCCCTAAGCAGTGATATAACAATGCTAAAATGTCACAATCATAAAAAGAAAACGAAAAGAAGTGGGTGAAGTGAAACTTTTTCAAAAGAATCACCCCAACAATAATTAAGAGAAATTGACACGTGCCCTGCCAAAGTGCTGGATCCCTGTGAGTAAATCGTCCACCGCTCGTGACATCTATGATACATAGGCCCCAACTCCATCCATACAGAGAACGCGGGTGACGTGGCGGCTGCAAGTGGGTGTCCTCGTCTTACGCGCATGGTGTCTGCAGTCTGTTTACGAACAATAATTAAGAGAAGCTTCTACCGACACGTGCCCTGCCAAAGTGCAGGATCCCTACGAGAAAATCGACCATTGCCCGCGACATCCATGATACATGGGCCCTGGCGCCATCCATACTCAGAACCCGGGTGACATGGTGGCTGCAAGTGCGTGTCCTCGTCTAACATGTGTGGTGTGTGCAGTGCGTTCACGGTTTACCCTAGGGAGTTCTAACTGCAAGTGTAAATTCTGAGACATAGTTGAAGGGATGAAATGATGAAACCCTGAACTACTAGGAATAAGGAAAATTTTAACGAGGGAGTATATACCAATACTGGAGAAATTTGACACAGTGAAAGACTTTTCTTTGCTCTACAAGGGAAGGAGGAGGGTTTGGAGATCATACGCTTTACGCCAATATTGTCGTGACTCCAGTTAATGAGAGAACCAACCATGGTTTCCATTAGTTGATTTGTTTCCCTATCTTTAAGCGCAACAATTTTAATTCGTTATCAAACCCTGGAGGGGTTTTGCGCTCTCGTTGTCTGAAAGAGCACTGCAATTCAAATGTTTTGGATAAACCGTGATCTGAAAGAATAGGGATTGGATTATTATTGTAATTGTTATTATTATCTAAGCGTCTGTATTTATGAGGGGTTGTGATTATTATTTACTAATAGATGTTGTAAGCAGGAAGAAGGATGAGGTGGAATGCACATGGATTTGGTGGATGGTGGAGGCCGATTGATTACCGTTCAAATCCCAGTGACGATTTGTGGTCATTGTTGATCCCTTATTTATGTTATTATCCCAACATTAATATTGGATACCTTATCTCCAACAACGATGAAGCCCGCGTGTTGTTCTGTTTTTCAGATGACATACAATGAAGAGGATAGAGTTTTGATGATGATTCAGTGCAGACACAACTTCTGTAAGCAATGTTTGTCACACATGTTTTCATTCAGCATAGATAATACCCTGTTGTGCCCCAGGTGTAGGCAGTTGTCTAAGGTTGGAAACAACGTCGAAGGCTTGCGCAAGAATTTTTCAATGTTTTCCATTCTCCATAGCGCTTCCCCCAATTGCATGCCCGCAGATGAGTCCGACAAAGATGATGAGCTCAATTAATGTGGATCCAACTCAAATCATTTCTCTGGTCACTCCAGGGGAAACAATGTCAAGGAACAAAGCAATAATAACTACAATGCTAATGACAATCTGGGAGATGTCGAGGTCGAGTCGTGTACGGTTATAGGTCGAGTCGTGTAGGGTTAAGTGATGGAGAGAATTGGTCAAAGGGATGACAGTGTTGAGATTTGCGACACTCAACAGGTGTTGAGGACAACCAATTTCAACGGTGTCACCAGCAACAACCTCATAATATAATGCCTATCGACATAGTTATCATATTATGTGCATTATAATATCACGTAATTGGTTGGTCAATGTTCAAAGTTTACTTTAACCTTATCTCTTTTGGGTTGATCTGGTAGGTAATGGATTGGTCCATGTTCAATGGCTTTGGGTTGATTTTTTACATAACGGGTTGGCCAATGTTCGATGTTTAGTTTACCCTTATCTCTTTTGGGTTGATTTGGTATTTCATAAGAGTTTTTTTAATATTTTAGAGTTTTTAGTTGAATTTTGTGAAGTAATTTGTAGTCTAATCATGATTATTTTTTATTCTTTGAAATGAGTAGTTTACTAGATATATGAATTTAGCACCAGAAAAACCTTAAAGCATTCAAATTATAAAACATTCCCAATTTAAATTTGTAATTATTTTTATCTTTAATAATATGAAATTATAATTTTATTTCATTTCAATATTCATATTTTATATATATAAAAAGAGTTTACAATTTTATTATGCAAATCAAAATCAATTGAAACCTAAATATTAGAATTTTCAAAGTTTTAAAATTATAAAAAATTATAATAATATACTTTTTATATTTGAATTTTATCATTTTCTTTAGTTTTAAGGAGATTTATTTGTATATCTGAATTGCATGAATATAGTTTTTAGTTTATTTGATTGAAATGATATGTGAAAATAAAATTATTTTAAATAAAAAAAGTTATTGAAAATTCATATATTAAAAATTACAATTATATTTTTATTTTAAAATTTCAATTATATTTCTATATTAAAATATTAAGCGTTACAATAAAATGTTAATCGAACACAACATCTTAACTTAATCAAAATGTTAAAGATTACAACAACTCTTCCATATTGGGCTAAAGAATTTAATGTCTTTTTATTTTATATTTTATTTTATTTTGTCTTATTTTCATTGAATCAAAATGCTAGACATTACAACATTTTTACCATACTAGTATGGAGTGCCCTTCTTAATGTAAATATTTGTATTTTATTTTTCTAAATGAAAATTTTATTTTTATTATATCTATCATATTATATTTACTTTTTAATTTATATTTCATTTTTGCATATTAATAAATACATAATTTTTGTAATCTTTAACTCTAACCTAAATTATTTTTGTTTGGTTTTCATTAAATAATAGTGATGAGTAATGTGCATTTTAATCAATAGTAATTGCACCCACTAAAAATAAAAAACAACCTATCGAAAATATAATTGCCCAGAGTGCATTTTGCCACCCGGTATGAGGGGGATGTGTAAGTATGTCACGGCTCCAACAACATAATAAAAAAATGAAAATAATCATATAGATAATAAAAAAACTACGATACAATTCAAGACAAAGAACCGAAAATTCTGCTCCAAAATATTTTAATATTTCTTTTAATTAAATATTAAAATGAATCTTTAAAAGGAAAAACTATATCTTATGGATATATTAAAATATTTAAAGACATAAATATTTCCATGTCAAAATTGTAATATTTGAAAATATATATTTGATGTAGTTTTATTAGAAATTTTATGATCATGCCATGTAAAAAACAACATTAATTAAATTTAATTGCGCCTAGAGACGTTGTCTAGCCCAATATGGAAGAGATGTTGCAAGGTTATGTGATGTAAACATTTTTCCTCAGTCAAATTACATAAGAATAAAAATAAAAATAAAATACATTTTATTTCTTAAGGTGCAAATCTCTGCCTCAAATAAAATAAAATAATACAATTAATAATTATATTAATAAAAATAAAAATAAACCTACGTTAAACATTTTTACTTGGTCAAAAATAAAATAAAGAAAATTAAAAATAATTCTATATTAAAACAAAAATAAATTTAAACTAAAATAATAAGGTAAACTTGAGCTCTAGGTTTATGAGAACCCATCGTATTGACCCATGGTACTCATGTGGAATATGGCCTATTTAAAGAAGGAAATTAAACCAACATAGAGCCATATTAACTCTAGATCTACCAAGGGATGAGAGGGATCAAATCTCTTTTCACTCTAAAAGAAGTTTAAATCTCAAGAGATTTGATTCCTTTAGGGGCTTGGTAGATCCAGAGTTAAAATGGATCTATACTGTTATTGTATATGCTACACAAGTAACATATGTTGATTATATATTAAAAAGGTTTTGATCCATGGAAAATGTGGTTAATGTTAATCCTTTAAACCATGACGTATGCTTCCATTGCATTAACTAAGTCCAGGGCATGAAAAGTTTGTTCATAACTAACTTGAATTATTGCAAAGATATCCATGCCCACAACTGTCATAATAAGGATGATTAGGTGAGGTGAATTAATTTGACTTGACTAGAGAAACAATTGTATATTTACCACACTTGTTTTATCTTCTTATACGCTCTGTCTATGACAAGATCAGAATCAATATCAACTTAATAAATTGGTGAAATTGGATCATTTGAATGTATTATTGAGTTGCTTGACCCTCTGATCTGAATTGCACAATTGGATCATGGGAACATTTTACTTTTCTATTAAGTTTCTTGCTATGATATCAGAAATGAGAAACAGGAAACAAAATGAGAAACAACAATGGGATGAGAAACGAAGTTTGGAGGTTTCGCATTCAAGAAATGAGGAGAGATAAAAACAAGAAAAAATTGAAAAATACAAAACAAAATATTCATCATCAACATTCATTGAATACGAGTTTTTGAATACTAACAATTATATATATGCATATAATTATAAACATATCCAGAAATAAAATGTAATGTACCTCAATTCTCTCTCACAAAAAATAATTATAGTGTCTTAACTTCAATCTATAAATGCTTTTTGTGACTAGTGATACATACATATTTCTATATTTGAATGGATCATTAACTAAAATTACATTAGTGTTATAACACTAGTGTGAGTTGTTAACTCCTCCTACTACATGCATATTTTGCAACCCAACATACTCTTACCCTTCTCATAGGTCCTCATCCCATATTCTATGTACATGGTTGTTTATGATTAATTGATGTATTTATGCCCTTAATGGTAGTATTGGGACCTTGCGCTATATATCTTATGATGGTTCGTTCATTATAATGGTAGGCACTTTTAGATATAACATGAAGGGATTTTCTCTTGTCCCTTATGTGGAGAAGAAGGATGCAATTCATAATTTAATTATGTTGAACCAACCTTGTAGTATATGTTTCATTGCAAATAAAACACCCTTTATTTCATTTTTTTTCGTACAATAGTAACATACGTATATATCTAGCCTTTCATATTAATGAGGTGGCCTATGGCTAATTGTGTGGGATCCACAACCTAGCCACATGGTTCAACTGCCTTGATCCAAGAGTCATTCCACACATGGTTTCACATGATAGGATGTTGGTTTGTAATAGATGGTATTGATTTGTTTCCAAAAAATCAATGGTGTATCTTGTTAGGCTTTAACTTTTCGTAAAGTGTGAATTTTTGGACTTTACGATACCGAAATCTGACATAAAAATTTGAGTTGAAATCTTGATTTTTTCTATTTAAACTGGTTTTTTGACTGTATATATGGATTCAGCACCCTTAAAAACCCCTAAGGCATTTGGATTTTGCAGGGGTTACCCATCAAACTTATGATTTCAATAAATTCCTAGCATATTTTAGAGAAATTAGACCAGAAAAACCAACCGGAAAAGCTTCCAAAAAGTCGCACTAAAGACAACTCAAAAAATAACTATACTCTAGTTCATATGTCATTTTGTGTTGGACTTGGTAGAGTGTTGTTCATCTCTTCTAGAGAGATTGGTTTTTTAACCTGTAGATTTCCCCTCCTTTTGATACACCAAGTGTAGCTCAATCTTACCCACAACAAAAGGTATTTTCTTATGTGGAAGGGTTTTATCTCAGCACCATGAAAGTGAGTGGTAAAAATTTATTTTATAATCTAGAGTTTTCTCTGAGACCATTCCTATTTTATTTCTTGATTTTTCTTGGTACTTAATCCACTCTTGTTTCCTTTGCGGGTTTTAAACACTAGTGGTTAGGTGGAATTTTAGGGTTTTGTTCCCCTCGGTCCATTCTATTCACACATCTCTTCCAGGTCTAGTATGACGTACCAGGTTGTCTCCCTCTCCATCTCATTAATAATTTTGAAACCCTTTCATATTTTTTTGTTGCTACATTTTACATTTGTTTTCTTTTAGTTTATTGATACAAATATTTTGTTGTGGGCAGGACAAATTTCATTAGGAGAGAAGCACCAACTGGCGGGGACTTACTTCTCTTAAGTTGTTGGATTTTGGTCATGTTCCATCCTCCCTAGCAAGCAAATTCAATGCTAGCTCTTTTGCAGTGAATTTAGGTCTGTGTGTATACGATATTACAACCACCTATAAATTCTTATCACCAAGTGTCTGTCCAACAACATCTCAAGCGAGCTCACAGGAAAAAAGGGAAGAAAATTCAAAACTATATGGCTCATTTTGATTATTATTGGGGGTGTCCTTAGCTTGGTGATGATAATTTTTTTAGTTCTCCTCTTCTATTTCTTGAGTCATCAATCTACTGGAAAAGTTTCTCCATATGTTGGGGTCGAAGGAGGAGAGGTAGGAGGAAAGCTTGCACACTTTGATGACCCTATGGTATTCACAACATATAACCTACTTTATGCAACTATGGAAGTAATGGGCAAGATGCAACCAGTTTCCCGTTCCCACCACCAAAAAAACTGAAGAATTCTTCATCAATGCAGAGCAACAAGAACAAAGACGATATACTGATTAGAAAAACCAGTCATTCAATTTAAAATTGCATAATTATTGATATATTTAAGTTGTTGAATGTGTGGTTGAGTGTGTTTTTATTATTTAGCTGTGAGTGTGTTTTTATTTTCTAATTGTAGGTCTCGAGTGTGTTTTTGTTGTTTGGCTACTTATTTCTTTGGATGTCGCTGAGCTTTCATGTAGAGAGGATCATCGAAATGGCATAGAGGTTGAAAGCCAACCAGCTTGAACAGTTGGCTTCGTATTGAAAATTTGGTTGTGTTGCTTTGGATGTAGCTGAGATTTCATGCAGAGAGGCTCACTAGAACAACTCCTACCTCAAAATTAGAAACTCTCTAAACCTAACAAAATAAACATCATATGAATCTCTATAGTGTCATGAATCTCTAAAGTGTCATGAAGAAGACCTCACAATAAGACGCCTATCAACGTAATTACTATGATAATATTCACTATGACTACCCAATAGTTTTTTGTTTTAATGAAATTTTCACAAAAATGAATTTAGACACTTAAAATTCTCACAAAATGTGCCAAAACGCTACATATATATAGATGAAATTAAAACCTAAAAATGTTATGAAATTGCACTCAACCTTACATTGCCACAATTAATTTTCCAATCTAAAGATAGTTAATTTCCTATCTAAACACAAGAAGGTAGTTCCCATTAAAGGACTACCTTCTTAGCATGTGCCAGTTTTTAAAGGTCCTCGATATGTTATTATATTGGCATTGTTGGCCTTGCAATTCCATGAAAGCAATACCCTATCATCTCATTAAGGATTTATTACCTTAGCATATTTACTATAAAGGCCTTCATAATGAAAGGATTTCTTACTTTCTTAGCATGTGCCAGTTTCCATTAAGGATAGAAATAAAATGAAGAATTCCTATTAATTTCTCACCTTCTGGCAAAGATGATATATTACTTCCATAAAAAGGAATGCATAACACCTCCATATCAAGTCCCTAAAGAGTTTGACGATTATGCTCCCAAAAAAAACAATTAAAATGACAATCAATGCTTCAACATTGCTTCTAATCACAACATCCATCTTCAAAACCTCACATAACACAATACTATTACAGGGTTGTGAATCCCATTAATAGTACATAGACTATTAATCTAATGTATTGGCATACTAAGAAAAATAGATTCTTACTAATAGTATTGGCTAATAGGACACAGACTGTATACAATATTCCCTTGTAATACTATTAATATGACAATATTCACTATGATTTCCCAACAAATTTTTGTTCCAATGAAATTTTCACAAAAATTAATTAAGACACTTCATAAAATTTTCATAGAAATGTGTAAAAATGCTTCATATATATAGGCATAATTAAAACCTGAGCATGTTATGAAAATGCACTCAACCTTTTAGTGCCACAATTAATTTTTCAATCTAAACACAATTAATTTCCTATCTAAACACACGAAACCAACAACTACAACAAATATATTGTATTAGATATCATTTTGGGATTCAACTGCGTTAAGTAAGTCATTCACGTATGACCATTTCCCTGAGAGGTAGTCGTGACTAACTAATTTCTCATTATTTTTTAATAGTTCACTTAGCACTCATTGCATCGGGTGATGCTCACAAGGGTGAAGAAGTGGGATTGAAACAAGTGAAATGAATCACATAGTGTCAATCATCACTTCCGAGGCTTGCACCCAGTAACCAGGACTTCCCGGGAGGTCACCCATCCCAGATTGCCTCTGGCTCAAGCGTGCTTAACTATGGATTTTTCCCTACAATCAAGCCCACTTAGCTTGCTACCCCATTTGCAAAACCTTAGCAAGTATTGTGCCTCATGAACCATTCAAGTAGAGATCCCTTCACTCTTTTTTGAATTTAAATATTAGGGGGTTTACGTAGTGCATTATATTAGATATCATTTTGGGATTCAACTGCATTAAGTAAGTCATTCACGTATGACCATTTCCATGAGAGGTAGTTGTAATGACTACCTCTCATGGAAATGGTCATACGTGAATAACTTACTTAACACAGTTGAATCCCAAAATGATATTAATATAATGCACTACGTAAACCCCCTGATACTAAAATATATTGTAGCAATTTGACTAAAATCATAGCACACACTAAAATTATTTTATTTAGAAAATTGGGTCACAAAAAAATAGCCCCCAGTTGTTACATAAAATTACCGAAAAATATGTTAAGTATATCCACCATTTGTCACAGAAAAATAGCCACCATATGAAAAACCCTAAACTAGTAAAACCTTAAACCATCATTATTGAAACCCTAAACCAACAAAACCCTAAACCACCATTACAAATTTGAAACCCACATGCAGCGAAAACCTAAACTACCTATAGAAATTTGAAATTCACATGTAGCAAGAATCCATCTATAATTCTTGAATCGGTGCATAAACACAAAGATAGAAATAACAAAAAACTCAAAGGCAACCAAAATTCATTTAGTTGAATGTGTTTAAAAACACAGACATAAGAATATGGTATGATTAAAATCCTTCCATAGAAGAATTTGGTGTGCTTCCTAGGAACCCCAGGAGCACAAATACCCTTAACTACAACTCACACAGTGACCTACAAGATAGACAATGATGCCATATATATGCCATGGTGTTAAACTTGTGAAAAACCAATAAAAAACAGAAGAAATCCTTCAAATTTTGTTGAAAAATGTCGAATTGCCTGCAAATAAACCCTCTGGAGCATGAAATGACCATATCCAACACCAAGTTCAGGAAAATCCCCCACAGGGTCGAACGCAGATGAATACCCCAATTGTTGGTGTGTGACTAGGAAGAACAACCATCATAGTAAACCAAACAAAACACAAGATAACAACTAAACAACATGAAAAACGAGGAACCATCACACCCCATAACCCACTCTTCGCAATGCCAAGAATGGTGATGGTTGTGAACAACATTGCAGCGGGTCCGCACAAGTACCAGGGGGACTAAATGCTCAACTGTCGATCTTGAACAGAATAACATGATGGTTTGATAACCCTCCAAAAACCTCAACAAAAGGAAACCCTAACCCATCCAAATCCGCGCGAAATGTATCACATAATTGCCCAACATGTGGCTACATGCAGCAAAGATGTATCATACTATCCTCATGTTCGTCTATGTGGCATTTAGAGGGGTCCAAGGGGGGTGTCCAACTGCTATCATCCCTGCCCTATTTGCCTGCATCTTTGTGTTTTGTCATTATTTATCTCATAGACAGTTTGGGTGTTTGGTCATTATTCATCTGGGTTTATTTTGTTCACATTTCGGGTATTTTGTTTAATCAATTTAATTATTAATAAATACATTAATATATTAATTAAAACATTAATATATTAATAATTAGTTTATTAATATAATATTTAATACATAATCAATATATTAATATTTAATATATTGTTATTGATAAATTATGACATTAATATAATATTGAGACATATATATAATATCATTAACATATTAATATTGTTAATTTTTTTCAACTAGGGTCAAATTCCACTTTAAACAACTCAGATGATCACGATAATATGTGAATTAAATTCCTCTTTTCAAGAGGACTAAAATCAACCTAAAGATCACCTAATTCGGTTAAAAAAAGTTAAGATTTGAATTATTTTATTCATGCATACATTATGGAATGGGTTGGCCCTAACCACATGAGTAACTTCTTGGGTCAATCTTAACCCCAAGTTAACCCTCAGGAAAAACTATAAAAGGAAGCGACCTCAAGTTCATTTGATCACATCATCATCATCTTTCTATTCTTCTATTTTGTTTTGGCTCGCACAGGTTCATTGACAGAAGTTCGCATTGGGTTTGAAATTACAGGCGAAAGGTTTTCTCTAGGTTAGTGTTTTCTGGATCTCGATCGCTGGCACATATCTGAAGTTTTTCGTCCTCAATCGCAGGCACATAGTAGGCCAGAGAGTGAATTTGCCTCTTTGGTTGCTTAGAGATAGTTCAATGAGAGCAACTCTGGGTTCAAAGGTAGATCGGAAGGATCCAGTACCCAGTCGCTCGCATCAGGTAGACCTAAGAGTGACCCTATCGTCACAGTCACTCGCACATCTCAGCAAGGGTGTGACTTTGGATCTTTGGTCACTCGCACAGCTCAATAAGGGAGCGACTTTGGGTCTGAGCAGTTTGGTGCCAGGGTCACATGCATAGAGACCTCCTAAGTGAAACTCTGCAGTTATAGTCACTCAGACACTATATTCATGAGAACGACCCATAAGCTTTAGTTGCTTGCAAACAGTGTAGATGAGAGCGACCCAATTTAGATATAATATTTTAACATCTTGACATTAGCTGGCTTAAGTGACATGGTAGATCTGGGTTTCTCTGTTTTTATAATAGATATGTAGATTTGTATATTTGGTTCATTGTTATCCATTGCAAATCATATGTATTGAGCTCATTATACTCTCTGCTGAAATATTTTTATGACAATCTACTAAAGAGGAAGATTTGAAAGGGTTTCCCCCTTGTGGGGTTTTTCCTTGGTCTTGTACCAATCTACTATCTCTTATGGTTGTGTTGTTTTCTTCTCTATCACTACATATATTTTTATTTCTTTAGTTACATTTATGATTGATTATACTGCTGAAAAATTGGATGCCTTGTTAATGAAAAGATAAATTGGGCTAAAGTAACTGATACAACATAGAACATTCTGAAAATTTAACATGGTTTCATAGCTAAGTTGAAATTCAATCCTAAGAGAAGACAAGCTTTGAAGTCCTCTCCTTCAGAAAGAAGATCCCCTATTCAAGGTCAAGATGTCATCCTCTACCTTCAAGGAGCATGAAAAGTTGGATGATGCAACAAACTTTGTTGCATGGAAAGTTAGATTGGAAATCATAGCTGACAATAATGATGTGTTGGAATATATTCAAGGAAGGATGCTCGAGCCTCCAGAAAATGCTTATGCTTCTCTCAAGAATAAATACAAGAAAGGTGAGTCTAAAGAAAAGAAAATTATAAGTGATGGTTTACAAGATCATTTACTTTCTTATGTTGGGAATTTACAAAAATATAAAGATATGTATGAAAAGATAGCCAGAATGTATGAAGTTGACAACTTGAATGAAATCATCACTCTGAAATATAAACTCAAGGAAACTAAGATGAATAAAGGGGAAATGGTTCAATCCTACATTATTCGGATCTCTTACCTTAGAGATCAATTACAGAGGGTTGGAGAAAATGTGTCAGATAGGGAGATTTTAGTTGTGACTCTTAGAGGTATCCCTCCCATTTGGGAAACCTTCATTACTACAATTAGCAAAAGCAATGTCCTTCTGACATTTGATGAATTTTTGGGAAGCTCTCGAAAGAAGAATCCAAGATGATAGCAAGAGGAAGGATTCAAAAGCATGAAGAGGTAGAGCCTGTTGCATATATATCTCATGACAATAAGAATAAGACAAAAGGAGGTCCATCATGGAAGCCTCCTTCTCAAAACTCAAAAAGAAGAAATGAAAAATCATTATCTCAGGTTGAATGCTTCTATTTCCATAAGAAAGGTCACTTTGCTCGTGATTGTCCCGAGAAGAAAAAAAGACATCACTACAACACTAGAAAAAACTATAATGACAAAAGAAGAAAAGACTATCAAAGGAAGAACTATGATAGAAGATTTAGAAGAGACTCCTCAAGTGATCGTGAAGAACATCGCCCTTCTCAAAAGAAGTCAAAGGCCCCTAGGTATGAGAGTAATGCAATAAATAAATCTGAATACATTCTCATTTCTGCTCTTACTAGTTCTTCTCCACCGAATTAGTGGGACAGTTGGTTGGTTGATAGTGGGGCCACTCATCATTTCTCTGATTATAAATAATTCCTCTCTAATCTAGTAGAGAGGGATGCTAAGCTAAATATCATTCTTGGAGACAATTGTACTCATCCTGTGAAATGTTTTGGGTCCATCAAATTTCAGCGAAATTTTGAAGAATCAGTTCTGCTGCATGATGTCATGTATGTACTAGGATTAATGAGGAATCCAGTATCTGTATCTACATTGGAAGACAAAGGTATGAGGGTTTCCTTCATCAAAGGTAAAGTTCTAACTTGGCCTGTTGATTCACCTATGAGGGATGCCTTCACACTAGGATCAAGATTTGAAGGACTCTATAGGGTCATTAGAAGACCTCTCTTTGCATTGGTCCATAATTCTAATCATTTCAGCGAATTATGGCACTACAGACAGGATCATCTTCATTATTATCCACTTACTAGATTAAATAAATAGGTCTCTGGTATTCCCGATGTTCAAGCTCATCGTGATGGAGTTTGCCTAGGTTGTGCAAGTGGAAAGAAAACAAGAGGACCATTTCCCTCTAGTAAGAACAAAACTCATGACATCCTTCATCTCAATCATTCTGATATATGTGGTTCTATGCTTGTACATTATTTTGGTGGTCATCTCTAATACATTACCTTTATCGACGACTTCTCAAGAAAGACATGGATTTACTATCTTAAGCACAAGGCTAAAGCCTTTCAAACATCAAGGAATTCAAAGACTTGGTCAAAAATCAATCAAGAAATAGAATCAAAGTCTTCAGGTCTGATAATGGAGGAGAATACATGTCAAAAGAATTCATAGAATTTTTCAAGACAGATGGAATCAAGAAGGAAACGATTGTTCCATATACTCCTGAACAGAGTGGTCTAACCGAAAGAAAGAACAAGTCCATATTAGAAGTTTCTCGTGCTATGCTACATGATCAAAAGGTTCCAAAGTTCCTTTGCACTGAAGCGACACCTACTGTTGTATATGTTCATAACAGGGTGCCTCATCAAGCATTAGAAAACAAGACTCCTGAAGAAATATTCACAGGCACTAAGCCTAATATCATCTATATTCATGTATTCAGATGCCCAGTATATTTTCATGTGTCGAAATACAAAAGGAACAAACAATAAGCTACTGGAAGAAAAGGTACGTGTGTGGGTTATTATAAAAATTATAAAGCATATATAATTTATATTCCTGGTCAGAGGAAGGTAAAAATTAGTAGGGACGTAACATTTGATGAGTATGTAGCTCTTGGTAAAGCAAGAGATCTTCCTCCACCTCCTCCTCCCAAGGGAGAGAATGATGATTGAGATATTCTGGATGGTCCATTTGCACCTGAGTTCGATATGGTTGATGATCCCATAGGGCCTATGGATCTGTTAGATCCCCCTCCAGTTGATCCTCCCTCCACGAAGAGACCACTTTGGCTTCGAGATACTTTATAGGATATTGAAAGAAATGTCCCCAGTCGTAGATCATACAAAGAAAAGAAACAACCATGCAGGTATTAGGGATATGTTGCTGCTATGAGTACTATGATTCACGTCGAACCTTCCACATTCGAAGGAGTTGAAAAAGAACAAGTTTGGAAGGATGCTATGGCTGAATAATATGAATCAATTATGAAAAATGATGTATGGGACATTGTACCTAGACCGAAAGGGAAGTCTTTTGTGACTTCAAAATGGCTATTTAAAATCAAACATGGAATTGATGGCAGCATTAAGAAATATAAAGAAAGTTCCATGGCTTGAGGCTTCTCTTAGAAAGAGGGAGAAGATTATGATGACAAATTTTCACGTGTAGCTTGATATACAAAAATATTTTATATAGTTTCCCTTGCTGCAAGTGAGAGATGGACTCTTCAATAGATGGATGTAAAGACGACATTCCTTCATGGAATGTTACAGGAAGAGGTATATGTTAAACAACCACAAGGATTCGAAGTGGAAGATCAAAGAACACATGTCTACAGGTTGAAGAAGGCATTGTATGGCTTGAAGCAAGCTCCCCGAGCTTGGTATGCACGTATTGATAGTTACTTAATGAAGTTGGGATTCAAAAGAAGAAATGATGATCCCAACCTCTACTTCAAAGTAGTCCAAGGTATGCCATTGATTTTGGTTTTATATGTTTACGATTTATTTATGACAAGTAATGAGCCTTTGATGATTGAATGTAAGAGGAAACTAGCCTTTGAATTTGAGGTGAAAGACCTTGGTCTCATGCACTAATTTTTAGGTCTTGAAGTGTGGAAAAATCCTGGTAAGATTTTGCTTTCACAAGGAAAATACATTGTAAAGTTGCTGGAAAGATTTGGAATAACTGAATGTAAATCTATGGTCACTCTAATGGAAATGAACTTCAAGAATTTATGTGGAAATGCTACAGGACCAGACTTAGAAAATCCATCTTAGTAAAGAGAACTGATTGGGGCTCTAATGTTCCTTGTGAACACTCATCCAGACATATGCTATGCAATAAACACTTTGAGTCAATTCATGATTGAGCCCCACCACTCACATTGGATAGCTTCTAAACACATATTGAGATATTTGCATGGGTCGATTACAATTGGCTTGAGGTATTCTACAGGAAATTTTTAACTTCATGGATACACTGATGTTGATTGGTTCAAAAATGTTATCGACAGAAAGAGTACATCTGGATGTTTCTTTAGCCTTGGATTTGCCATGATATCCTAGATGGGCAGGAAACAAAAATTCGTAGCATTGAGCACAACCGAAGCAGAATATATTGCTACTAGCATTGCTCGCTGCGAAGTAGTCTGGTTGAGAAATCTCTTTGGAGAGCTACTTGAGCAGGTCCTAGATACTAAAGTGATATACGGTGAAAAAAAGAGTGGGATCTGCTTGGCAGAAAATCTTGTGTTTCATGAGAAGTCCAAGCATATTGAGATTCAATATCACTTCATTCAAGATGTGATACAGAGAGGAATTGTCAAGCTCCATCACATATCGACAGATGAACAGGTTATTCTCACAAAGGGATTACCCAAGAGAAAGTTATTGGTCTTCATAGAGAAGCTTGGAATAATGGATGTGTCCCCTCCAGATGAGGGGAAGCGTTGATCGAGAGCATTGAGCCTTCTCTTCCTACCTTTTTTGAGCCCCCAAGGTGAGGAATCGATATGGAGGGCTCTTGAGGTTGAGGGAACTCTGGACAATAGGGTTTTATCCCTATCTGTTACCCATAGGGTTGGAGTTGTAGCTCACCCTATCTTGGTATTTGCATAGTATACCCCATTTGGAATCATGCCCACAAGTCGAACTTGTTGGGAGTACCACTCCTCATCTAGCCAATGAGTGAGAGTGTACTTGGGGGTGTACAACCCAAGGCGATTATAATGCAAGTGTTCTACCTCATGGATATTCTGGGTTATCAATGGGAAGATCAATAGGCAATAGGATGGGTTTAGATGACCCATGGGTTGGGATAACCCAATATGATTCAAGGGTTGAGGACTTGCTCCCCTGTATGATGAGTTATCATATTTTTATATAAGAGTGGAATCTATTTCTCCCCGACTCTTCTTCTAGATCCGAGAAAGTTTTAGAAGATAGAGTTGAGAAGACACTAACAAATATTGAAAGGTGGAATTCTTCCTAGTTGAGAGCGGGTGTTAATTTTTTAAACTAGGTTCAAATTCCACATTAAAAAACTCAGATGATCAAGATAATATGTGAATTAAATTCCCCTTTTAGAGAGGACCAAAATCAACCTAAAGATCACCTAATTTGGTTAAACGTAAGTTAAGATTTGAATTATTTTATTCATGCATACATTATGGAATGAGTCAACCCTAACCACATGAGTAATTGCTTGGGTCAATCTTAACCCCAAGTTAACCCTCAGAAAAACTATAAAAGGAAGTGACCTCAAGTTCATTTGATCACATAATCATCATATTTCTATTCTTCTATGTTGTTTTGGCTCGCACAGCTTCATCGACAGAAGTTTGCATTGGGTCCGAAACTATAGGCAAAAGGTTCGCTCTGGGTTAGGGTTTTTTGGATCTTAGTCGTTGGCATATATATGAAGTTTTTCTTCCTCGGTCATAGGCACAGAGTAGGCCAGAGATAAACTTTGGCTCTTTGGTCGCTGGAGACATTTCAGTGACAATGACTCTGGGTTCAAAAGCAGATCAGAAGGATCTGGTCCCTAGTTGCTCACATCAGGTAGACCTTAGAGCAACCCTGTCATCACAGTCACTTGCACAGCTCAGCAAGGGTGCGAATTTGGCTCTCTGGTTGCTCACACAACTCGATAAGGGAGAAAATTTTGGTCTTAGGATTTTTGTTCGAGAGTTGCACACATAGAGACCTCCTAAGTGTGACTCTGCAGTTACAACCGCTCAGACACTATATTCGTGAGAGCGACCCAGAATCTTCAGTCGCTCGCAGACAATGTAGATGAGAGCAACCCAGTTCAGATCTAAGACTTTGACATCTTGACATCAGTTGACTTCAGTGATATGGTAGATCTAGGTTTCTCTGTTGTTGTAACAAATCTATACATCTGTAGATTTGGTTCATTGTTATCTGCTGAAAATCATATGTATTGACCTCATTGTACTCTCAGCTGAAATCTTTTAATGACGATCTACTAAAGAAGAAGATTCGAAAGGGTTTCCCCCTTGTGGGGTTTTTCCTTGGTATTGGACCAATATGTTGTCTCTTATGGTTGTGTTGTTGTCTTCTCTATCATTGCATATATTGTTCTTTCTTCAGTTACATTTATGATTGATTATATTTTCGACAAATTGGATGCATCGTTAATGAAGAGATAAATTGGGCTAAAGTAATTGATACAACATAGAACATTCTGAAAATTTAACAAATATAACATTAATAATATTGTTATAACATTTAAATAACATTAATAAGAGTTTAATATAACATTGGTGACACATTAATAATATATTAATCTACACATTTAGATTGTTTTAACTATAAATTAATCTATACATTAACACATGTTAACTATGGTTGACTATTGTTCACATGGTCAACTATAGCGAACATGAGCATCATAATCAACAATAGTCAACATGACTACCATGGTGAAGTATACTTGCCATGGGAATTATGGTCTATCTATAGGTGACATATAATGAACCATAGTGGATGGCCATGGTTTACCATGAAGGCCTATAATGGATGACCAGGGTTAACCATAGTCAAACCAGGTTAACCATCAACAATCGCCATTGCAATGGTAACCATAGTCAAATCATGGTCAACTATAGACAAAACACAGTCAAAATATGGTCAACCATACTCAAATGTTCAAACCTATGGTCAACTATAGTCAATAATATTCAACTATGCTTGAACATAATCAAATTATGTTCAAACAATTGTCAATCATATTCAAACCATGTTTAACCATGGTCAATCACAATCAAGCCATGTTCACATATGGTTAAACCATCTTCCTCGTCAGCATGTTTTTCTATTCGTGGGTGATTATGTTTGGGATATGCGCAGTAATTTTCCTTATCGCTTGATTCTTGTCTCTTGTGGGTTCTACCAAAAAATTCAAAAAATAATGGTTGAGTTCTTGGGTTATGTTTTCATGCCCCTTTAGTGTTTTACTTTGATCATTTTTAATGTTTATGATTCTATTTTTATGCCTATTCTTAATAATGGACTTGTGGAATTATTTTTTGTTTCTTTCTCCTTCCTTTTGGAAAATGAGCAGAACGTGATTCTGCGAGCATACAGTGTCTATGTCATGCAAAACGAGTTGCAACAGATTTAGGATGATGAGCACTACACAGTCGTTCAGGTTCCACATCGATCTGACAACTTTGAATTTTGAGCACCTGATCATTCCTCCCCATTGGAAGCATTTTGAACCAAAAAATATCACTTTTGGTTACCAACAGGTGGGTGTACATTTCCCTCACCTTTCCAATCTCGATTCATTTTGTCTTGGAAGGATTTATTCCTTGAGCCCCACATGAAGGTAATCCACATTCCCTCATTTTAAGGACCTTGTTCTTTGTTGAGAATGGTGTCTTGCTATCGTTCATCAAGGAATTCAGGAGAAAAATCCTCAATGGAAGGAATTTGGAAATTTTCTCCTTGATCTTCTATTAAAGGAGGCTCAAAAACCTTAAGTTCTCAACATTAAGAACAAAATAAATTTGCATATATGAAGGCAAATCCAACCTGAAGGAATTGTCACCAATCTTTTCTAGAATTTTGAATGGACCATATCTAATTGGTTTCAACTTTTTACCTTCTCCTTGGAGCCTCTCTTTGCTAATGTGAAGCCAAACTTCATCACAGACTTGGAACTTGTGATCTACATGATGCTTATCGTGCCTTTCTTTTTACTTTCCTTGGCTCTTTTCCAGTTGTTCTTGAACTCTTTGGTGTACCAATTGGATTTTTTCAATGAACCTTATTTCTTTGTCTATGTCACTATGACCATCAATAGAAACATATTTTCAAAAAATGAAATCCAAAGGAAACTTAGGCAAGTATCCCAAACATGCTTCAAATGGTGATGTTTGATTTGAAGAGTGTTTGGCATGGTTGTAAGAATGCTAAATGTAGTGAAAATGTTCATCCCACAACTTGGGATGCTTGCTACAATACCAACGAAGAAGATGTATCACTATATTTTTACCACCTCTATTTGACCATCTATTTGTGGATGAAATGTTGTACCCTTTTTCAATTTGGTGTCCATGAATCCCCAAAAGATTGACCAAAAATTCCCAACAAAGCAAGAATATCGATCACTAAAAATGGATGTGGGAAATCCAAAATGCACCCATACATTCTGAAAGAATAACTGAGAAGTTTATTCAGTTGTAATTATCTTTTTACATGGCATCAAAATACACATTTTGCTAAACCTATCCACAACTACATACAAAAAATCATGACCTCTTTTTGACAATGGAAGACCTCCTAGAAAATCCATAGAAACACTCTCCCATGGTCGTGAAGGTACCGGAAATTATAATCCTAACTTCCTATTTCTAGGCTTACTTACTACACATAATGAATATCCTTTAATAAAACGTGACACACTTTCAAGCATACGAGGCCAATAACAATACCTCTGTAGATGTGCCACCGTCTTACTGACACCAAAATGACTAGCAATAAGTGAAGTATATGCCTCTCTTATGATATTGTCTCTTTCTCCCGGTGGAATACAAAGCTTACCAAGATGGTACAACAAGTTATAATGCAAATGATAATCCAATTCCTCTACTTGGTTACCTTGAATCAAGATTGCATAAGCATCCTGAAAGTCATTATCTAATGGATATTGCTCAATATAACTTTCATGAAAAACAGAATTGTGCTTGAGTAAAGTAGTTGCACTAATAATAGGCCTAGAAAGCATATCAACAACTTTATTGTAGATACCTTTCTTATACCTTATTACCAAGTGTATTTGTTGAAGAAAACCCATTCATCGGAAGTGCCTTGATTGCTGCAACTTAGATTGAGATTGCAAGTATTGCAATGGACAATGATCAGTATGAATGATTGTTTCCTTACCCATTAAGTAGTGTTTCCACTTTTTCACACTTTGCACCAATGCATACAATTCCTTGTCATATGTAGGAGAATTAATCACTCCACCATTTAAAGTTTCCGAATGAAAAAAGATAGGCTTACCATGTTGCATGAGGACTGCAACCATTGCGTAGTCACTAGCATCAGTTTGGATCTCAAATTATTTTCTAAAGTTGGGAAGTGCAAGTATTGGGGCTGAAATGATCTTTTCCTTCAATTCATCAAAGGCCTTTTGTTGTTTTCCTCCCCACTGAAAAACCTTTTTCACACTAGTCAATGCATGCAAAGGAGCTACTATAGAACAAAAATTAGCAATGAATTTCCTCCAATATTGGGTTGCTCCCAAAAAAATTCTTACCTCAGTAATTTTCTTGGGCCTTGGCCAATTCAAAATGACATCAACCTTGGAGGGATCTATTTTCAACTCACCTCCAACAATATGACCCAAGTAAACTAAAGAAGTTTTTCCAAACTCACACTTTGACATCTTTAAATACAATTGTTCTTTCTTTAAGACATCAAGTATTTTCTCACTTGCATGACATGTTCATCATGATATTTACTGAAAATTAATATGTCATCTAAGTAGACTATAATAAACTCATCAAGAAATGGCCTCAACACATCATTCATCACACACATGAAGGTAGCAAGAGCATTACATAAACCAAAAGGCATAACTAGCCATTCAAATGTTTTGCTTGAATGTTGTCTTCCTAATGTCTCCTTCATCAATTCTAATTTTGTGATAGCCACTCCTTAAGTCCGACTTAGTAAAATACTTTGTATATTTCAATTGATCAAGTAAATCATCTATTCTAGGCAGTGGGCAATGGTTATTTACCATAATCTTGTTCAATGCACGGAAGTCCACACACATGTGCCATGTTCCATCCTTCTTTGGCACCAAAACAATAGGTGACCCACATGGCGAATAACTTGGCCTAATGATCCATTTATCCAATAACTCTTGAATTTTCTTTTTAATTTTTGCACTTTCCATCACTGACATCTTGTGCATGCCAATGTTAGGAAGAGGACTATCTTGCTACAACTGTATCTCATGTTGAATTCCTCTCTTGGGAGGCAATCCTTTTGGTTCCTGAAACATCTCATCATATTGGTTAACAATTTCAACCAACTCAGATTTCAATCTTGAGTCAAAACCTTGAAAATCTTCATTATCAACATCATTCTTGGGTTTGATAATTAGAAGCACAAAATTCTTACTAGAATTCACTAGTATTTTCATCTGCCCCGCATTAACAAGTGAAAGATTTAGTTTCTTTCTATGAGCTCTTACAATGTATTCTACTCCATATTTGAACAAATGGTATTTGTTTTCATGTCTATGGAAGATAGCTTTTCTGTCATAGAGATACGAGCTGCCCAAAACTATACCACATATGTCTAATGGCACAACATCAAGTTCCACTTCATCTATGAAATTTGTAGTAATGGTGAATTTCAATTTACACTTTCTAGTTATTTGGAATTGTGCATTGTCATACACCCATCTTAATGGATATGCCTTATGATGTGGAATGGTTTCCAAGTTTAAACTTTTGACAATGTTTTCAGAGATGAGATTGGCTTGGGAGCCACTATCAAAAAGAGTATCAATTTTGCTATGTTTTGAGATTACCCTTATGTGAAAAAGATATATCCTCTTCTTTTCATTTGGAGTTTCATTGTGTAAATTTGAAGTACCAGTGCTAGAAATTGATTCTTTTCATTTCATACCCACGGCTATAATTTTAGTTTCATAACCCGAATCGGATCCCAAATCCTGTTGAGTGGTTGTAGCTGTCTTTTTTTCCCTTGTTGTTGAATTTCTTTGGTTTCATCTCAAAATGAAGCTTCCAACAATGAGCTTCATCGTGACCCTCTTTGGAATAATGCCTGCCTGTTAATTTCTCTCCTTCCTTTTTAATGGATGCATTTTTCTTTCCTTTCCCTTTGAAACCCTTTTCTTTTTATTTACCCTTAAATGGCTTTTTACTACCCTCTTTTGGAGTATTTTTCCCTTTCTCCTAAAGATGAATGGCTTGCACACACACCTCATCTAGATTATTGGGATTAAACATAAGGATAGTATGCCTAAGGTAATTGTGTAAACCCCCTATATACTTCAGCAATGTGTCTTGTGATTAGAAATCTACACCTAACATTAGAGACCTTTTTCTAAATTCTTGGGTGTAATCTTACACATTTTGACCTTTAAGTTGCCTAAAGTTCTGCCAATTTATGATGGATTTCTACATATATGCTAGAGGGTAAAACTATCTTTTAATTGTAGCAATGAAATTAGACCAAGATATTGAGATCTTACCATGTTTTTTTATCTCTTCTTGTGTCTTTGATTCCCACCATACTAGTGTTGCATCCTTCAGCCTCAAGGAATTTAGCTGAATATTTATGGCATCATCTTGAAGGTTTTGAATTCTACAATAGACCTCCAACTGACGAACCCAATTGTCAAGCTTCTCTGCATTCACTTTACCATTATATATGGGCAGTTCAAATTTAACATCAATTTTTAACAATGGTTTTTTACCAGTTCCTTTTGAGGTATGTTGATGAGTATGAGTGAAGGTTGTATTAGTGGAAGAGGGTGAAGATGCGTATGAAGATGAATATGAAGAAGATGGTGGAGAGGGTGGAGGTTTACCTCCATTTCCATTACCTCCTCCTCTTGAAGAACCTTCTCCTTTTGGAGGCTTGGAGCTTTCACCCTGCAGTCTGGTATTCCTCTCTTCATAGAGGAACTTCACCATCTATGTCATGTCAAAGAAAGCCTTCCTAAAGACCTTCTCATCCTTTGTTATATTTGTAGGCTCTCCTTCATGTGACATGCTCACTGAAGCCTCAACTGAAACTTGTGCAAGAACTGGTGGTGGAGATTGTGGCAACGTTTCACTCCTTCTCCTTGACCCAACTTCAGGACTTTCAACCAACTTCCCTTCTCTTCTCTTAAGCTTCAACCTTCTAAGCATGACATTCACTTGCAAACAGTTAAATCCTTCTTACACAAATAAAACCAAGAGATCTGATACCAAACTTGATCTGAATGGGAAAATTAGTTTTGTTGTGCTAAATTCCTCTTCATAATATGTAAATGTGCTTAAAGATTCATAATGTTAATTGCAAGTTTAAACATGATTTTTTGAGTGTTTTTATGTAAATTTTATGCACAAATTAACATTAACAAATGACTTAACAAAAACATATAACATACATTAACATCACCAAAACAGTATCATAGTAGCACATGATGAAGGATTTTACCCCGCATAGGCTACGTCTCCTTGGTCCAGCTTCCAATGGCTTGGCCCTCTCTATTATGCTCAAAAGTGTGAATACATCAGTTTACAATGCTCAGATAGCTTTGAAACCTATTTCAATGGCTCCAGAATGCCCAAAAATGCCTGTGTAGCCTCGTTTTGCTCCTGATTTGGTAAAAAATTGAATAAGTTATGGCTTCCTCAAGTCTTTCTACTAATCACACTACAAATTCCCCAAAACCCGGCATCATCCTACAAATTCTCCCCAAATTGTGCTAACAAAGTGCCGATTTCACCAATTTTCGTGCGAAATTGTCAGACGCGTTAAATTGCCTATGAGGCCTTAATTCTGAAATTTATGGTCATGTGGGGAGCAACGTACCCAGGGCTAAGGCCCCCGCGATGACCACATACAGGTGGTGTGTCCAAGCACTGGCCCTTTTCCTAGAGTGCATGGACATCAACTTCAAATAAAAGCCGCGACCTATAGTTGTTAAGAACTTCTCTGATGGCGTGTTAGTAGGCGGCTTGGCTTATTGCTTGGGGGTCACGGGTTCGACCCCCGTTATTGCTACCCGGATCCTTGACCAAAATTTTGGTGGCCCTCGGGCTGCCATGTGGTACCCTGTGGTTGGCCACCAACCATCCAATAGATTTCTGCCAAATCTGAACCAATCACATTGTGCCACTTGGCACCACACCATTCATCGTTATTGTATAGTCACCCTGCCACATAGGCATGCCCAGTTAGTGCCACACCATCTATACGGACTGTTGACAAGGTTGTCTACATTTTTTTTAAATTCACATGTTTCGGAAAACGAACAGAACATGATTTTGGGAGCATATGGTGTTCGTTTTGCATGAAACGAGTTGCGCCGGATTCAGGATGATGAGCACTACATGGTTGTTCAGGTTTCGCACCTATTCGAAAAATTTAAATTTTGAGCTATTTTTTGAGCACCTAATCAGAATACATGGATATATTTCCTTGGGAAGAAATTTGAAGTCTTTGACAAGTTTAAATAATTTAAGGCTCTAGTGAAAATCCAGACAGAGAAGAAGATAAAGGTGTTGAGAATAGATAACAGTGGAGTGTTTTGCAAGAAGGAATTTGAAGAGTTATGTAAGAAGTATGGTATAGCATAGCAGAAGACTACTCCATACACACCTCAGCAAAATGGAGTTGCAAAAAGAATGAATAGGACGTTGATGGAAAAGGCAAGAAGCATGCTCAATGGTGTCGGGTTAGGACAGAAATTCTGGGCAGAGGCAGTGGAGACTGCATGTTACCTGGTCAACAGATCACCTTCATCATTGTTGGAGGATAAGACTCCACAAGAGTTATGGACTGGTAAGAAACCTTCTCTTTCACATCTAAGGGTATTTGGATGTGATGCATATGTACATGTTCCAAAGGATAAAATAAAAAAGCTGGATAGTAAATCTGAAAGGTGCATCTTTATTGGGTGTAAGGATGGTTTAAAAGGTTATAAGCTTTGGAACCTAGAAACAAGGAAGGTTGTGTATAGCCGAGATGTGGTGTTTAGAGAGGTGAAAGATGTTATTAAACATGAAGTCCTACGAAAGGAACCTGAGAAGATAGACTTTGAACTAAAGGAGGAAGAATCAAACACTACAGTCGAAGAGGAATCAGAAGATGAAGAGCCACAAACTCGAGCTGTCAGAAGATCATTTCGAGAAAGAAGGCAGCTACAAAGGTATAGTTGATATATTTTCTGTTCAATTTTTTCTTTATATATTACTGATGATGATCCCAGAACTATGAGGGAATCAATATATTCAGAGGATGGAAAATTCTGGAAAGAGGCCATGGTTTATGAAATGGCATCTTTGCACAAAAATGAGGCTTAGGATCTGGTGGAGTTGTCGGTTGGAAGGAAACCCATTGGAAACAAATGGGTGTTTAAGAAGAAGATGTATGCAGAAGACAAGGTGGAGAAATACAAAGCTCGGTTGGTAGCAGAAGGTTATTCCTAGGTGCCGGGAATTGATTTTGGTGACATTTTTTCTCTTGTTGCCAAGGTAGCTTTTATTAGATTTCTTTTATCTGTTGTTGTTTCTTTTGATTTTGAGGTAGAACAAATGGATGTGAAGACAACATTTCTTCACAGGGATCTGGAAGAAGAGATCTACATGAAGCAACCTGAAGGCTTTGCGATGAAGGGTAAGAAAGAATTGGTATGCATGTTAAAAAAATTTATGTATGGGCTAAAACAGTCACCAAGGATGTGGTATCAAAAATTTGATACATTTATATGGGGACTTGGCTTCACCAGAAGCAAATAAGATCACAATGTGTATTTTAAATTAATTGGTGACCATGTTATTTACCTAGTCTTGTATGTGGATGATATGTTGCTGGTTGGAAATGACAAAGAAATTATCCAGGATTTGAAGACCAAATTGTCCTCCTAATTCGACATGAAAGATCTTGGTGCTACAAACTATATTTTGGGCATGGAAATTAAAAGATATCAGGCAAAGAGGAAGCTCTGGTTAAACCAGAGGAAGTATGTCGAGACAATATTGTAGAGGTTTAATATGCAAGGTAGTAAATCAGTGAAGGTTCCTATTCCTGTAGGTGTAAAGCTATTTGTTGAACAGTGTCCCAAGACACAAGAAGAGGAAGAGGACATGTCCCGTGTTCCATATGCAAGTGCAATCAACAACCTGATGTATGAAATGTTTTGTATTATACCAAACATTGCACATGCAGTGGGAGTATTGAGAAGGTTTATGTCAAAACCAGGGAAGGAGCATTGGACAACAGTGAAGCAGGTTTTCAGGTATTTGCATGGCACTAGTGGTTATGGTTTGTGCTACCAAGGAAGACTAGGATTGGACAGAGTTTTGGAAATCCATGGCTTTGTTGATGCAAACTAGGTTGGAGATCTGGATCATAGAATATCTACAAGTGGGTATGTTTTTAACCTATTTAGAGGCGTATTCAGTTGGATGAGTAAGAGACAGTCCGTAGTGGCCCTTTCAACTACAGAGGCAGAATATATAGCAGCCACTCATGCAAGCAAGAAAGCAGTTTGGTTGTAGAGATTGTGTTCAAGTATGGGGTTAGTACATCGAAATATAAGGATAGACGGTGACAACCAAAGTGAAATTTTATTGGCAAAGGGCCCTGCTTATCATTCAAAGACAAAGCACATTGATATTCAGTATCACTTTGTCAGGGATATGGTTGAGGAAAAAAAGGTGTTGCTGGTAGAGGTGGACACTTTGAAGAATACTGCAGATGCATTGACAAAGTCTGTGAGCACTGAAAAGTTCTCATGGTGTAGAGAAACAATGGGCATCGCAAGGTTGGACCAATAACTGAGCTCTCATATGGCCCCCTTGTGGAAAGAAAACAACAAGTGGGAGAATGTTGGGTGTGTGTTATATTCTTTCCATGACTACCCCATGTGCAGGGGGGTGACAGGCTCCCCCCCATGTATTTTGCATAGGGCGCAACAGGGGGGGAGGCTACCCCCCTCTTGGGGGGTATGCAAGGGGTTGGTAGCCCCCCTGCACGAGGTCTGGGGAAGTGCCCTGGGAAACATTTTTTGGACCCTATATTAGGTGGGCGGACCTACCTATGGTTTTGTGCATGAATTTCGCACATGGTTTTGGTCATGATGGTTTTTTTTCCATGGTATTTTGTAGATCCAGTCAAGAGAACTATGATTATGTTCTAATCCAGGGTTAATGGATTAGGGTTTATGGATGCTTCTATAGGTATATATATGTATTGTAACGTTGAAAGGAATATAATGAAAAATCAATCTGGTAGTCCCGGTTTTTGGATCCAGGGGAAAATCCCTGTGTATATTTGTTTTATGTTTTATTCTCTCGCTATTTTTTATTTTATGTTTTTAGAATTCGTATTCAGGTAATTTCTATACGGGGTTAAAACCTACAACAATGGACCTACAAGTGGGCACTTCGCAGGTGATACCACTACCCATAAGGTGATGAGGGTCGATTACTATTGGCCCACATTATTTAATAATGCACAAACCTATGCTAGAAAGTGCCCAATTTGTCAAAGTTGTGATGGTCGTGATCAGAAGTCAGTTGCCTCATTACCTCATCAATTTTTGGACAAAAAAAATAAAAATAAAAATAAAAAATTCAACTCGTATTTTCAACTTATCTCCTTATGTTTTTACTCAAATTTCAAGTGGGAGAACTTGTTGGGTGTGGAATTTATTTTTTCATCCAAGGAGTACCCATGTTGCATACTTGCAATGGACAATCACTTTTTTTCATGTATTTCACATTTTTCATGTAGTATGGTCCATTGCAAGTATGCGACATGGGTACTCCTTGGATGCAAAATTAAATTCTATATCCCATGAGTACTCCCACTCAAAATTTGAGTAAAGTCGTAGAGAGATAAATTGAAAATGTTTTTTTTTTATATTTTTACCATTTTACTCCAAAAATGGTGAATCATCCCCCATGGTTGACATCATCATATTGAATCCTATTGGTTCTTATAAAGTTGATTTTTGTTGTACATTTTTGTTTTGAGGCCCATTTTTTACCTCAAAATTTCTCAAATGGCCTATGATTCCTTGAGGTGACTCTTCCATAGTACTAAATAGACTCGCTAGTAGCAGAGCGACACTGAAGAATGTTCTTAACATCTAATTACCAGAAGCTCGGTACATTATTAACCTTTCCCCAAATCGAAACAATCGAGTTTTGACATATCTTTGGATGTGTTTGAGCCAAGGAAATAGGAGAATACATGTAGTAAACCAGGATAAGTGGTGAATCTTAAGTGATCCTTATGATCAGTCAATACTTCCTAAAGGGATAGACTCTGTGCTAAAATTTAGACCTAGACAGAGAAGTTGAAGTTCGTCTAGTGTGTCGCCAAGTGTTGTCGCTGCTACAACACCCTCCAAACTTTTGGCAATGTTTGAATTCTAGAACCTACATGCCATCATGTGATGTGTCTCTTTTTGGATTTCAAGTGTCATTTTATTTTTTCATACATGTTTCAAGTGTTCATGTTTCTTGCTAACTATCATCCGATCGTCAATAATAGCTATAGTGCACTTTTGATCCATATCACACTTTTTATTCATAAGACGACACTTATATGTCAAGACTGCTCATGTTTTGCTTGTTGCACTTGGAGAATGTTTGTGAACTAAAATTTTGATGAATATTTATTATTTTTGCATCTTCTTTTAGTTGTATCAATGAGTTGAGATGTATAACACTTGATTTTTCTCCTAGCTCATTGTGTTTTTCGTTGTTTTACCCTTCCATACATAATCATTCTTCTAACCTTGTAACTCCTCCTGGGCTATGAAGAGTGCATTGAGCACTTCTAGAACCTAGAAGTGACCTTCCTTGTCAGCTATAAATGTGTCATGTGTCATTCTGAGCCTCTCCTCTCTCTCCTATGCATTGCATAATTATAGTCAACAAGACCCCTTTCCTTGTTTCTTTCTCTTCCTCCCTGCTCCAATCCCGCCTTTAACTCCTAGTGTAGCGCACTATGCACTTTTAGTGGGTAGTGATTCCCCTCCTTGTGCCTTGGAACTACACATTTCACCCTCCTTATGTCCCTAGCCTTCCTCTTGAGCACATGGCATAGTCCTAGTGAACGGTCCTTGTAGCCTTGCCTCTTGGAACTGTCTCATGTGTTCACCTTGCCTCCTTCTCTTCAATAGTTTCACATAGCGTAGTCTAAGTGAGAAATACTTGCCTTCCTATCTCCTACAACTAAGCTCTATGTCTAGAAGGCCCCTCTCTCTCTCTCTCCCTTACACATTGTTGATCCAGAGTAGGTACATTGCATGAATCATCATAGAGGATGAGATTTCTGGGCTGATTTTTTCTTGCCATGAGTGATCCATACATGCAGGTGTTCTTAGTAAGCATGGAAAAATATGTGTGAGGAGATATGTCAAGAAAATTTTTCCAAGGACGCATTTTGAAGACAAAGGCACCACACTATGGCAGTTGAAGGAATGATGGAATGTGATGATCAAAGTGACCCATGAAGACTCCATAATCTCTTTAGACCCTTTGGAGGGTAGAAAGAAACTATAATTCAATATTTGTTACAAGTATTAAATACATAGTGGCAGTGTCGTGACTTCTCAAAGAACTTCATGTTACAAGTCATTGGGTGCCAAGTCATCAATGTCAATGATTTGTCTTCTTGTCATTACATGATGATGTGGAAAATGATGATGTAATTTTGGAAACTACTGTAAATGTAAATATGTGGAAGTCCAAGAGTCACATATGGACAAAAGATTCATTATGAAAAGTCAAAATGTCTTGTGGAAATCAAAAGGTCATATTAGAAGTCCAAGAGTAATTAGGGTAGTTCAATAGTCATGGGGATATGAAATTTCATCCCTCTTGTTATAAAAGAAGCCTCATTACTCAAGCAAAGGACTTTTCACCTTGGCTTCTCCAACTAGGCATTAGAGATGAGATTGTTCTATTGAGGAGAAAGTAATGGCTTAATGCTCCACTATTGGAGCTAGTGGTGCCTCATTGTAACTGTGTATCTTGAAACTTTCGCTTAATAATTTGAAGCTCGTTGAGCCAACACACTTTCACACATGTATCATGAATATTGTAATATCGTTCTTTAAATTTTTACGGTATGTGTTTATGCTCTCATGTACTAAAGAAAATGAACTATTTCATTAGCTTTGGTGCTTATCTTATTGATTGTGTGTTATAATTACTTTAATGATCATTATGTCTATGTGAACTATTTCGCTAGATGGTCAATGATTATTTCATATGTATGTGTGTGTGTCTTTATTATAATACAACTACTACTTTTCTTTTAGAGATTCACTTTCTCTTCCCTCTTGGTAAAAGAACCTTGATAGATTTTGTAATTTAATATTTCACAAGGCTTACTTACTTTCTCATTTGAAAGTACATGTGTGTTGCTCTCTTATGCTAACTATAGTAGCCGAGGAAAATCTTTAAGATAATGATATCCATGCCATATTTTGGATGGGGATCTTATACCAAATGGTTTGAGGTCTAATTGGGGCTTCAAATCAGGGAGACCCCTTATGTGTTGGCAGTTTCCAACATTTTCAACAACTTGAAAATGTTGGGTAGGTGGAAAAAGGATCCCAAAATAGTTCATTTGCTTAGGAAATTAGCATATTTAATGTCAAGGAAAATGTTTATGGCAAATTATGGGGATCCTGGAAGCCCCATCATTACCATTAACATTAATAATATCCCCATAGCTAATACCTTAATATATTTAGGGGAAGCCATAAATGTTATGAAAAAAGATACCATGGAGAAGCTAAAATTACCCAGTCTATGATCGACCTCCATTATCCTTCAATTGGATGATGAGTCTACTATAAAACCAGAATTAATGGTGGAGGATATTGTCATTTCCATAGATTCATGGAAATACCTAGCTAACTTCATGATTCTTCAACCTAAAGCTAATTTTGGATGTTACCCATTAATTTTAGGTAGACCCTAGCTAGCCACAACAAAATCGTATATCAGTTGTAGGTATGTGGATATGACTATTTACTGTAGAAATTTGGTGATAGAATTACAATTGCTCAAGAAATTTAATCTAAATCAAGAGACACAATTCTACTCTACTGCTCTATGGAAATCAATTCACAATTTAGAACAACATTCACAAATATGCATCAATCACATACACAGGTACACAAATGTATCTAGGGGAAACTAACCAGAAAAAACCCCTTAATCATACTTGCATTAATTAGATGAATAGAGAATCTATTAAAATTTCTAGCTCCAGATCTGGGTTCAACCTACAAAAGAATAATTGTTCTCACTGCTCAATGAGAAGCTCTGGCCCAGACTTAGTCAATTTCTTCCCCCACCTAGGCTCCTATTTCCTTGAACAAATCCTAAGGAAATTGACCCCTATTCTTTAGGAATTTCTTCCAAACTGATTGTGCAATTCCAAAGGATTGATCATTGATTGCATGCAAGACATTTACACTCAAGACTAGTCTGCAACTGATGTTAAACTGCCTTGGAATATCCACCACAACTGACCAATTTGAATTCCTTGCATGCATGGACTATTTTTGGTTGATTGATAAGTTAACTAGATGATCTCTGAGTTAGATTGTTGTCCCATTGCACAACTAACCTCCAACTAGTTCTATTAACTGTTAGAACTAGTTTAACTGAGTACAACTAGAAATAATTGAATTGGATTGCTACAAATTAGAAATCAACACATGCAAATTGAAATCCAAGCCCACTAACTCAAATTTAATGAGCTAACTGAGTGACAAGATCCATGTCACCTCAGTTAAATACCTCTTAGTTGTCTGCTAATGTGGAAATTTTGAATTTTCTCAATTTTCTCCAGGCTAACTCAAATTGAGCCTTTCTTGCTACACTTCTCAACTCTCCCTCTTAGCAAGAAAAGGATTATCAACCACCCATATCCTACACCTATGGAATTCTAACTTCCCTCTTGACAAATCCTTTGTCAATATTTCATCATCTTGTTCCTCTATCGGAATGTATTATAGCAACATTATCCTTTTTTGCACACAATCCCATAAATGATGATACCAAATATCTATTTGCTTGGATCGATCCTAAAATACTAGATTCTCGGAGAGCATAATGCAACTCTGATTATCACAATAGATCACAGTTGTATCTATCTCCTGAACCAAAAAGTCCCAAAATTATCTTTCTCATCCAGATAGCCTCACATGCTGCTTGACTTGCAACCATATATTCAACTTTTGTTGATTTGAGCACCACATACCTCTACTTCTTGTTGTACCATGAAATTTTTGCGGACCCAACACTGAAATTTCCACCTAATGTACTCTTTCGGTTGGATGGACTCCCTGCCTAATCTACATCTATGAAACCATGCAACTTCACTCCCTCTATTCTTTTGTACCATAATCCATACTGGGTAGTGCCTTTGAGGTACTGTAAGACATGCTTTGCTGCCTTCCAATACAATTTGGTTGGCATAACCATTGCTTGGCTCATCTAGTTGAGTATATAGCACATATATGATCATGTGTTCATAAGATACATCAGTGAACCCACTAGCTACCAGTAAATGGCAACATCGACCTCTTCACCTGAATTGGCATTCTCCTTCCTCCATTTCGTCACTAGAGGTGTCTCCATGGGCTTACAACTCTCCATGTGAAATATCTATAGTATATCAATGGCATAATTTCCTTGAGACACAAATAATTCCCCGCCACCTTGCGATATTTCCAGCTTGAGGAAGTAGTGCATGAGGCCCATGTCTTTCATCTCAAATTCCCTTGCAAGTTCCTCCTTGCAAGATTTGATCAGTTGCTCATCACCTATCAATATTAAATCATCAACATATAAAATAATGATAAGAAATTTACCTTCTACCAAAATGTTAAATTTATAGATTGTTCAATTTTGTATTAGTTACTTTAGCCCATTTTATCTTTTCATTAACAATGCATTCACTTTTTTAGCAGTATAATCAATCATAAATGTAACTGAAGAAAGAACAACATATGTAGTGATAGAGAAGACAACAAAACAACTGTAAGAGACAACAGATTGGTCTAAGACCAGGGAAAAACCCCACTAGGGGGAAACCCTTTCAAATCTTCTTATTTAGTAGTTCATCATGAAAAGTTTACAGCAGAGAGTACAATGAGCCCAATACATATAATTTGCAATGGAAAATAATAGATCAGATCTACATATCTATAATAACAATAGAGAAACTCAGATCTAACGGATTATTGAAGATAAATGAAGCTAAGATGTCAAAATCTTAGATATGGATTGGGTCACCCTCATAAAAACTATCTGCAAGTGACTTAAACTTCAGGGTCGCTCTCATGAAGGTTGTATGTGTGGAACTGTAACTGTACAGTCACTCTCAGGAGGTCACTATGTGTTCAGCACCCTTAAGGAGTTGTGTGAGCAACCAGAAGGGTCAAAGCCGCTCTCTTGACCACTCTGTGCCTACGACCATGGATGGAAAAATTCTGATTTGTGACAGTGACCGAGATCTAGATTACCCAAACCCAAATTGAACCTTATGCATGTACTTTAAGACCCAATATGAACTTCTGATGATTAACCTATGTGAGCCAAAACAAAATAGAAGGACAAAACATGTCTTGATTGAGTGTGTCCAAATGAGCTTGAGGTTTCTTCTTTTTATAGTTTTTCTTAAGGGTTTACTTGGGGTTAAGATTGACCCAAGCAGTTACTCTTGTGGTTAGAGCCGACCCATTCCATAATGAATGAATTGATAAAATAATCTAAAACTTAACTTCCTCTTGACTGAATCAAGTGATCTTTAGGTTAATTTTAGTCTTCTCGAAAAGAGGAATTTAATGCACATATTATCTTAATCATATGAATTATCCAATGTGGAATTTGACCCTAGTTTAAAAAATTAACACTCCTTCTCAACTAGGAAGAATTCTACCTTTCAATATCTATCAGTTGATCAACCTGTCAAGACTCTACTCAACTCTATTTGTTGAAACTTTCTTGGATCTAGAAGAATAATTGGGGAGAAATAACTTCCACCCTTATTTAGCAATAGGATAACTCATCATACAGGGGAGTAAACCCTCAACCCTGGAATATCATCGGGGAGCTTTACCCTCAACCCAACATTTCAACGGGGAGCTTTACCCTCAACCCGGAATCCTATTGCCTAATGATCTTCCTAGAAATGACTCTTAGAAATCATGTGGTAGAACACCTACATCATAATAGTATTGGTTTGTTCACCCCAAGCACACCCTCAACTCGTTGGCCAAACGAGGGGTAAAATTCCCAACAAGCCCTGCTTGTGGGTATGATACCAACTAGGGTATGCTCTGCAAAGACCATACAGGGGAGTAAAACCCTCAACCCTATGGGTAAAAATCAGGGGAGTGCCCTATTGTCTAGAGTTCCATCAACCCTAGGAGCCCTTTTCCCTCAACTCCTCACCCTAGGATCTTAAACAAGGGGGAAGAGTTGGCTCAGTGTTCTCAATCAACATTGCCCCTTATCCAGAGGTGCCACATCCATCACTCCAAGCTGCTATATGAAGACCAAGAACTTTCCTTTAGGTAATTCCTTGGTGAGAATGTAAGAAATCTGTTCATCTATCAATATGTGATGGAGCTTGACAACTCCTCCCTGTATCATGTCTCGAATGAATTGATATCAATTCTCAATATACTTGGACTTGTCATGAAACACAAGATTTTCTACCAAACAGATCCCACTTTTGTTGTCACAATATATCACTATAGTATCTAGGACCTATTCAAGTAGCTCTCTAAAGAGATTTCTCAACTAGACTATTTCATAGCTAGCCATGCTAGAAGCAATGTATTCTGCTTCAACTATGCTCAATGCTATAGACTTTTGTTTCCTGCTCATCCAAGATATCATGGTAGATCCAATGCTAAAGTAGCATCCAGATGTACTCTTTCTGTCAATAACGTCACCTACCCAATCAACATCAGTGTAACCATGAAGTTGAACATTTACTACAGATTATCTCAGGCTAAGTGTAATCGACCAGTGCAAATATCTCAATATGTGTTCAGTAGCTATCCAATGTGAGTGGTGGGGTTTGGTCATGAATTGACTCAAAGTGTTTACTACATAGCATAATTTGGATGAGTGTTCAGAAGGAAAATTAGAGCCCCAATCAATTGTCTATACTGAAACGGATTTTCTATGTCTGGTCCTACAGCATCTCCACATAATTTCTTGAAGTTCATTTCCATTGGACTGACCATAGATTTACATTCAATCATTCCAAATCTTTCCAGAAACTTTACATTGTAATTTCCTTGTAAAATAAAAATCTCAACAGAATTTTTCCACTATTCAAAACCCAAAACGTAGTGCATGAGACCAAGGTATTTCATTTCAAATTCAAAGGCTAGATTCCTCTTACATTCAATCATCATATTCTCACTACCTGACAAAAATAGATCATCAACATATAAAACCAAAATCAATGGCATACCTTGGACTACCTTGAAATAGAGTTTGGGATCGAGATTACTTCTTGTGAATCTCAGCTTCACTAAGTAACTGTCAATATGTGCATACCAAGCTCGAAGAGCTTGCTTCAAACCATACAATGCGTTCTTCAACCTACAAACATGTATTCTTCGATCTTCCACTTCAAATCCTTGAGGTTGTTTAACATATACTTCTTCCTGTAACATGCCATGGAGGAAATTGGTCTTTACATCCATCTGATGAAGAGTCCATCCTTGACTTGCAGCAAGGGAAACTATAGAATGGATGGTTGTATATAGAGCTACAAGAGAAAATATGTAATCATAATCTTCTCCCTGTTTTTGAGAGAATCCACGAGCCATGAATCTTTCTTTATGTTTCTCGATGTTGTCATCACTTCCATGCGTGATTTTAAGCAACCATATTGAAGTCACAACAGACTTCCCTTTCGGTCTAGGTACAATATCCCAGACATCATTTTTCATAATTGATTCATATTCTTCAGCCATAGCATCCTTCCAAACTTGTTATTTTACTGCTTCTTTGAATGAGGATGGTTCAGCATGAATCATAGTACTCATTGCAACAACATATTCATGATACCTGCATGGTTGTTTCCTTTCTCTGAATGATCTGTGAATAGGGACATTTCTTTCAGTATCTGAAGCCAAAGTGGTCTCTTCTTGGAAGGAGGATCACTTGGAGGAGGATCTAACAGATCCATAGGCTCTATGGGATCATCAACCATATTGGACTCAAGTGCAGATGGACCATCTCTAATATCCCAGTAATCATTCTCTTCCTTGGGAGGAGGAGGTGGAGGAAGATCTCTTTCTTTACAAATATCTGCATCTTCATCAAATGTTACATCCCTACTAATTTAGACCTTCCTCTAACCAGGAATATAAACTCTATATGCTTTAGAATTTTCACAATATCCTACAAATGTACCTTTTCTACCAGTAGCATAACACCTTTTGATCATGTAGCATAGCATTGGAAACTTCTAATATAGACATGTTCTTTCTTTTGAATAGACCATTATGTTCAGGAGTACATGGCACAATTGTTTCCTTCTTGGTTCCGTCTTTCTTGCAAAATGTTATGAATTCTTTTGACATGTATTCTCCTCCATTATCAGACCTGAATACTTTGATTCTCTTTCCTAATTGATTTTCAATTAGGCTTTGAATTCTTTGAATGTTTCAAAGGCTTCATCCTTATGCTTAAGATAATATATTCATGTATTTCTTGAGAACTCATCAATAAAAGTGATGTAGTAGAGATGACCACCAACATAATGTACAGGCATCAGACCACATATATCAGAATGAATGAGATGAAGGATGTCATGAGTCTTGTTCTTGCTCGAGGGAAATGGTACCCTTGTTTTCTTTCCACTTGCGCAACCTGGGAAAACTCCATCATGATGAGTTTGAACATTGGGAATACCATAAACCAATTTCTTCAGTTTCTAAAGTGCATTATAATGAAGATGAGTCAATTTGTGGTGCCATAGTTCGCTCAAATGATTGGTATCATGAACCAATGAAAAGAGAGGCCTTCCATTGACCCTATAGAGTCCTTCGAATCTCAATCCCAGTGTGAAGACATCCCTAATAGGTGAATCAGTAGGCCAAGTTAGAACTTTACCTTTGATGAAGGAAACCCTCATCCCTTTTGTCTTCCAATGCAGGTATAGGTACCAGGTTCTTCATTAAACCCAGTACATACATAACATCATGTAGCAGAACCGATTCCCCATAATTTAACTGAAATTTAATGGATCCAAAACCTTTCACAGGATGAGTAGAGTTATCCCCAAGACTAATCTTTAACTTAGTCTACCTCTCTACTAGATTGGAGAGGACTTCTTTATAAACAAAGAAATGATGAGTGGCCCCACTATCAACTAACCAACTGTCCCACGAATCCGGTGGAGAAGAACTAGTAAGAGCATAAATGAGGATGTATTCGGATTTATTTGCTACACTACTTTCATATCTGGGAGCCTTTGATTTCTTTTGAGGAGGACAATTTTCTTCATAATCACTTGATGAGTCTCTTCTTCTTCTTTCATATCTCCTGTCATGGTTCTTATTTTGATAGTCCTTTCTTCTTTTGTTATTGAAGTTGCCTCTAGTGTTGTAGTGATGTTTCTTGTTCCTTTCGGGGCAGTCACAAGTATAATGACCTGTCTTGTGACAATTGAAGCATTCAATATGAGATAATGATTCGTCATATATTCCTTTTGAATTCTGAGGAGGAGGATTCCTTAATGGACCCCCTTTTTCCTTCTTCCTTTTATCATGAGAGATATATGAAATGGGGTCTCCCTCTTCATGTTTAAGAATCCTTCCTCTTACAATCATCCTTGACTCTTCTTGAGTGATCTTTCCAACAATTTCATCAAATGTCAAAAGGACATTTTTGTTACTAATTGTAGTAATGAAGATCTCCCAAATAGGAGGGAGACCTCTAAGAGTCACAATTACTAGATCTCTATCAGGCAAGTTTTCTCCAACTCGCTTCAATTTATCTCTAAGGTGAGAGATCCTCATAATGTAGGATTGAACATTTTCCCCTTTGTTCATCTTAGTTTCCTTGAGTTGATATTTCAGCGTTATGATTTCATTCTAGTTGTTCACTTCATACATGTTAGTTATCTTGTCATACATATCTTTAGACTTTCACAAATTCCCAACATAAGCAATTAAATGATCTTGTAAACCATCAGCTATAATTTGCTTTGCTTTAGACTCACCTTTCTTGTACTTGTTCTTGAGAGAAGCGGAAGAATTTTCTGGAGGCTCGGGAATTCTTCCTTGGATGTACTCCAACACATCATTATTTTCAGCTATGATCTCTAATATGACTTTCCATGTAGCAAAGTTTGATGCATCACACAACTTTTCATGCTCCTTGAAGGTAGAGGACAACATCTTGTCCTTGAATAGGTGACCTACTATTTGATGGAGAGGGCTTCAAAGGTTGTCTTCCCTTGGGCTTGACTTTCACCTTTTCTCCAATACCATGTTAAATTTCTAGATTGTTCAATGTTGTATCAGTTATTTTAGCCCAAGTCATCTTTTCATTAACAATGCATCCAATTTGTTAGCAATATAATCAATTATAAATGTAACTAAAGAAAGAAAATCATATGTAGTGATAGAGAAGACAACAACACAACCATAAGAGATAGTAGATTGGTCCAAGACCAGGGAAAAACCCCACTAGGAGGAAACCCTTTCAAATCTTCTTCTTTAGTAGATTGTCATGAAAAGTTTACAACAGAGAGTACAATGAGCCCAATACATATAATTTGCAGTAGAAAACAATAGATCAGATCTACAAATCTAAATATCTGTAATAACAACAGAGAAACTCAGATCTAATCGATTACTGAAGATAACTGAAGCCGAGATGTCAAAAACTTAGATTTGGACTGGCTCACTCTCATGAAGGTTGTATGCGTGCAATTGTAACTACACAACTGCTCTCAGGAGGTCACTGTGCATGCGACCTCATCCCCGGACTATAAAAACCCACAGTCGTACCCTTAAGGAGTTGTGCAAGTGACCAAAAGTGCCAAAGTCACTCTCTTGACCACTTTGTGCCTGCGACCATGGACGAAAAACTTATGATCTATGAAAATGACTGAGATCTAGGTTACCCAAACCCAAAGCAAACCTTACGCCTGTACTTTCAAACCCAATACACACTTATGTTGATGAACCTGTGCGACCCAAAATAAAATAGAAGAACAAAACGTGTCTTGATTGACTATGTCCATATGAGCTTGAGGTCTCTTCCTTTTATAGTTTTTATTGAGGGTTTACTTGGGGTTAATATTTACCCAAGTAGTTACTCATGTGGTTATAGCCGACCCATTTCATAATGAATAATTTAAAACTTAACTTCCACTTAACCGAGTCAAGTGATATTTAGGTTGATTTTGGTCCTCTCGAAAAGATGAATTTAATGCACATATTATCTTGATCATATGAGTTGTCCAATGTGGAATTTGACCCTAGTTGAAAAAATTAACACAAAATATTATAGAGGTTCACATCTACTTCACTTTTTGGTAAGACCAATCCAGTGAGATAACTATCAATCTGATTGTATCAAGCTTGGGGTGCTTGTTTGAGACCGTACAATGCTTGTCTGAGTCTGCAAACATGAGACTCCTCAATAACACCATTGAGAAATGTTTTTTTACATCCATCTGGTGGATCTTCCACCCCATCTGCACAACCAGTGCAAGAATTGATCTAATGGATGAATACCTTGCTACAAGAGCAAAGATTTCCTCATATTCAATTCCTTCAACTTGAGAGAATCCTTTGGATACAAATCTGGCCTTATACTTCTCTATGCTTCCGTCTGCTGATGCTTGACTTTGAAGATCCATCTTGAACCCACAACTAATTTATCTGACAGTCTTGGGACCACTTCCCAAACATTTTTCTTCATGATGAATTCATATTCTTTCACCATTAGATCAACCCAAACTGGTTTCTCAACTACTTCCTCAAAATAGGATGCTTCAATCTCTATAAGCTCAGTCATTATAGCCATGTAGCCAGTGTACCTCTCAAGTGACCTCCTTTGCCTGTGAAAATTTTAAGGAGCTTTTGCATTCTCTCTCGCATCCTGCACCAATATATTAGCTTCCCTGGTTCTCTTTCTACCTTATCTGGATGGTTCTTCTTGATTCGATGTCTCCACTCTACCTCCTCTCTACTCCTCTATTTGTGGCTACTCAAAAACTTCATGAGGCTCCTCCTTTGGAGCTAAAGGCTCCTCTTCTAGTGGGATTTGAAGTTCCCTCTTAAGAGGGAATCTCATTCCTTTCTCCTCATCAAAATTTACATCCCTTCGCACAACCGTCATTCTTAGGGAAGGAAAGTACACCTAGTAATTATGTGGATTTTCGGCATAACCCACAAAACTCCCAACTTTTTTTTTGGCTCAAGTTTCTTCCTTGAATCTTTGGAGACATGGCAGTAAACAACAACTCCAAAAATTATGAAATGAGACACATCTGACTTTCTCCCTAATAATTCCTCCTCCAGTGTAATCATACCAATAATTTGATGAAGACTTTGGTTCTGCAAGTAGACCGGTGTGTTACATGCCTCTTCCCACAAATGTAGTGGCAAGTCTTGGTCAGGCTCCAATAATGCTTCAGTTCTTTCTCTCATCTACCCCATTCTATTGTGGGTTATGGGTAGATGTCAGTTCTCTTCGAATTCCTTCTTTGGCACAAAAGTCCTTGAAGTCATTCGATACATACTCACATCCACTGTTTGTCCTGAGAGCCTTCACCTTCTTTCTGATCTCTTTCTCAACTAGTGCCTTGAATTCTACAAATTTTAGAATGTCTCATCCTTCTTCCGCATGAAGAAGATCCAACATTTTCTTGAGAAAGCATAAACAAAAATAACATAGTATTTATGTCTAACAGTGGAGATTATCGATAAGGGTCCACAAACATCAGAGTGGACTCTCTCCAGGAATACATTTTCTTTGTTGTCTCGATCATGGAATGTGGATTTTACATAATTCCCCAAGGTGAAACCCTTGCAAACATCATGTTTCTCAAGTGATCCTTTAGGGAGGCCAGTGGTTATTTGTGGCATAATTTTAAGGGTGCCATGGTGCAAATGACCAAGCCTTTTATGCCAGAGTTCACCAACATCTTGACTTTGTGCTTTCTCTGACTTACTACTTAATGCAGTGCAATATTCCACATCAATTTTATATAGGTTCTTCACACAAACCCTGATCTACTTCACCTAGCTGGTAGCTATGTGTCTCAAAAATGATTTCTATTTACTGAATATCGCATCATAGCCACGATATTTCAAAACTTCTACAAAGATGAGGTTCTTCTTCAAGCTTGGTAAAAACATGACATTTTTTAGGAAAATAGGGAATCCTAACTCCCTCTTAAATGTTATTGTACCAATCCTGGTAGCACTGTAGATTCTATCATCCCCAAGCTCAATATGCATCTAGAGATATTTCTCCTCCAGGTCACTAAAAATCTCTCTACGCCCTGTCATGTGGAATGAGGCACCTGAGTCCAAGTACCACACACTCCCTATCATAGTGTTGGCCATGCAAGTGATTAGGGTAAATTATAGCTCTAAATGTGAAGCCAATTCTTCACTTGTTATTCCTTTTGAGTTATTCTTGCTAGACATTTCGTGTGGACACTTTGTAGCATAGTGCTCGAATTCATGACAATTGAAGCATTTTATTTTGGACAAGTATTTCTTCTTTCCCCCTTGGATGGATTCTGATTTGGTTTGATATTTCTTCCCTTTTTCATTCTTTCCCTTTCCAACCAATGGAAAATCTTCTTCATCCTCTCCCTTGGATGAAATTCCATCCCTGGTATTTCGTCTTATTTATTCTTGTACCAAATCTGACCATAAGCATTCCTAATTTGGTAATTTATCTCTCCCATTCACCGAGTCCTGGTAACTATGCCAAGATTTTATGAGGCCTAGAAGAGATAGGCTCACCGGGTCATCTTTTTCAACATTCACACCAACCCCTCCAAGCTCATCCCCAACTTTTGTAAATCTAGTGATATATTGTGGAATAGTATCATTCTTCTGCATCTTAATGTTTCGAAGTTTGTCTTTGAGGTTCAATTTTCTATGGTCACTACTATTCTCGAATAGCTTAGTCAGTGCCTTCCACATTGTGAAAAGATTTTCCTTGCCATGGAGATTTGAGACAATGTGGTCTCTCACTCCCTCCAGGATTATTCTCCTTTCCTTGGCTACATCTTTCTTCCATTGGGCTAGGTTTTGGGCATCAATTAGTCCTAGTTTTAGAATATTTTTCTTGATATATTTGAGCAATCCATTGTCATCAAGCACTGCCTCCATGCGATCCTTCTATGAAATTAAATTTGAGCTTCCTTCCAAGGCATACTCTAATCTTAGTCCATTGAAGGCCATTCTCCCAATTTTGAGGAAATCTTGTTAATCTGAAGCTGCAAATTCGAACCTCGTGAGGAACAAATTTGAAATTCTTGTTCTAATGTGAATATTGCTTTGATACCATGTAGAAATTTGGTGATATAATTGCAACTGCTCAAGAAATTTAATCTAAATCAAGAATTAATTATACTCTATTGCTCCGCAGAAATTAATTCACAATTTAGATCAACATTCACAAAAATGCATCAATCACATACACAAGTACATAGATGTATCTAGGGGAAACCAACTAGTAAAAGCCCTTTAAACCTGCTTTCATTAATCAGATGAATAGAGAATCTATTACAATTGCTAGCTCTAGCTCTGAGCTCAACCTGCAAAAGAAGAATTGTTCTCTCTACTCAATGAGAAGATCTAACCTAGACTTAGTCAATTTCTTCCCCCACCTGAGATCCTATTTCCTTGAGAAAATCATGAGGAAATTAACCCCTATTCTTTAGGAATTTCCTCCAAAATGATTGCACAATTCCCAAGGATTTATCATTAATTTCATGCAACACTTGTACACTCAAGACTAGCCTACAATTGATGTTACACTACCTTGGAATCTCCACCAGAGCTGAGAAATTCAAATTATTTGCATGCATGAGCTATTTTTGGTTGATTGATTAGTTAACTGGATTATCTCTGAGTTAGACTGTTGTCCCATTGCACAATTGACCTCCAACTAGTTCTATTAACTGTTAGAACTAGTTTAATTGAGTACAACTAGAAATAACTAAACTGGATTGCTACAAATTAGCAATCAACATATGAAAACTGAACTCCAAGCCCTCTAACTCGAATTTACTAAGCTAATTGAGTGACAAGAGCCATGTCACCTTAGTTAACTACCTCCAAGTTGTTTGCTAATGTGGAAATTTTGAATTTCTCAATTTGACCAAGGCTAAGTCAAATTGAGCCTTTCTTGCTACACTTCTCAATGTTTCCCATGGAAATTCTACAAAAAGCTAATTCTTCTCTAGACCATGAAAATTTTCTCTAGTTTGAGGATAATGATAAAGAATCTACCTGGCCTCTCTTGACCCTTGCCCAAGCTTCAAATTTTAAATAAAATAATGAGGATGATATGATTTGTACCTTTATAGTGCATCCCCATAGAAAATCAAACTAAGGTTGTTGAAATTCATCCTGGAAAAGATCTAAATATTAATTCCCATCTAGAACCCTCATAACAAAAGAAACTAATAGAAATGCCTAATAAAAATAATAGTTCTTTCACCTAGGATTATACCAAAATGAA